>OZ007534.1:1792842-2263007 GCA_963931895.1 Eupithecia pulchellata | reverse complement strand
ACAAGCGAGCCCAGCGGGTTCATACTGATACTGGAATGAAGGAATTATTATTAGCATTAGCACTGCAAATATGTTAAGTGAAGTTAGCCGCAAATACATTGTCAATTATGTCATTTATTTCAATCTGTTAGAAAGGAACGACATTTTTTTTTATTATTTACACATACCTATCTAAAAATGTGAACAAAGGTACAATTTTTCCATATTTAAAAAAGTTAAATATTTTCCGGATGGATCACGTTATAAAAAGTAAAAATATTTTTCTGATTGGGCCGTGACCTGCCGCTTATAAGCCCCTAAAGGTAATCACTCATTATGAGACATCCTGTATACTTATATACAGTTCGATTCCCGCCTCGGAGTTATTTTATACTAGCTTTACTAGGATTTTCGTGTTAAAAAGTGGCCCATATGTTATTCCAGGTCATAAACTATGTGTGTACTAAGTTATCAAAATCCGTTTAGTAGCTTTTGCGTGAAAGATTAACAATCATCCATCCATCCATATTTACAAACTTCCGCGTTTATAATATTAGTAGGATTTTTATTAGCATCAGCACTGCAAATATGCTTAAGTGAACCGAAGTGAAGTTAGCCGCAAATACATTGTCAATTATGTCATTTATTTCAATCTGTTAGAAAGAAACGACATAAAAGAGAACAATGGGGGTTGGTTGGTATGTTCATATACCTATTATCATCTGTTTGCCAAGGATGGTGCTAACATTGCGTTGGCTCATCAAAAACGTACCAGTAAACATCAGCATAGTCCGAACCGCGCCTAAGTTCATGTATCATCTGTTTACTGCTCGTGTCCCAGATCCGCAAGATGGTGCCGCGTTCGGAGGCTGTGGCTAACTTCGCGCCGTTCGCTGATAGGCTGAGGCAGACTAGGTCGGTCTGGTGACAGCCAACCACCACTGGGCTACTGGAGTGCGCGCCTTTAACTGCACGGGATACGTCCTGAAAAGGAAATTAATGAGTGAATGTGAAATAATCGATGGATAGTGCTTGCATTTTGAACGTGATGCTGATTCAAAAACTTTAACTCTCGACTTTCGCCTCTGTCGCGCGGTGGACAAAGGTCCGCCTGCGATCCAGGAGGTTGCGAGTTCGATTCCCGCCTCGGAATTTTTTTTTGTACGTTCTGCAGATATTTGTTCAAGGTATTCTGGTTGTTTTCTATGTATAATAACGATCATACTGTCCCTACATTAAGCTCGTGTATTTAAATCAGGGACCGTACAACCCCGAGTTTGGGTTAACCCCTTCCAATGGGTAACACTTTCATCGTCTGCGCATTTCGATAGGGTTACCCCTAGTTCGGGTATCCCGTATAAAACACTATGGGAGAGGGTAACCCTTTCATTGGGTTTTAGCAACGATAGGGTTACCCTTTCGTTGCGCTATCCTATTGAAGAGGTAACCTCATGCTATGGGTTTTTAGTGTTACACCATGGTTATCATTTTTACTGCTGTTGAAGGGTGGGGGTTTTGTTTTGTTTTCAAATTAGTTTTGATCGCGCGTTCACTCAGTCTGGCTGGTTGGAGTTGGGTCTCAGTGGCGCACCTTTTTGGATAAGAACTTATTAGGTACTGGGTACCTATGTACTTAATTAGATATTGAACACTGACTAAAGTGGTTGGATGGGTTTACATACATACCTACCTACTTACAATATTTACAAGTGATTTGAAGATGAGTAAACGTAAGTACAATTTGTTTCATTATTTATCTTACACAGTTTAGCGTGGTTTAGCTACCTACCTAATTTTAGTAGGTATAATAGGTAAGTACAACCTATTATACCTACCTTTCGGTCGAGTTAACTTGACACCTGGAGATAGAGATAGAGCGAGTATCCTGCAGTATGAGCGATCGCTGGAAGGATAAGGTGACAAAGAAAATCGAGGTGTCAAGTTAACTCCTCTCCTCCCTCCGGGTTATAATTATAAGTACATGTATATAGGTGGTATTTTGTAGGTGCAGGTCTATGTGATTGTAGTTAGTAGGTAGTGGTAGGTACTTACTGTAGATCCAGTTTTAATAACTTGGTTGTTTTGTGTAGGTACTTACCTTACTTACCGCTGGTTTTTCATCTGTTCTGGTCGTTTTCTATGTATAATAAAAAAATATCTATCTATGTATTGTATTATATTATGTATATTAGTTATCTAGTAGGTAGGTACCCATCATAATTCATAAATTAAGCTCTGCTTAGCTTTGGACTAGATAATGATGTGTGTATTGTCTAGTATTAGTATATTACTTAACCTACCTACTTACTCGCATATGAATATAATATACCTATGGTCTCGATTCTATCTTCGAATGGACTCTGGCTCTGGTTAGTGCCTGCCTACTTTATTTACAAATGTACCAATCATTTTCAGCACATATCATTGTTCCCGAGAGTGACGAGTCGGAAGATGATACTGGGTCGGTTGATTTTACTGGAGAGATAAAAATCCAAGACGAAGGGGACGCTTTATCAATGCTGGCACCAATATTAGACGGCGATGCCTCTACTCCAGACTTATCAGACTCCAATGTATCAGATGCTAGTGGCCCCGACGTGAAAGAAGAAGACAACAGAGAGGAACAAAATTTAGAAGATTTTCATCAGTGCTATGCATTTTCCTTGCTAGTAGCGAAATATTTATGCAAGATGGATAAGGAGCGTCGAAGCATCTGTATGCAAGAGATAATCCACATGGTCGTGGATCCATGATCATTTAATGATCATGGATCCACGACCATGACCATTCATGATCATTTAATGATCATGGATCATGTGGACCATGCTTCGACTACTGCTTAGTTTAGTACTACTGTTTAGTTTAGTAGTCGGTAGTATCATGTAGTATCTGATTTCCTAAAAAAATGGGTAGGTTAGGTAGTGAGTACCTAACAACCTATGTAGGTACACTAGTCAAACTCGATGTAGAATGTTGGTTGAGTGTATATAGAATATATAGAATAATATTCGGTTATGTATAGACGGTTTCTTTAGAAAACATTTCACATCGAGTTTGGCTTGTGTATAGGTTGTTACTGTTGTTAGGTACTTACTACCTAACCTACCCAATTTTTAAGTCATAAGAAACCACCGACTACTAATGAATAGGTGTCTAACCTAGGTACCTACATACCTACTTAGTCCTCAACTTATTTTCGTTGTATAATTGTGAATAATGATACCTAATCAGTAATCACTAAGTACCTTACCTACTCAAAAGTTTATTCTAGTTAAATAAAAAAATGTTTCCTTAGAATGCGTTTTTATTTATTTAATCATTTTATGCTTAATCATAACATTCATAAAATCATAACCAATGTACAGTATTTTTTTTCATTCTAATAAATCGTGATTAGCACGAATAATCATTATATCTTGAAGTAAACTACCTCCAATGTTGGTTCTTAGCGGATTTAAAATAAATTTTACAGATGAAAAAAGCCGTTCAACTGAAACCTGCGTAGCTGGTGCTGCGAGCACACAGCTCGCTACTTTTTGCAGGCAGATGCCAGAAGCATCTTTGCTCTGCCAGTGAGCTAAGATATTTTTAGTCAGTGGCAGTCTGGGTTCGAATCGTAATTTGTTTAAATTTTCCTCAAATGTATTTTCTAAGACGCTATGAGGTATCCTCCGCATTTCCTCGGTTTGTTGGAGCATTATTTCTAGATCTGATAAATCATGGGTATCGCTTTCGTCATGACTAACTATGTTAGGAATATTCATTTCTGATGGCCCAGCCTCAGAAGATGCAGTTGCGATCATTTCAAGCTGTCGAAAAGTCTGGCACAGCAAAGATTTTGCCTTAACGCACTCTTGGTCCGAGAGCATTATGTTAAGCCGGCCATCTAGATATAAATTTTCTAAAACACATTCTTTATCCATTAAATTTCTTTCTCTTTTCTTCATACATAGGACTAAATCTTCAGCAAAAGTTGTGCGAATGGCCTCCACTTTAGTCCTGCAACTCAGCCACTCGATGTAAAAGTCGCTTATGGTTAATTGTTCTCGCTGTAAGGCCACAGTTGCTTCGTTGACAGGCTTAAGACATGTGATGATATTAACCACCTCTACCCAGAATTCATCAGAGTATATTGACAGCTCGCGGTGCTCGCCAAATATACTCTTGAAAGAGTGCAGTCTGACTAACATTTGAAAGGTTGAAGTCCACCTTGTAGCGCAATCAATTAATGGCTTCTTCAGATTGGAAGATCTTAAAAGATTTTTCCAGTTTGGACGCCGTAGGAGCTTCACGGCCTGTCGTGCCGTATTTATTGCATCATTTACTGATAAGTTGCGACTAATAGCGTCCTTAACCGCAAGCTGTAGCGTGTGAGCTACACATAGGATTGCTCTTGGTTTGAACTCTCCATTCCTGAATGCTCTTGCAACATTTTCAACATTCAATTCTTCATCTGCATAGTCAATGCGCTCACCATCTTCATCTTGACTCTCCTCGTTTTCAGAGCTGCTTTCTTCATTTATCACTGCTTGTCGTTCGGAGCTTTGCTCGGTCAGCAGTTTCGTCATACGTTTGAAGTTACTGCCATTGTCAGTTGTTATAGAATATATTTGTGACGTGGCAATTGAAAAATCTGATAAAACCTCTAACAGTTTTTCCTTGAGAAACTCCCCAGTTTGCCTCTCTATAACTTCTAGTACTGCTAAATTGCGGATTGTTATTTTTCCCTTCTCAATGTACTGTAAGTTAATCCCCAAGAAATTCCTGTCTACATATGTCGCAGAATCCAGTTTAAGGCTGATCATCTTGTTTCTTAAATCTTTCCCAATTTTGGATCTTATCTGATAGGCTTTTTCTGGTATCATCCCTTTGATAATGTTCGAGTTTATTTCCTTGGTTTTGGCATTTGACGGGACAGCTATGTTTACTATCTCTTGAAAGGCGGCGTCTTGAATCAAAGCGAATGGCCTTCCATGAGTAGTTACTAATCTTACACACATCTTCTTTACCTTTTCTGCGTTAAAACTTTCTTTGCTTGAACATGGCAGGATTATGTTGTTTTCTTTGTTTATGTTACATAATTGGATATATTCAACTGTATGTTTGATTGACATATGGTTCTTTAAATTAGTGGTATGCTTTCCCTGCAACAAATATAAAACATGTAAGTAATTTTTTAGGGTTCCGTACCTCAAAAGTAAAAAAGGAACCCTTATAGGATCACTTTGCTGTCCGTCTGTCCGTCGGTCTGTCAACCCTCTTTTCTCAGGAATGCGTGGAGGTATAAACTTGAAATTTACAACAAATACTCATCTCCGTGACCGCTTGAAGCCTTTAAAAGAATTATACTTCTAAGTACACGCAATCAAAAGTTACAGTCGTTAATGTCCGAATATTTTGGAATTTCTAAGGGAATCACAAATCAAAACCTACAGGGTACTTCCCTAGAACTATAACATTTGGCAAGAAGCAAGGTCTCATAGGTACCACAAGATAAGGGAAAAATCCGAAATCAGCAAATTGGTATTTTCAACACAAAAATAAATTCCTTGATATTTACCTACCTAAAAGTACCTACCTAGGTATATAGGTCTAACTAAATTTATAATACCCATCTGCCTACCAACAGTACTTACCTAAACTACCAATTACCAAGATACTACTAAAATAATCTCCTTTCTGCTTACCAACAGTAGGTACTTGCCTAACGTACCATTACCTAGTAGATACGTACTAAAATAATATACCTATTTCCTGGGCCAGTACTCGTAAAAACGATATAAAAATTTCTTAGGTATTCGTTTTCATGCAAACGCTAATCTTATGCAAGCGAAATAAGATGTGGTTTTGCAGGAACACAAATCAGAAAATTCGATGTTCCTTTTCCACGTAGGCCCCCTGAATCCAATAAAGTACCTAGGTAAGGTACCCTATGTAGGTAGGTTTAAGAAGGTACATATTACATGCAAATGACACTAAATTATCTATAGGTAAAATACCTACCTACTAAGTTTGTTGAAAACATCAATGTGGAAAATTAGTTAGGTAGGTACCTAGGTTATTTCACTAGGTATTTACTCTACACTAGATAACTAGGTACATGTAGGTTAGGTAGTAAGTAGGTAAGTACATAATTATTATCATTGAGTGACAACAACTTGCTTCTTATTCTAAGTACCTACCTAAGTACTTACCTGCTAGACAAGTTAGTTCCTTATCTACATTCTAAGAGTAGGTACCTACTAGTTAACAGATTAGGTACCTAATGTTACCTAGGAAAGGAACTCACTAAAAATTATAGTTGGTAGACTTAGTAGGCAGGAACCTAGGTAGGTTACGTACCTAACCTACCTACCATACCAGCTACTACTTCGGAATCTCCATAATAACAATACCTAGGTACCTACTTACCTTTTAGTACCTACCTAGGAATAATATTAGGTTGACTGTAATTTCTACTTTTACCTACTCTTAAAGATACAGGTAAGATTTAATTTACTTACTTTAATAAAATTCCCGCATAATTTGCATTTGCTCCTGCTGTTTTCTTCGTCGTATTCAAAGTATCTATGCACTGCATCTCTTCTCGGCAAAGGCATTATTTATTCACTCAACTTTACTTCGATATTCCTACTTCCGAGTCCAAGTGGCGAATGACAATAAAATTAAAACAATTAAGTACCACCTTTTCGGCACATCAAACAATAAACCGCTACTAGGTCAAAGGTACCGCGGTAAAGACACCGCCTGTGTATTAGGCGGCGGCCGCGCCGCCGTCGCCGTTGCGTGTGTGTGTGTGTGATCTTTGCACAAAAGCGATTATTATTTTCAACCTTAAGCAATTCCAATAGAGATTAGTTTACGCGCCGCCCCGTCGCGCCGGCCACCGCGCCGGCACGTGCTCTTTGCACAAAAGCAATTATTATTTTCAACCTTATGCAATTCAGATAGATTAGCTTACACTATACTTTAACATACAAAGGGTAACCGTGTTACAATGATGGAAAGGGTAACTCTATACGAAGGGGTTATCAAATCTATCTAAAACCCAAAACCCTTTCAATAGATAACCCAGTCGAAAGGGTTTTGAAGGGGTTACCCCTAAAAGCGGGTTATTCATTGAAAGGGTTACCCGTATGGAAAGGGTTTTAAAACAACTTCTTCAAGAAACCCTATCGAAAACCCTGTCAACGGGTAACCAAATCAGTCCCTGATTTAAATAAACATTCATTGGATAGAACTGTTTGTGTGTCGATATACAATATTCTTCACCAACAAAGAGGTGCGATTTCAAAAGACTACATCTGTATTTCCTCTGGTAAATAATGCTGGACAATCCACACAGCATCATCTAGCCCCAAGCTAAACAGAGCTTGTGTTAAGGGTACTAGATAACTGATATACCTACATAATACAATATTATTACATAGGTACAAAGATATTTTCTTATTATACATAGAAAACGACCAGAACAATAAGTAAAAAACACTCTATAGCAAACTCTGTAATTCCAATTAAATAAGTAAAGAGCTTACCAACAGCTGCAAGGAACCGCGTCGATGCGCGGGCGCAGCTAGTATCTGCGCGGCGCTGGGCTCAGTCGCGATCGCGCACAGAGGGCGCGCGTTAGCCGGCGTCCGCAGCAACGCGACTCGCTGGAGGGACGGCAGCGATATCACTTGCACTGATGATGTTAGTACCACAGCGACCCTGGAATATTATACGGAAACATTTAGTATCTGAAGATGTTGTACCACTGCAACCCTGGAATATTATACGGAACGTTTAGTGTCTGAATATGTTAGTACCACAGCAACCCTGGAATATTATACGGAAACATTTCGTGTCTGAAGATGTTAGTAACACAGCCAAACCTGGAATATTATACGGAAACATTTCGTGTCTGAAGATGTTAGTAACACAGCCAAACCTGGAATATTATACGGAAACATTTCGTGTCTGAAGATGTTAGTAACACAGCCAAACCTGGAATATTATACGGAAACATTTCGTGTCTGAAGATGTTAGTAACACAGCCAAACCTGGAATATTATACGGAAACATTTCGTGTCTGAAGATGTTAGTAACACAGCCAAACCTGGAATATTATACGGAAACATTTCGTGTCTGAAGATGTTAGTACCACAGCAACCCTGGAATATTATACGGAAACATTTCGTGTCTGAAGATGTTAGTAACACAGCCAAACCTGGAATATTATACGGAAACATTTCGTGTCTGAAGATGTTAGTAACACAGCCAAACCTGGAATATTATACGGAAACATTTCGTGTCTGAAGATGTTAGTAACACAGCCAAACCTGGCTGTCGAATCAGTTTTCTCATAGAATTTTTTGTTTTTTGACAAAAAAGAAAGGAATAAGGGTCCAATGTAGGGCCGCGGTTTCGTGTAAAATGATAATAATTATAGTATAATTTTATAATTAGAAAGCCAATTGCTATAAACGCGTGCTAAACGAGCTACAAGATGATGATTTAAATAAACAAAAAAACAAATTCACCGCTCTGTCAGTTACATAGAACACCTCAGCAGTCACCTGACAACTGCCCAAGTGCCTTGCTATGGCCAGACGAAGTCTCTCCAGCTCCAAGACCCCAAAAGCTATAACGCTATTTAATATACTCCAAATATCCTAGGCACTGGTAACTTACTTGTCTTTCCTAGCCCTGAGCGCCCGTATCGGTGACTTAAAGACCACCTCCGCTCTGAATGCTCGCTGCTGATCATCTAGCAGCATCAGGCTGCATGGCTTCCGCGCTCTCACCACCAGGAGCCAGTTGGTACGGAACACCATCTCGCAGAGAGATACCTCGCCAAGCTCCTCTTTGCCTGGAAAAGGGTAGAAAATTGCAAATTGGAGGGGCATATTCTATGTGTTGAAAAATATTTCCGTCTTATATTTCATTGGTTTAGTTTTTATACCCTTTGCTTGCATCAATACGCACGATTCTTTCGACTCAAAAGGTACCTTTTAAGACCTTGATCTTGGGACCTTTTAAGGACCCAGTTCTAGAATTAGAATTAGACTCGGTTCTATCTGGGTTCTAGAACAATTTTTTTCCACTATAGGTATTTGTGGCATCATTCAAATGGATGAACCGATATCAACAATATTCGTTTCTTGAATCGTTCAAATCATGGCACAATTTTTCTTCCACGATTTTTGTGGCATCATTCAAATACACTCGAGAGCAATGAATCCGGGTCACTCAAAGAATCCAAAAAATCTCGGAAAGTAAGAATGCTAGGTTAATGCAATAAATTGTATTTAATAGACAAGCACGATGGAAGACACAGAGTGTATAGAAGACCAGGGGAAAGATTCAAGCAAGCATGCATCGAAGAAAAAGTAGCCTACGGTGTTGGGTCTGTACTTGTGTGGGCCGGAATTTCCTCTGAAAGTCGCACAGAGCTGGTGATCATAGAAAACGGCTCTTTAACTAGCGTAAGATATGTGGAAGAAATCCTCAACGAACACGTTGGTCCATTTATGGTCAATTTGGGTGAGGATGCTATATTTATGCATGACAATGCCCGACCTCATACAGGTAGGATTGTGAATGACTACCTTCAAGAGATGAACATTACTTGTATGGAGTGGCCAGCGCGCAGCCCGGATATCAACCCGATCGAGCATGCTTGGGACGAGCTAGGGAGATGCGTAAAACAACGAAACCCTCCCCCAATCACGCTTCCTGAGCTCAAAATTGCTCTCACAGAGGAATGGGAGAATATTCCCCAAAATCGTATAAGGAACTTGGTGTACAGCATGCCAAACCGCGTAAACGCAGTAATGGAAGCACGAGGAGGTAATACGAAGTATTGAAATTCAAGAAAATCGTCATAAAGTTCAAAAATTTCATGTTTCCTATTTTTGTTTTAAGGAGAGATCAGCAGTTTTTTTTCTTTATGTAATTTTGTGTAAATAAAATGTATGGTGACTCATATTTTTTTAACTTTCATTTAAGGAGTATTAAATTGTCTATTAAATACAATTTATTGCATTAACCTAGCATTCTTACTTTCCGAGATTTTTTGGATTCTTTGAGTGACCCGGATTCATTGCTCTCGAGTGTAGATGAATATGTACTTTTTTGTTTGAAATGTGAAAACAAGAGTCCCTATAGGCTTTCGAAAGAAATTCACCTTTCTAATCTTATGTTAGCCCTCATCCCAGTATCTAAGATTCAAACTACAATCGCCGAGGTCAATTTTTTTTGTAACATTATATTTTGCACTCAAAAAGGTGGGTATACATACTATACTAGCAAATCTGATCAAATAATCAGTCCACATCTTCGGAAGCTCAGCTAATCGGAATGCAAGGCCGCGTCGACACTACCGGAATGATTTAATTAAACAGACAATGGACTTTGTGAATCAGGAAAAGATGCTTCATTTGTTTATTATTATTCCAATTACAGTGTCCATCGATATAGAGGTAGATACAAAATTTTGCAAAAAAATCGCATCGTAAAGAGGCTTATGGGGTATTTACACGGGTCGATTTTCGCCGTGCGGCGAGTCACTTCATTATTTGCCTCACCAAGCCGCATCGCTAGCCCATTTACACAGGTTACTAAAATCGCATGCGGCTCGGTCATTTCCATCGAAAATGTTGAGCAGAATAGCCGTTTGTGCCAGAATTGAAATAATTAATAATTCCTTCATGCGGCGGGCGATCGCCTGCAACTGATCGTTTACACGGTCGATTTTAGTCACCAGTCGCATGCGGCCGGTTGCCGCGCGGCCAAAGTCGGATGCTACCCAACTTTGGGGCTTGCGGCTTTAGTCACTTGCAACTCAGCCGAATTGCCATTTAGATGGTCGATTTACGCCGCGCGGCAAAAATCGTGCGGCTTTAGTCACCCGTGTAAACTCCCTATTATGGTGCTATATTCTCAATATATCAAATTGTCCTAAATTTATAAGCTTATTTTTTTGATCAGACTTAACATAAGGTTGCATTCCGAATTACGATTACAGCGCTGATAGCGATCACAACGATATTTGGCGTTCCAAATTAGATATCACGATATTGACAGTTGAGTGTCAGTTTTGACAGAGCGCTCAGTGATTTCATTGGTGATTATCGAAAAATGGCGCCCTGTAATGACGTCTGACGCGACTTCTTTGTCGCGATGTTGACGCGCTTACAGCTCAGGCTTACAGTAATTCGGAACGCTTGTGAGCGCGATAATATCAAATTTAGCGTAATTCGGAATGCACTGTAAGTCAGCACTATACAACGGCATGGTTGCTCTCAAGCGAATGAACAGAATTGGATTTTTTTTGTTTACAAGTTAAGAGCGATAGTGGTTTAATCTATTGAAATGAAAACGATGACGCTGTTCCTTTGAGACGTTCAAACGAAATGACTAAAACGTAATAATGTTCACCAGTGTTCACACCAAAAACCGCATCGCAACATCTTCAATTATTAAGTAACCCATGTAATATGTTACATTAATCCATCTGTAATCGATAATCATTATGATCAACATCATCAGCCCACATCATTCCACTGCTGGACATAGGCCTCCCCTAATGAGCGCCATAGCGCCTTGTCTTCAGCTTGTCGCATCCAGCATCTGCCAGCAGTCTTTCGCAGATCGTCATCCCACCTGGCCGGAGGGCGTCCTACACTACGTTTACCGAGTCGCGGTCTCCACTCAAGAATACGTAATATATTAGGCCTTTCGTGAAGAACCGACAATCGCTGGTATAATCGATAATAAGGTAAATAAATTATTAGTACTCGTATTTGTTAAAAGTGCATCGTCCCCGACAGTTAATGATTTTTTAACAAGAGTAGGTATATATTTTGTGATTTAAAATTTATAAACCTCGAAAACTTTTAACCGTACCAAACATTTTGTTAGCACTTTATAAAAATTTTGGCTCCTTATATTTCTCAGTACAAACATCTCAAGCTTGAGTCATTCGTTACTCAAACGGTACCGGCTGACCGCACTTATTTAAGCATCGCCTGATGGGTTAGGTCGTACCTATGAAGACAGAAACGCACTATGAGTCTCGACAATAACTACCCTATGTTGCACATTTTTGATATACTAGTGGTCCGCCCCGGCTTCGCACGGGTATTTAACAAAAACGTCAAAGTTATAAAATTTTATACACATTGGGTTTCTCTATTGAAGTTTTCATACGAAACCGTAGCTTTTTTGAAAATACTCTATAGCCTATGTTCATCAGGGATATGGTGAAATATTTTTTCTATTCGATCCAGCTGTTTTGGAGTCTATTCAATCCAAAAAAACAATAAAATATTTTCATGAGCCATTTTTATAAACGGCGGGTACATGAGTTTTTTTCTTTATTCTATTTAAGTTTTATGTTTGTGCGTTGTGTGTATCCTCTTTGCCGTTTATAAATAAAGATATTTTGATTTTGATTGATTTTGATTCATCTTTATGATTTTAGTATACCTAGATGTAATAAAGACGACTGTGGATTTAAATTTATCGGCAAAATTATAAAACTAAGATTTTGAAACATTACCAATTATTCCTATTAGATATTATTTAAATAAACCGAAACTCTGTAAAACTGTAGTAGTTCGATAAATTCATAAGTTCAGTAGTAGAGCGTGCATCGATAATTGTAATAATCCGAATTAAGTTCTTTGAGTATTAAAAGAGATGAATAAGGCATGAAACGTTGGTGTTCTTTCCCAAAAACTGGGTTAGTAGCAAACACAAGTGGAGTATTTGTTTGGGGTACTGTGGCTTCCGCTCGCGTCTATGGACACTCAAGAGAACTGAGGACACTTGGGATCGATACAGGAGTTGTAAGCAAATCTGCCTAGGTACTGTAAGTAAGTACCTAAGCACTTATTTGACACATACATAAAACACACAATTTATCAGCTTAATCATAAAAAAACAAAATTAAAACAAAACATAATTAACAAAAGTAATCACTAAGAACTGCGTGTGTGTAGCAGTGCCAAAAAGGTAATAGCTCTAGCTTATGTTTTATCTCATCTTATGTGCTTATTATGCACATTTGCCAGCGTTTACGCTTTTACACGAATTATCAGGCAAATAGCCGTGTGGTGCCGGCATAGAATTTCACCACCCCAACTCTTCCCGTGGGTGTCGTAAGAGGCGACTAAGGGAAACACAGCGGGGGGCGGGCAGCAGCGCCTTCTGCAGAACAACTACACCAAACTGCGATCCCCAACCCGCATGCCCAGCGTGGGGATAAATGCCCCAAATAATGATGCCATCTATGGCGCTCATTAGGGAAGGCCTATGTCCAGCAGTGGACTATTATAGGCTGGTGATGATGATGATGATCAGGCAAATGTGATAAAGAAGACAATGATGGTTACTGATGTAACCAATGCGGTTGAGGGCGTATAGCTGTAGTTCTTATAACGAGCCGTCGTCGGTCGTCCGAACCAAGATTAGATTCCGATTCTGCTACTAATTTTAGAAGTTCATTCACTTTTAAATTAACCTGACTGCCTTTTAACACTTACAAATTTCCTTCCAAACCACTTGTGGCATGGTCACGTTTTTACTATTGAGGGATATGGATAAATTACGTCACCTTAGATGGGGGGGAGGGTCAAAGTATGACATTCTGTGACAGGGGCCTCCCCTTCTTATAACTATCGTTATAAATTTCGGAATCTATAATCAGGCTGTTAAGAGGCGAAATTTTATAAATTTACTAAGTTTTTCAAAATCAAAAAATCAAAATCAAAGTGCTTTATTTCCTTTAGACCTTACAGGACAAAGGTGAAAAAAGGTTTTTTAATTTGAAAATATTATAATGTTTTTATAACATCAAACTTAAGTAATTTTAGAACTGCAAATTAAGTTATGTGACACTCCAACATAAGATAGTAAATAGGTTATTATTTTTTGGTAAGAAATAACTCAACATAAAGTTAAAATTATACTAGCAAGTCATTTGTTTGCTAGTCAATTGTTCTACGAACAAACAACATACCGGTAGGTTTGCATATAAATTGCTCAGTCAGTACCTAAATATGCAAGCATTATGTATTCTGATTTACTCATGGACAAATACACACAAATTTTTTGGTTTTTGATTTTAAATGTTATATTTAGTCATGCTTATATCGATAATGACTGCACCTACACACATTGTATAAATCACTCTTAGCAATAAGGCCGCCCATTTTGCGACTGTTCTTGTGTTTATGTTTTTTCTTTTTTATTATGCAATAAAAAGTATTGTAATGTTAAAAAAAAACCTGTAAGCGATTTCAGAAATGAATAAGTTGTTGATAGTACACTCTCTACAAGGTAGTATATTCAAAAACTATTGTATTTTGACAAATTCATAAGGAGCATGTGCATCTAGAAACTAAGCTGATAATGTTCCTTGATAAGGGATGAAATGATGGTGTTCTTTAAACACGGACTAGGTTTGAAGTCTACCCGCATACATTTATAGGGAAGTAGATATTTTATTTCTAAATGTACTTCGCTATAAAAATAAATGTACAATTTATATAATGTCCAGCAGTGAACTAACATAGGATGATGAAAATTATATTATTAAATACTACTCACTGTAATGGGCCTTTTCCACCAAGGGCTCCACATTGTACACCCGTAAGCCGGTCTTAAGGCAGCAAGTGAAGCAGCCTGAAAAACCTTATTCATTAGTAAAGTACTGATACAACTAAAATGAGCAAAATTTTAAACTAAACTTCAAATTTCCTTAAAATTTACTTTCTAAAATACTTAGTAGTGAATTAGTAAACCAGGCCATCAAAGTTGTGTTTCTAATAAGATTCAAAAATTAACTTATTATTCAATACCTACCTACCTTTCACACAATGTACATATAATTTGCAAACAATGGTACCATAACAGAAGCTAAATTAAGTTCGTCATACGTATCTAGTGCGTTTTACGAAAGTAAACATTCAAACAATAGTAGCTAAATCACGTACGATGTAACTGCGTGGGCTTGTTACTAAAAATATTATCAACAACACGTGGAGTGGAAGTCAACACGCATGTAAGCATAGCACGACTATCACCACGCTCATTCTAATCACAACACAACTGTACGGAGCCTACTAGATTTACAATCTAAAATAAAGATATCTAGACCCTCAGACCACTTCTCCATCGAGTTTAGGTCGATGGAATCATGAATAATCCACCACACAAGAACAAAGAAGGTTGACGAACTAGGATCTACAACAAACCTTGGTCCTGGTTAAACCCGAGGCTGGTGATGCCGCTGCTCCTCCGGCGCGCCATGTCTCACAGGCAATGAATTTATCATAAACATTTAGTTTTTTTATCAATAGTCCACTGGGACATTTTCACACCATTAATTTTAAATACGCACATTTATTTTGTACATGTTCCCTGTGTGCGATACACAGCTGATTTGATGTTTTGATGACGGATGGCAGAAAAACAACAAGGTCTAAGTGTCAACTGTCACTTTTGACATTGACGTCTTTATCGTATAGGCTACGAACCTTTTAGCCGAAAAAGGTTGTACAAAAAATATTTGTACACTATTTTGAATAGCTAAAAAAAACAAAAAAAGCTCAAAGTGATTGCACGTACGTACCTTGCACGTACAGTCGTAGTGTTTGAGAATAAAACCACTTAGGTTCGTTTGTAGTGGTTTTATTCTCTTTGGTTGCCAAAATAAAAGTAAAATGAAAAACTTCAAAAATGTTTTTATCTTCCCTCATTGAAGAAATTCTAACCCAGATAAAATTTTTGGCGTTAAAAGCTGTTCTCAATTATGTGGGGTGCCAATTAGCACGAATTGTAATATTAAATCTAAAACTATTAAACTAATGAAATAAAGTAAGTACCTACCTACGTTGACATGAAAATTATCTGAAAGATTGTTCAATTTGCTACCAGTGACCGATTCGGCTGTTTTCTATCAGTTTCGCTACCAATCCTAACCATATTGGTTATTCCCAATGAAATTACGTTTGCCAACAAGTTTACCTTGGAATGTTTCGTTTCAGAAAACAAAAAATCACTGCACAAAAAAAATGGATTTCAAAACGACCGTAAACAGTGACTACACGTGGCCTTTTCCAAAACCGATCGTTGGAAAGTAAGCTGCTTTTATGATCATGTCTGCCATGCCATTTTAAACTTCTTCCCCATACGTACCTACCTACAATAAGCCTACAATACAATGAGGTAGCGCCTTAAATTATGATATCAGCAATCATCCGTGCCGTGCCCGTGGAATCCATAGACACGTCTATGACCTCACGGCAAGGCATGGATGAAATAAAATTTTATAACTTGCTCAGTAAAATATTTCTTCCTCCGTACCGTGTACCTACTATCAAGACTTCAATATTGTAAATGTTGGTTTGGTACTAGCGCTACAAACAAAACCAGAGGTCCTTTGTTTATTGGACATGATTTCCTTAATATATTTGACTTTAATGATCCAGAAACATCCAGCCAGTTCGATTATATTTCAGACCATGCGAGCCTCCGAGTCCAAATGCGGCACCGCTGATCAGACCGCCGCCAGTGGCGCCCTACTGCCACTGCGACGCCCATTCGTACTCACCTCGCGTAGAACAATACAAGCAGCTGCTCGAAAAGGAGCAGAAGTTATGCCAGGACTATGAACAGCTGCGGAGGCAGGTGGGTCACTAGAATTCAAATTTCGAATCTATGATTCAGCATATCCCAAAAAAAAATCGTATTCGGTGCGACCTTCCGTCAGTTCGTGACGTGCTAACCAACTGCGCCACGAATAGATGACGTGACACCATCAATCACATACAACGGAGCCATAAAATCACACAAGGCAAAATGCCTTGTGTGATGATTTATGCAAAGGGCTGTACTAAGATTGCTTGGAACACATCGCCCAGGCTGCCTCTTCTCATTCTTAGGGGTGTCTGTTTTAATGTTCTCTTTCTTAGTGTTGTATCATCATCATCGTCAGCCTATATCAGTCCACTGCTGGACTTAAGTCACCCCTAATGAGCGCCTTAGATGGCTTTTTATTAAAAGGGGGGTTTGCATAATAAAGTAGTGTTGTATATGTATTTTCTATTTATCTAAGATTTTTATTATTATACAGCGCAAACCCTCGCAATCGGGATAATCTCTAAATATCCCAAAAAAACATTTTCGGCGAGACTCGAACCCGTGATCATGGTGATAATGATAAAGTAAATGTTTAGAAAATGATGAGAAAGTTTTTTCTACAGTGAGTGTTGAAACCTTACACCGCTCGAACTTTATGTTATTATTATTAAGCCCTTACCCCGTCCCAAAATAGCGTAGCGGTCTATTTGATTTTATTATTATGTGGTACAAACATAACTTCAAACATTTCTTAGAGAATTCGTGATACCTACCTATGGAAGAATTTTTAATGATTCTGTATTGGTTTGATTCTGTACAGCTTAGGAAGAGATGCAAAAAAAAGAGTTTGTTGTGTACATGTTTTATTATTATTATTACACATAGGTAAGTAGAGAACAACCAAAACACCCGTAACAAATATCTGTAGATCTTACAACCATTATGTCTTTTGGAATCGAACCCGCTACTTCCAGAGTCGCAGGCGGACCTTCGCCCAAGCGCTACAGAGGATTATTATGTCAATTATATGTATCATGCATGAATCCGTCCCTAAATGAAAAGGTGAAAATCGTTTGGAAATCTGTCCAGTATTTTTTGAGTTTATCGCGTTCCGTTCCGTTAGACGCGGGAGCGAGTTGGTTTTTTAATATAAATGGAATGAACGTGTCATACGCATCTACCTAAGAGACATTGTTATCTAATCGCATTATCAATAAGTAGGTATGTATCAACACGTGCTTTATGTATAAATACCTAACTTTCAGATGGTAGACGTGACCAACGACATTTTGGACCACCCTTGCGATGATTCCGACACCAAAATGATGACTATTTACCAAGCGACCTTCAAAAAGAGGAGTAAGATGCATTTTTCAAATTACAGAAGGTTTTTGCGAGTTGCCAGTGTTGCCACTGAGTTTTCAATCAAGTCAAAGCACCGTATAAAATGTATGCTCTGCAATCTATTACCACAGTATACATGAAACTAAGCCTAGTTGAAGAAATAAATACCTACGCTCCATTATACTGCCCTCCTTAAAAAGAATGCAGTAACTCGATACAACACGATTTCGAGAAAAACGCGTTTAAAAATAATAAAAATGTTTTTGTTATTACTCTAAAACTAATCAAGCTATTGTGACATGAAATACGTCAAAAGAAAGGGAAAAAAACAACTGTTTTCTCAAATGTATTTTTTTAGTAATATTTATTATAATATATTAATAATTTCAAAAAATGTACACATGCTTAGTATATATAAGCTGTGGGAGCCATGTATCCTAGCAATAACTGCAGTAAATGCCATAGTTACTGCAGTTTTATAAAGAAAAAATACTTACAGCAATTTAACGTATAGACGTCGAATATTATAACTAATTTCTTTCTAATCATAGATGCAGTAACTGTGGAGTTACTGCACTAATTATTACAAATACACTCATTCATTACTTGTAGTCGCAGATAGATACTGCAGAATTGACTAGACCTGGTTATCGTTATGGTGGGGTCAAATAATAACCAGAGAATAATAAATGGAAAGGTATTTATCAAAAAACTAAAAACACAAAACTACAGTAAAAGACTGAAAATAAAAGGTTTTGATCAGAAACAAATCACGAGAGTTACAAATTTTAAAAGCCATTATGGCGTAAAAACTAGCTAAGTATTAGAAAATCTTTATTTTTTAAATAGAATTTGTGCTCAAATTTTTTTTTTTCATTCTTTTGATTGTTGAAGGAACTAAGTAATAATAAATTATTTCTATTTAAATTTATGTACAAAAGTTTGTTATAAAATGATTACTATATACTTATTATAGTAGGTATTCTTAATTATTTGCATATAAATTCAAGGAAATATTTTGGAAAGTGGGTTCATACATCATCTTATATTCTATATAGAACTTCTTACTAATTATAGAAACGTTTTAAAATCAAATTAGTTACTCTTCTTTACCATTAATAACTTGGTCTTACTCATTATTATTGCAGTCAAAACATTAACAAAACATTAACTAAAAAAAAGTGATAACACTCCTCATCGAGTACGTATCCAGTAGAGTTGAAATGTCTGAAAATTTAGAACGAAAATGTTCTGCCAAAAATTATACAGTGTAATAAAAAGTCGCACATATTCTGATTGGCTGAAACAATCACATTTAATAAAAAGGGATGCGGTAAAACTGATTTTTCTATCGATGTTTTAGCGAGTCTCATATTAACGATTTTTCATTTAATAATGCTACTTTGTTTATATTATTTCATTTAATAATGCTGCTTTGTTTATATTATTTAACATTGTACTAATTATGATAATCAGTACAGTAATACTAATGTAATATACTAATATTAGTTATTATAAATTTTCTTAAAATGTCGAGCAGAGATGACTTCTTACTTCGTCGGAATCCAGTTTTCTCATCTTGTAGTTTTTACCCAGTTATCTTTCAATATAATTTAATGTTGGACAAAAATATGACTTGCTAAATACATGTAATCTGATGTAATAATAATTCCTCGAAGTACAATAAAGTTCTTGTACCATTCAACATACATTAAATCACAAAAAACCTAGACATAAAAAATATTTCAACTGGTAACATGGACTGAAAACAGCAAAACCTGTGACTTTTCATCTTATCCCTTTGACCACCTACAATAGCTCAAATATCACAAGCAAAAAAAATTACATGTTAATATTGTGTGATGTCATGCTGGAGCTATAATATCGATATTGATAGTCTAAACTAGCTTGTTTCTTCTCTAAATACCTAAGAGCTCAAACATCGAGGTGTTGTTGAGATGCGCGGTTGTAGTATAGTGCCTCTGCTGGATACGTACTCGATTTTTCTGGCATTAGTGGCAACAGTTTTGAAATTATTTCAGTTTTACGTTCAGAAGTAATTCCTCGTGGTACTGATTTCATTATTGAGTTTGGGAATACGCTACTTTTTAGAATTTTTTGCTGAAGAAAGTTAAGTTCTTGCCACTCTGATTCATGACCATGTTTAAATTTTAATGTTTAATTACCTCTATTTAC
This sequence comes from Eupithecia pulchellata, assembly GCA_963931895.1. NCBI lineage: Eukaryota > Metazoa > Arthropoda > Insecta > Lepidoptera > Geometridae > Eupithecia > Eupithecia pulchellata. The sequence continues at coordinate 2,242,859 of OZ007534.1, read as the reverse complement.
TTTATGATAATAATTATATTATAAAAAGTGGTTCCAACGACACGCACATCCCGTCTGGAGGTTGGGCACAGACTGATTTCGATTCAAATAACCCCACCTGCACATGTAACTGTAATATGCAATTGTAGTTAAATGCTAGTTACTGCACTCTTTGTAAAGAGGACACACAGAACTGCAAAGTATTCGTTCTAAATTCACTTACCATAACCGCAGCATCTAACTGATACTGCATTTATCATAAGGTTCAGTAAGTCTTACCTCAAAATACACTTAGATTAAGTATAGTATCTAATAGTTACTGCATTTATGGCTGGATTGTCGAATAGTATATTTTAAATATACGAAACTTAAGATCGCAGTATGATTACATACTGCACTTTTCACAAGAAAATTATTTACTGTCACACGAGTTGCTGCATTCTTGCTTCCTGATTTTCTGAGTTCCTGATGGAATTTTGATATATGGGTGAAAACAAAAATTAGCAAATTTTTAGACGATTCCGAATATGTTTCTAACTAAATTTTGCTAAAAATGCTAGTTACTGCACTTTTCATAAGGAGGGCAGTAGCACTAGGGTTGTAACTTTACGGCGCGCACAGACACTGCAGCGCAGGTGGCGCGTGGGCAACGCTTATGAGCGGCTGCAAGCCGTACCGTGTTTCAATACGAAAATGCATGTGATTTCTACCTAGCAATTAAAAAACATTTCTTAATATGTCAATCTTAATTGTTACAAAATGATTCACATAAAAGTACTTGCGTCTACTACGACACGTCGGAATTCTTTATAGGAATTTTTGTATAAAATATTTTCATTCTAGAAATACAACGATTTTCAAATAAATTCAAGAATTCATTATGATCAATTACACGGACTCATTATTCGATAACAATAATAATAATAGTACATTTTTCTTATATTAATCAGCAGGAAGTTTAAAAAATACGAAAGCTCCGGTTTCGATGAAACTGAGTTCACACAGCTGTATACAACGCAATATTATCGAGCATTTTTCAAAAAACTAAATTACGCATGACCGCTAGTCGCGACGCGACAACCGCTACTGACAGCAGTGCGAAAACCCCTTAGAGCTCTCGTAGATGCGCATGCTTGTGTGAGTGAGCCGTTTCGAGCGTTTGTAGGTAGTTTCCACACTGTCTATATGTACACTGTGCTATTACTTTGCGTGAATATGGTAGCTACTTTCAAGGAATGCATACCTACGTAGGTATTTATAACTCATTAATTTCCTAACTGAGACGATGTTATATACCTACTGTAGAATTTGCTGAAAAACTGCTTGTTTCTTGCAACGTAGGGCCAGAATAGATCTTTTGGGAGAGGCCTATGGTATATATAGAGATAAAAAGTTTTTTTTGACATTGCAACACTCAATAGAAGGATTACAAATTCACATTATATGATATGAGAAAAAAATACGTGTAGGCTGCAGTTTGTCAAAAAGACGCAAAGCCTTGCTCCAAGAGAAAAACGCTGATTTTTAGAGAAGAACAAACACTAACAAAACAAATTTTATACTGTGTGATTGTATGTTATTTTGTATATAGATAGAGACTTGAACGATGTAGTTTTTTGCAAATTAAATATGTAGATATGAGTTAGTGTGTTGTTTGTGCAAATGAAAATGGATATGGGGATTATGTGCAATAATAATGTAATGATAAATAATGCCATCTATGGCGCTCAGTAGAGGCCTATGTCCAGCTGTGGACTATTATCGTTTGATGATATGATAATGATGATGGTTGGACGTAGTCAGAAGATGATGATCTACATACCTACTGATATTTTGTCTACAGCAACACCAATACCCGAATACAAAGCAATAATAGCAGCCGCCCAATCCAGCGCGCCTATACCGATGGAGAGCAACCGCCTCGGTATTCTGCGTTGCTACAAAGACCCTACCCACTTCTCTGACCAACCACCCACCGTCCGGCCGACCATCAACCCAGCCAGGCCTGTCCACACGGGCGTCTGTCCACAGTCAATACAAACGTATTTCGCGGACTTCCCCGGACGGTCGGAGTATATGGATACGTTTGGCGCTAGTGCTAAAGCGTGTATGAACTCAATGCAGAGGTTTAAAGAACCCATGCCGTCTACGAGACGTAGGGCCGACGATAACTGTATCTAAGGGCAATTAAATACAATGTGGGAAGATAAGTATGTGTTTTTATTTACTTTATTGTCTTTATTAGGGTACGGGCGGCCAGTATCAACGGAGACTGAATTATGTACGCGGGGCATAATATAGCGCACATTCACACGCTGAAAGCTGGCAGTTAACACATTAAAGTTTCGGCCAAATTGTCAACCGCTCGGCGGATGCTGTGGCGATTCAATGGCACCGTACGCCTAAGAGACTGAGACTCGGGAACTTTTGAAAAATTAAAAACGTTTTAAAGCTCCCGCTACGCTTCCTACACGAAACACGCGGGAGTGTTTTAGCCGAAACTTTAGCCGCCGCCGCCGAACGTGTTGGTTTTTGGTTTACATTTACACGCCCTTAGTCGCTTCGGCGTAAAAGGTGCCATTGATTCGCCATTGCAGCATCCGCCGAGCGGTTGACAGTTTGGCTGTGTTCACTGCCAGCTTTCAGTATTGCGACCCGGAACACAGTCATGCATGGAAGGAACGCCTTAGCCCAACATTGGGATCCATACCACACCCAGACCCCGATCAAATAGTTGAAGCTGTGAAATAAAAATATATTCTAGATTATTACTTTATATTCGAGAGAGTGAATGAGTGAGCGCTAGTTTTCCTATCTCTTTTGTATAAAAGTCAAACTTTTTAATCCTTGCAACGAGTCACGTCGCCAGTTAGCTTCGTTTTCCCCAATCAGGTAAAGTTGCGCTCGCATCTTGCCTAAGGTTGAGCTATCCATCTTGCCAAGTAGCCTCCTTGCGCGTAACACAGCTATTTATTCTCCCAACGAGAGTCAAACCCGCATTCTTTGCGTCCAGGCGGACCTTAGCCACCGTTGCTAAGCATCAATCATTCCATTCACCATGTCAGGCTATCAAGAGGTTATCAGCTTCCGGAACAAAGCGTGCACAGTATTTGCGTTTATCATGGATACCTATACTTACCTACTTATGATTTTGAGTGAACTTAGGCGAACTGGTAACGAAAAAAAGTTAAGTATTTTTCTTTTACCTGAGTACCTACCACACGCAACGACCTCTATGGCGCGGTGGGCGAAGGTCCGCCTGCGAAGCAGGAGGTTGCGGGTTCGATTCCCGCGTTGGGACAATTATTTGTACGATCTGCAGATATTTGTTCAGGGTGTTCTGGTCGTTTTCTATATATAGTATAAAAATATATCTCTATGTAATAAATGTAATAATATTGTATTAGTATGTCAGTCATCTAATACCCATAACACAAGCTCTGCTTAGCTTGGGGCTACATGATGCTGTGTGGATTTTCCGGCATTATTATTATTTTTATTCTGTTTATCCACCAAAGATGGATACTCGGTAAAGCGTGCCCATGTCCACGAAGTTTCACGGACCGGGTTTGTGCATGTTTCTTTATAATATAAATTATGTATAAGTATATATAAATGACTGTACATGGGCTGGGGAGAAAATCGGAAGAAAGATTATAACGAATTACGAATATCTACTCCGTTCAGGGTGTGTATGTAGACGAAGAGACGTTTCCGAGTATCCACCTGAGGGTGGTAATTCTGATGCGCTGCGCCAGACACTCACCAGCTTTCGGGTCACTTAATTAACTTGAATAAAAACAATCGTTTGCGATTTACATTACTTTAATAGTAACTAATAATAGAAGCATGGCATATAATTATAGGTCTTATACTTTACACAAACCTACCATTTGCAGGGTTTTCTTCGTAGCCTAACTGCTTGTCAATCTATTGAACCTATAAATACTGGTTATGGGAACATAGACTTAGAGAAAAGTTCAGACGTAATCCTATCAAATCAAACTTGATTCCTAACAATGGCGGAATGACATTGAGTGTCAGTGTATAGAGAGTTGCCAACAAAAGAAAAAAATACCCATAATTTTTATAAATATTCTTCCTAATAATGGTTTACATATGAATATGTAAATGATAATGAATCATTTTAGGTACTGCTTTAGCCACGGTAATCGTGTTTATTAGTCCTACTTTTTATAATTTAAATATACGCCAGCGCTTTATTTTTATTTATTCATTTAATTAGAACGGTCATACAACCACTTACACTAACTAATTAAAATTAATTAATACAATAAGTATCGCACGAAAGTGACATTAAAATCTGGATTATGTTAATGAAAATAATAATTAAACCAATTCTATTTAAAATATTAATTATTAATATTTATGGTACTAACTGCAGTGAATTTGATTGTTCCCGGGATTAAATAGTAACCCCTATTTGCTAATCGAAGAAATTTCAACAAAATCTGTTCAGGCCTCTGAGTGTGTGTGCAGAAGTAACAAACATAAACACATCCAAAGTCTCCGTTCCATGTTTAATTTTAGTTTGAATAAATTATTCTTTGTGCCTATTAACTGGCTGACAACATTCTCTGCCTGCGGCTTCGTATACGTTGTTCATATGGAAATGCCTAACCAATATAATTAAAAAAATCAAATAAAAATTATAATTATTTAAATGTACATTTGCAGCCACATCTTATGATTGTTACTGGGAATATCAATGAAACGTTCCTAATAACGAAAAACAATATACATTATTCACATATTCATTGTTTATTGATACATAACAAATAAAAAATTATGTATACCTACATACAATGCCCGAATGCTACATGAAAAATCTTTATGCATACTGCATGCTACACTAGATTTAGTAGGATTCAAATTATTTTAATTATGAAATTCTCTGATTATGCGAATTCAATTTAACTTCCAATTATTTTCATCACCCGGAAATCTGAAAAAAAATATTGACTATTAGTATGCCCCACGGCTATCGATAATCTCGATATAACATCTGCGTAGCATGATCATCAGTAAAAGTATTATCCAAACGGGTTCAGCTATTTTGGAGGTTAGCTCAAATAAAAAACAAACATAGGTATTTCGAAATCCGTAACCCTAAAGCTAAGCTATTGTAAAGATATTACAAAGTGAAATTCAATATCCTAATTATATTTCGAATACTTAACACATATTATTTTATATAACCAGGATGGTGAAATGCCTATTTACCTGATTCATAATTTAAAGTCAATAAAATATGAGAATTAAAACATTTTTAATATCCTCCCACACTTACTGGAAAATTTACATGTTTACATGTTGGCAGCACTGGCTAGATTTTGTGCTTATAGTTTGATTTTTATGTTGATAATAATTTTGCGTCAAATCGAAATAATAAGTTGGTGAAATAAGAAATTTATCTACGAAATGTGATCCGGTGTTTTTTATTGACAAACGCATTGTGATTTTGGCAACATCTGACCACACAAGACGGCGTTTTTCATTTTGTTTTGATTTGTTTACATGATGTTATTAGGTTCGTGTCTATGGGCGTTATGGTGGCGACTGACATACTATTTGAATCATAGACAGTATGTCAGAGTACCGAGTGCTTCTTTTTATTTTTTATGAGACTCCTTCCGAACTTATTTATACTTTCATGTATGGGAAGTACACCGTTGGTGCATGGTTGGTGCCGGTTTCCTGGGACTAAGTTTGATTTGAGGGTTAACTTCATTACTTCAACTTCTTGATTAATATCGCCGCTTGCTTTTCACTACAACTCAGTTTGTGTGCCGAAAATGAGGCCGACATAAAGACGTCATAGTGACTTTTTTCTGGGTTTAGTAGAGCCACAGATAACATAATATTAGTATGACCTAGTATGACTATGAAATAACCGGACACTGGCAGAAAAGTGGCAAATCAGACACAATATTGCCATAACAAAAGTCGGATAGGGAGCTCAGATAGGGAGCGACGCAAATCCTCACGCAAATCCTACAAAAATTAAAACGTCACGATGACGTCGCTATTTAGTAACGTCAAACCGAACTCGGTTTTCTTGGGGTCTATCTATTTTATTCATTGAAGTACTATTACTAGCGTAGGTAAACCTCACTGATTTTATTCCTTCAAACTAAGCTTCATGTTTCGTTTTGGAAACTCGGTGAATTGGTATACCAAATACAACGAATTAGACTACCTACCAATTAGCACACAAAAACGAAACGACAACATCTCATTTGAGTATTTTTGAGAGCTAAAAAATAGGGCCTCTACTTAGCGTTTTGTTAATACATTATTTTATATTTGGCATAGGAGCGTTTCGCCCGTTGACAATATTTTTCACAAAATATGCTTGTTGTAATATAAAAATCAATATTGTTGGACAATTCACACATCATCAGTATAATGGACTCTATGTTATATACTCTACTAGACTATTTATATACATACCTATATCCATCCCTATATCTTATGAAATAGTTGGTGTACGTGACGCGTCAGTTGACGGAAGATCAGCGTTGCGATTCCTTTGCTAGGTTTCACAACAAATGTTGAGTCGGACGACACTTTGTAGCTTGTTATCATAAGTTTATTCTGCCAGTGAACGGATAAAACATGGAAGCATTCCTTCAAGGAAAATACGCACGCAACTTGACACAACATTGTCAACAAATCTACTTGTTAAAACTACGTCGCTGATTTTGCTTCCATGTTTTATCTGTTCGCTGCCTTCTGCTATAAATAAAGTTATCTTATTATATATACATTTCCTCATCCCTGGATGGAACTTCAACTTGCCGCATCCAACACCCACCTACAGTGTTTCGCAGATCCCTGGATGGAGGGCGTCCTACACTACGCTTGCCCAGTAGTCACATGGGTAACTTATTGGTAATCTTAACTTATTTTCGTCCTTAAATAGTTGTTATTAGATAACTATATTTCACATAGTCTTTAGAAACATGTCGATTTGTCGTTTCTTTTCCGTCCTTCTCCAGTTGACTTCTTACTTCTTCCGATAGTATTGCGTGGCTGAGAACTCCTGATATTATTACTAATAAGAGTAATATTACCTGAAACAAAAATATTAGTTATAATGATTAAAAAATAAAAGAAATATTATACCTAACGGTTAAAATTTGACACTTTTACACTGGCGTTCATTGTTGGGTGTTCCCCACATTATGACGTTAATTTGATTAGATTTTTTTAAATCTGAACAAGTTAGAAATCTTTCGGTATGCTAAAATCGGCAAAATAGATAGTAAGCAGTTTTAAAAGCTGTAAGAAGACCATGGTTGTGTTCATTATGAGTTCATTCCAATTTAATTTAACAGCCCTGTTTCGCAAATAAGTAGGTACCTACCTTAATAAATTTGATTTTATTATTTTAGGTATTTATTGTCCAACATTATAACAAAAACATATTTTAATTAAATAAAAATCATAAATTTAAGATTGGTCTCGAGTTGGCTCGTGATTTTGCTGTTCTACAAAAAATAGAAATAACAGAAAAGTAGTTTGTCGCAAATCACAAACCATGATAAAATCAACTTCGCATAAACTGTATTTTGGGAGTATGTATTTGATATTATGTCGATTTTCAACCTCAATCATCTTATTCTTTCAAATGCTTAGAAAATATCAGTGAATCGAATTTAGTTTTAATAAACTAATCGTGCCGTGTGGTGCCGGCATAGAATTTCACCACCCCAACTCTTCCCGTGGGTGTCGTAAGAGGCGACTAAGGGAAACACAGCGGGGGGCGGGCAGCAGCGCCTTTTGCAGAACAACTACACCGAACTGCGATCCCCAACCCGCATGCCCAGCGTGGGGATTATGGGCAATAACCCCCAAATGATGATGCCATCTATGGCGCTCATTAGGGGAGGCCTATGTCCAGCAGTGGACTATTATAGGCTGGTGATGTTGAAGCTAATCGAAAACTGTATATGATGTGCATCATACTCCTTTCGGCTATTTTTATCCCTCGTAGAATGCATAAATAATTAAAACTTGCAATAAATTTACTCTCACAGCAACACAAAACGAACATCATCATCATCCTTTAATAGTCCACTGCTGGAAATAGGCTTCCCTTTAATGAGCGCCATAGAAAAAAAACTAACATATTAATATAATACCAAAACTAATTTAGGAAATTTGGAGCCTGCTAAGGGGATTAGATAACATTGAATTCCTCTGTAGCTACCTACCAACTAAAAGATAGGTCGTCCCACTATGTCCCTAACCACATCCCAATTTGTTCGTTTCCTAAACCTATACTTCAGTTCTACCTCAGTTCTAACAAGAATAAATGGACCTCTAGGAATAAGGCAACTAAAATACCTACTATCTATGTATATATAATGATTAGCAGTGTAGCATGCTTCTAGCGTACGTGCTATATCATATCTATACTAATATTATAAACAGAAGAGATTTGTTTAAATTCAATAGGCCCCGAAACTACTGGACCGATTTGAATAATTCTTTCACCATTAGAATCCTAAATTTTCCCTGAACATAGGCTATAGAACATTTTCAAAAAAGTTAGGGATTAAAAATTAAATTTTTGTTAAATACCAGTGCGAAGCCGGAGCGGACCGCTAGTGTATAATAAAATTAATGACCTCTGTGACGCGGTGGGTGAAGGTCCACCTACGACGCAGAAGCTTGGTTAGTTCCAGTCTTGGGACAAATGTTTGGACGTTCTGCAGATAATGTTTCGGGTTTTCTGGTCGTTGTATGATGAAACATGTTTATCTATTATGGTATATTGTATTAAGTTTATCAGTCATCTTTTAGTTTCGGAGCCTATTCAATTCAAACAAACAAACAATCAAATCATTCCTTTTTTTAATATTAGTATAGATATAGATACGTGGCCTGCCGGGGCTCGTCAACGGCAGACGTGTACGCTAATTACTAAAAATTATTCATAAATTGTTAAAAAGTGTAACAAGCAAAAGTGATCCCTAAGTTACAGTGTTAAAGTACATTTTGCTATTGACGCTCACTAGCACAATAGACCTTTGTGGAGTTGAACGAGCTCGCTGCTTCTTTGACCTTGACGCGTAACGAGTGCAGTCTCCGCATACACAATGGACTTGCAACAAATATCGCCGCTACCGTCAATAAGCGGAAGCGAGTTTGGATCTGCACCGAACTTATCAACATGTATTGAAGAGGATGTTCCGCGACTGAGAAATCTAAGAGAAAGGAAGAGAAAAGAATGCGCCACAGAACAAGAATACAAACAGGATTTTAAAATCTTCGAGTGTAAAATTATGAACTTCTTGGAAACTTTCGGCAAGTCACAAAACGAAACATTACATCAAATTCGAGAAGAAATTTCTCAAGTCAAAGACGATATGAAGACTATAAAAGCGGTTACAGAAACCTACTCTCAGCAGTTTACACAAATAAATACAGAACTAGAAAATATAAAAACAAACAATACGAACACAATTGAAAAAATTAGAGGAATTGAAAAGGAAATACATAAAATTAAAAACCTGCAGTACTCGGGTGAGATGGGTCCGACTACTTCTTGCCCGCTACCGCCGCGATCGCCTTTCGTCAATCACGAAAACCTCATCCTTGAGCTAAAGGACCGGTGTGACCGCGAAAAAAACGTAATATTTGCGGGTATTATCGAAAAAAATGATAAGAGATTTCAAGAGAGACAATACCATGACAGTGAAGAGATCACAAAAATGCTCGTATTACTGAATGAAAACTGTCCAAAGCCTATTAAAACGCTACGACTGGGAAAATATATACCAGGAAAGAATCGACCTATAAAAGTCACATTTATCAACAATGATACGCCTAAACAGCTATTACGTAATAAGGCTAAGCTACCAGAAAATATTCGGATCTACGGTGATCAGACTCCGTCACAGCAACAGTACCTAAAATCACTGAAGGAGGAGATAAAACGCCGCCTAGAAACCGGTGAGAAGGATCTCGTTATACGTTATCTACGTGGCGTGCCAAGAATAATTGCAAACACTGATCAAAAAAAACTTATAAATGAGCCAATACAAAATAAAAAATCTACAGATAAATACCAACACTACATACGAGAAAAATATGAAGACATACCACTACACTCATCAAGCCTAAGATTTTTCTACGCTAATATGAGAAGTATCCGTACAACTGGAAAGTTCGACGAGATAAAATGTATTATAAAATCTATACCTAAAACTACACACATAATCATATTTACAGAAACATGGCTTACCTCGGAAAGCGATGCCAAATCGTACCAATTGCCTAACTACACACATATTTACAACTACAGAGAAAATTGCAGAGGTGGAGGTGTGTCTATATTTATCCACAATTGTTTAAAATATGAAGTGACCGAAGAATTATGCGAAAATGGAAATCACTACTTATGGATCTCTATAGATAAGCTTTCTTTGAACATTGGAGCAATTTACAGACCAGGAGAATCAAACTTAGGAAGATTTTTGGACATATATTCAACACAACTGGAACAACGGAAGAGATCTATTGTTTTCGGCGACTTTAACGTTGATTTACTTAGCAAAACGACTGATGTCACACGATACCTACAAGAATTGCAAGAAGCTGGTTATGAAATTGTTAACAAAATAGATGGAGAGTACAGCACGCGACAAACTAAAACTACAAATACGCTACTAGATCATGTATGTACAAACTTAAATAATCACTCACTTAATATCTCAATAATTGAATCCTCCTTGTCTGATCACAAAAATATTTTTCTAGAAATAGGTAGTCTAGGTCCAAAAATAAATAAAAAATTGCATTATAAAGCAATTGATTATCAAAACCTAACTTTAAACACAATAAACTCAGAATACCATAATAGCGAAAATGATTATTATTATTTAGAAACATTTATTTTGGACCTCGTTAATAAAAGTAGAATAAGTAAAACAAAATATTTGAATAGCCCGCAAAGTGACTGGATAAATAAAAATATAACTAATTCAATAAATTTACGAAATTATATTTATAATCAAACTAAAACGAACACAAACGATAAAACCTTATTAAAACAATTTGATGATGCACAAAGAAATACCAGATCTATGATAAGAGAACAGAAAAAGAAATATTATTTTAAAATGTTTCACGAAAGTTATGATAATCCTAAGAGAATGTGGGAAATCATTAATGAATTAGCACAAAATAAAATAAAAGAAAATAACGAGCCACCAAAACTCATGTTGAATTCAATTCCAGTTACGGAGGGTAACTCAGTTTGTGACTTATTCAATTCTTATTTCGCCTCAATAGGAAGCGAATTATCAAATAAAATCCCCAAATTGTATCACGAAAATACTGGTAATATCCTAATGTACGATGAAAACTACCACCATGGCTCTGAGTTAAGTGATTTTAAGTTATGTAGCTCGGATGAAATTGTAAAAATTATCGATAAACTAGATTCAAACACTAGTACCGGGCTAGACGGACTAAGTACGAAGGCAGTTAAATGCATTAAAAATATAATCGCGCCTCACTTAGCAAATTGTATAAATAAATGTCTAACAGAAGGTACCTTCCCCGACTCGCTTAAGATTGCCAAGGTCAGCCCAATCTACAAATCAGGGATAAGGACTGACCCTGGAAATTATAGGCCAGTGTCAGTTTTACCGGTACTGTCAAAAATCTTTGAGCGCATTCTCTATAATCGCTTAAATAACTTCCTTGTTGAAAAAGACTTCTTTATCAGCGAACAATATGGTTTCCGTCCAAAGTCAAATACCTTATCCGCCACAATAGACTTAGTCACTAAAATAAAAACAAACATAGATCAAAAGAATATTGCAGTAGGTATATTTATTGACTTAAAAAAAGCATTTGACACCGTTTGTCACAAAAAACTGTTGATGAAATTAAATAACATAGGAGTTACAGGAATTGCGCTCAAAATGTTTAGATCATACCTGGAAAATAGGCGGCAAGTTGTTAAGATCAATAACTACGAAAGTAGGTCACAAAATGTGACCTACGGGATTCCACAGGGCACAATTGTCGGGCCGTTAATTTTTTTGATTTACTTAAATAATATCAATAAAATAGGCTTATCAGGGCACCTAACCCTCTATGCCGACGATACGTGTCTATTTTATTTTGATAAATCAATTGAAAACATAATGACTGACGCTCAAAGTGACCTTAATATACTAAACGAATGGTTAAAATATAATCTCTTGACAATCAATACAAAAAAAACGTCGTACATGATTTTTGCTGCAGTAAATAAACCCATTCCCAAATTTTCTCCTCTTGTCTTAAACAATGATATCATTAAACAGAGCGATAAAGAAAAATACCTCGGCTTATGGTTGGACGACAAACTAACGTGGAGATCTCACATCAATCACGTCAAATCAAAGTTAACTGCATTATTAATATCATTACGCCAAATAGCACACTGCATTCCAGCCAAGGCACGCTCGATTATTTATAATTCATTAGTTAAATCGCACTTAAATTATCTGATCGAAATTTGGGGATCTGCCGCTAATACAAATTTAAGTCCTCTCCAAAGGACACAAAATAAAATTATAAAAACACTGTATCATTTTAAATACCTAGCACCAACGAAAGAAATATATAATAAAACTAAATTATTAAACCTTAGACAAATGTATACATACTCAACTTGCATCTTAGTAAGAAACATTAATTCTAACTTAATAAAATCAAACCTACAGCTACGCAAAAAGATTAATCCCTACACATTAAGAAACAAATATAAACTAGAATTAGCTAAAGCACGTACTGATTACGGCAAGAAAACAATTGCTTACGAGGGAGTGCAGTTATTTAATAGCTTGCCAAACGAGATTAAGGAATGCACTAGCATAAGCACGTTTAAAACAAAATTAAAAAAATATATTTATAGCCTAACTTAAACATCCGTATAATATTTTTAATAAACCATACTTATAGGTTACATTAAGAACAACATAATGCAGTTATAATTACTTACGATATTAAATGTACTTTCTCACTATATTATAATAACAACATAGACATAGTATTTACCTACTTTATTAGATATACTTTCTTACTTTACTTGCCGCCTACTGGCCCCGGAGGTATAACGTAATATTAGATTAAGCATTACTTTTAAGATTTATTGTATCTCATTATAAGTGAACATTTTGTTTTTATGAGAAATAAACATCTTTAAACCGAAGGTACGTGGTTGAATCAGTGATAAAATTCGCAAGACTTTCCTGTACAGAGTGGAAAGGTTGCGGGTTCAATTCCCGCCTTGGGCCGTTAAATTATGTATTTTAATAATACGGATTTTAGTGTAAAGAACATGAAAAGTCATCACAAGCAATTTTGCTTTAAATTTAAGTAGGTATCCGTTTCAATTAATGAATCATTGGTTTCCTAACCTAATGGAACTGTCCTCCAGTTTAAGTGGAGCTAATTATTATTCATTAGCGAATGGCTTGAGTCCTTAGTACGAGTTATGTATTAGTCTACGGTGACGGAAAAGTTTTCGTCTCCTTCCATATATTTCGCCTTGCAACGCTAGAGTATAAAAAAGAGCAATATTCTTAAACGGTAAAATAATTTGATACGAAATCCTGCTAATATTATGAACGCGGAAATTTGTAAGTATGGATGATTGTTACTCTTTCACGCAAAATCTACTAAACGGATTTTGATGAAACTTATTACACAGATAGTTTATGACCTGGAATAACACATGGGCCGGAAAAGCCCGAAAATCTCATAGGATCGGGAGCTACACGGGTGAAAATTGGGCACTCAGCTAGTAGATTATAGTTTTGAGAGATTTGACGAAGGCTACGCGGGATAGCAGGTAGTATATTTGTCTGAATCATTTTTACAATAACACAAAAAATTATACCTACCCAGGTCTTACTGCTATTTAAACTCACGTAGTCTATTGTAATTTGTAAGTATTATCCGCCCCGTTTTTCACAAATTATTACTATTACATAGTAGGGTAAAAACTAATAGGTACATTGTATGTAGATACCATGAACAAATATCACCTAAAACCCTTATAAATATATTCCAGCGGGCTCTCGAATAGAAATAAAGAAAGAAATAGTTTATTAGACAGCACCTACAAAAGAAATACATAGAAAGTTAGTTCATATACGTAAGTAGGTTTATTCCAAGAGGTCCATGATTCTATTGTTTCGTATTTCCCAAGAGGTCCATGAAAATATTTCTATAATTAAATATCCATACATGAGTTCCCAATAGGTCCAAACTATGAACTTATACAAATACAAATAAATTATTTACCAGAATATCGATTACTGAAGACTTAATGCTACATTTATAATAGGATACAGATATTGCTCTGTGGTTTTAGATGGAAACATTGCTACCCATGGTCCCCGCACTAGGCTAAGCCTGTTTCGCGGGAAACCGAGTGTACAGGTGGATTTCCATGTCAACTGAGAGAGCGGTACACTAGCAATAATACTGAACAGTGTTTGTTGCGAACAACTAAGATAGGTACAATATAAACAATACAGTGGGTAAGCAGCTCATCTGTGGACAGGAAGACAAAGGGTTTGCACGTAGGCAATGTCTAAAAGGTTAAATACTTTTTTCGTTCTCGTATTTTGCACACTCGTACTTAGCATGCTGGTATGCTTGAAGTTTTTCTTGTTAGCGCGTCATAGACCAAGTTAAACCGTTCAAAGGTTATTAACCTCTAAAGTTTTTAAGCCGACGTTAATAATATATATTTATTAGTTAATATTTATTATTTGCCACACCATAAAAGTTTATTTTACCGAGTAATACTCAAAGTTTTAAAACTGACTTTCATAATATATGTTTATTATTTGGGTAAGGACCAAATTTTTTGCATCGTTGCACAACGGAAATCACAGCTGAAGGTGTCACAACGGAGCAAATGTAGCACAACGGAATTTGTTAAGGTTAGTGTACACAAAAACTAACAAAACAAGATAATGTGGATACAATAAAATATCAAATCAATTAACATGCTTAAACTCAAATACTTAAAAAAATCAGTTCAGGTAATTATTAAATCAATAGAAAAATGTCTAATAATAAAATAAAAAAATCTTATTGTTAAGATGTTTGAATAAAAACTACTAAAAGAAGACCTATATGAAGTAATATTGTGTACCTATCTTTACAATGTTCCGTTGTGACACGTCGCACAATTTCGTGTCGTTCGTCGCATACAGGAGTAAAAATCTCCACGACCCAGCAATAAAAAATTCACACTGCAAAGAATAAACACCAATAAGAATACTCATCAGAGTTGTTCAATAGTAGACAAAATAAGCTCATATAATCAATAATGCAAAGTAGCAAAAGTTAACACAAAACACTTTAAAAGTCTTACAGAAAATCCGGATTTTTAATGGTACGCGTGCACTTTTCACACTTTTCTTCAACTGAGTGAAAAACTACATGGCGGAATTGGCCTGAATTAAGCCACAAGTCAGATGACAGTGTTGCCATTGCAATAAAGCATTATTTGTTATCCAATATTGCCAAGTTCTCGATTTATGCTGTCGCACAACTGAATCGCACAACGGAACGAAATCTGTGACACTCATTATGATCATTATTATTAATAAACTATAACGTTTAACGAGATCCTAATAATAAAAACGTAAAGATAATATATCGGTGACTATAAATAAAACAGAAAGTCCGTGAGAAAGTTTTTATTTTTAGAATAAAATTACAATAACCTAGAGGAGTCGGAGCTGTGACATTCACATTTTGTATGAAAATCGAAAATGGATTCAGTATCTTGATTTTCCTAAAATGAATTTTACAGAAATCTAGTGTAACAAATATTTATTTGAATTAGGCACAGGGTGCACAATAAGTTTAACTTTAGTAATCAAGTCTTAAAACTCACCTAAGTTAACAACTTTTTTTTATGTTATGATTTCAAAATACTGTGACATGATTCCCTCGCACAAAATGCAAAAAATTTGGTCCTTACCCATTTGCCATTACTTATATTTAACACAAAATAACTATTAAATGAGTATTAATCGCAAGTTTTCCGACATTTCAACAGGCGTACGCACTGGCGTCACGGCATGACCATTATTTAGGTAAATAAATGAGATAGGTTAGGTATTATATTATAATTTACTAAGAGCTAGATGATTAACTGATATACTCACTGTATGTACCTATATAGATGCTATTCTTACTCAAATCGAAAATCTATACTTACTTTACTAAATAAATAAAATAAATAAATAAATAATGCCGGACAATCCACACAGCATCATCTAGTTACCTACTACAATTCTATAGTTAACAGATTTTTAGATTTCACCAACTTTATTAAGCCCAAAGAGCTTACAAAATAAGTAAAGTCAAATTCATACGATAAATTATTACAAAGTACCATAACGAAGAAGTCAAGTTATTACAAAGTTAGTAATAAGGCGTTATTAATTTCCTTTTAAGTTTGGCACCGGCATGGGTCCTTATTTATAAAATTTCGGACAAAGTGTCCGAAAATATTGTGTCCCAATCAGCAAGCCTCATAAAGAAATGCCCTAATTAGGATAGCTTATTAATTAGTAATCTATACTATCTATACTAATATTATAGAGGAAAGATTTCATTGTTTGTTAGTTTGAATTGAGTATTTAAGCTCCGAAACTTTGTATAATACCCATGCGAAGCCGAGGCGGACCGCTAGTAATAATATAAAGAGGAAAGGTTTGATTGTTTGTTTGAGTTGAATAAGCTTTGAAACAACTGGACCGATTTGAAAAAATATTTCACCATTAGATTCCTTATCCCTAAACATAGGCGCTAGCATATTTTCAAAAATGTGAAGGATCCGTATAAAAAATCTTCAATTAATGTAGCCAAACGTCAATATTTTTATAAAATACCCGTGCAAAGATGGGCGGAACGCTAGTTTTTCCTATAAATTAATTCGATCGCATAGTTCATAGAAACATCAAATTATTTTTGTTATTCTTTAAGAAACTAATCACTCTAGAGGTCTTGTTACTAATATAATAAATAAATAGGGAAACAAATCCAAAACACAACTCACACATATTCGCAACCGCATCATTTTGCGTCACTATTTAACACAATGTCTCACTGTTTGTTTACAATAATAAACAATGAAATTAAATTGAGACGCGCAGCACGTCCGCCTCTCGCGGGGAATCGAGATGGAATGATGAAATAAACGAGCGGCCTAAATGGCTAAATATAGTGATAATGATGTCCCGGTTTTTTGTACTGAAGTGACAGTTATTTATACTTATACCACATATTAATACTTATACCCACCTAAATAAGTGTAGCCACCTGTTTTGCGTAGAACAAAGGAAATCTAAATGTTCAGAAGACAGTTTTTGATACCTATTACACATAAGTAAGTTTTTAATGCCTCTGTTTAATAGATGTTCGAAAATAGTTTAGTAGTCAATCAAGGCAACATCGCTGGTAGCTGTTCCCCGCCATTATGCCCGGGGTGAAAAAGTTTGGCTATTCAATAACAGCACTTTCTCGGGGATTCTTGTCTATGGTAGGTAAGAGAATAGGTAATCTATTTGTCGTCGAATGCGTTAATTATTTGAAGTTAATTCCATAAACTTTAATAATGTACGCAATGTACGGCGATGTGGTGTCATTTGTCTATTCTACCCTAGAGAAAAATACCTGTGCAACGGAATAAGTACGTAGGTACCTACACACTTTGACACATATTTAATTCCCCTTAGAAGCCCTGAAATAAAAAAACTCACCTAGATCGTATAAGGGTTGAGTTATTTTTTGAGTTATTTTTATTCTGAAGCAATAGGACACACAATATTTAAATAGCAAACCACACGCGCGCCTTACTAACTCGGGGCAAAAAACCGACAAGAGCGAACGCGAAGCGATGCCGCGACGAATATGCGAATGGGATGATCCTTAGGTATGTATTTCGCGTTTCTCGCGCTATTTATGGAGAGGCTTAGTTAGGGCTCTGTGGTTAGCGAAATCTGCTTTCGAAACCTCCTTGTCCGAAAGTTTATATTCTCTATGTCAAAAAACAACCACATCGAAATATTCAGGAACAATGATAATATTCTAAATTATTCAGTGAAAATGATATGATATCAAAATTAATAGTTGAAAACTAAAAAATCTCGTCTTACCAACACCAAAAGATATGTTTTATAAAGCGTTTTTGTTGATACTATGCGCCTTGAACCTTCAACGAGGAGACCGCTGTAGACTGAACTCAAGAATACACTTCGGCCAGCCCCTGCCTGTAATAATACGTAACGGACAGCTGTTAGAGCCAAACGATAATGCGGGGAATGTCCTGTTAGAGTTTGGAGAAAGCCTGACTCTGAGTTGTGGTGCCACGGGATCTATACAACATCCCAGCAAAACTCAGGAGATAACAACTGCGACTATCACATGTGCGGGGGGAGAAAACTTCAGGAACGACGAATGGCTCAGCTTTCCAGCACGATTCTCCCTGTTCGAATGTGACATGCCACCGAATTACGAAAGCAGGAGAACTAACCGTTCCTGCTACGATAGCAATGTCATCTACGAAGTTGGCTACATGATCCAGAACCAATTCTATCGTGTCTACGAGTCTTGCTTCAATCAGGGGTCTTTAAATGCTATATATACGGAATACACCCAAAAACCTTACAATGCCATGTATCAAACGAGAGTGGAACGTCCTTTCTTCATAGCCAACGATGTTTATGGTTATGTGCCGGTTAATTCTTTATTTTCACCTCAAGGCCAGAAGTCAGCCGTTGCTCAGTTTGTGGGTCCTTTAGTAGATTCTTACATGACTAGAGATCAGTTCCTCTCCAGAGGTCATTTGGCCGCGAAAACTGATTTCGTTTTGGCTTTTGGGGAGCGCGCTACGTTTCACTACGTCAACTGTGCTCCTCAATGGTACGGCTTCAACAGCGGCAACTGGAACTCTCTGGAGGTGGACCTGAGGGATCACATCCACCGAGAAGGTTACGACACTGTCGTCTACACCGGCACGTATGGAGTTACAGAACTCAAAAATAACTTCGGACATAGGGTTAATATTTATCTGTACAGCGATGAGAACAACAATCCTGTGATACCGGTGCCGTTGTACTTCTACAAAGTTGTGTACGAGCCAACTACGAAGCGTGGTATCGCCTTCATTGGGATCAATAACCCTTACCTCTCTAGCACCGAAGCGAAAGATCTTTTCTTCTGCAGAGACGTCTGCATTGGCAACAGAGATTTCAGTTGGTTGACCTGGCACCCTCTCAACGCGAGTGAAGGCTACACTTTTTGTTGTACCGTGCCAGAGTTCACGAATGTTGTCAGACATTTACCATCGTTAGATGTTACTAGTTTGCTTATTTGAGATGTGTGTGTGTGAAAACTGGTTTTAAATTATTTGCTCATAAATTATACGTATACTGTTTGCTTGTTGGGTTAACATCCTGTGATTTATCTTCTCTTGTGCTGGTTTAAAGATAATGGGACCTAGTAGCGTGACCTATACGACCCTGTTTGATGAAGGAACCAGAAGTCTATTTTACATTATTATTTTATTTAAATAGGGCCTATACTTTTTTTATCGAAATCGTTGCATTGAATGAGATCTGTTTATTTATTTACTGTTATTGTTATAGTTTATTGTTTTAGGTTTTATTTATTTGCATTTTTGGGAATAGCTAGTGATGACATACAATATCACATAAAAAGTAGCAAAAATCAATCTACGCTTAGAACTACTTTTGTGCAGAAGTTTAGTCCGATACGTTCATAGTTTTGTAGAGTTAACTAACATCCTAAACTAAACATCCCAACATCTACATACATTATTATTACATCCTAACTTTCGCAGGTGATAGGTCGGTAACCTTTGAATTTATAAACGTTCAACTAGGTTAAAACAATAAACTTGATTTATAATTTTCATAATATGCGCGATAAATATTAGCCAAATAATCATTAATAATCTCATAAGTTCCCAAAGGAATATCAATATATTATTAAATACTAGCGGACCGACCTCGCATAGGTTTTTCAAAAATTATATCTTTATACAGACACATACAAATAAATTACCTTGGGTTACTTATTGAACTTTACGTATACCTAGCTATTTTGAAAATATTCTATAGACTATGTTCATCAGGGACAATGGATCAAAATGGTAAAAGATTTTTTCAAATCGCTGAAGTACTTTTGGAGCCAATTCAATCCAAACAAATAAACACAAATCTTTCCTCATTATAATATTAGAATAGATTTCGATTGCATAAAATACCGTTAGCCTGGAGTGTCCAACTGCTGGGCAAAGGAATTTAAAAATTTCGACCACAATTCCGAGTTTTCAACATTTTTCCAAGAAGGTCTATTTTAAAAAAAAACTAATATTTTATCAGCTAGGTAAATGTAAACAGAGAGTCATGTTAATGAATTATGCGTCAGGCACCCTTCCTAAAGGGCCTTGCTAAGAATAGACAAGCACTTCTAGAAAGTTCATTAGTAAATGCAGAAGATAAGTAATTAGATGTATAATTAAGTAGGTTAAAAGTATTTATAATAATGTTGCAAAGAGCAGTGCAGTTAAGTTCATTCCGGATTGTGAGTCGGATAGTGTAAGTGGTGAAATTAAGCGGAACAAATATATAATGAAGATAATATTGGTAAGTAACATTGATTTTTTAAGATAATTTAATTTTATAAGACTTTAGTTTCATCTAACCCATAAGGAAATACCCACAGGAACAAGGGGAACCCAAAGGAAAAAAAAGTGTTTTTTATTTATTTTTTCATGCGAATCCCAAATTTAAAAAAAATATTCTATAGCCTTTATTCACCAGGGAAAATTTGGGATTCTAATGGTGATAGAATTTTTCAAATCGGTCCATTAGTTTCGGAGCCTATTCAATTCAATAAACAATCAAATCTTTCCTTTTTATAATATTAGTATAGAAAACATCTATTTATGTACTCTTATATTATTATGCATAAGTATCAGTTATCTAGTAACACAAGCTCTGCTTAACTTGGGGCTAGATGTCTTAGTCTCTATAGAAGTCTCTGTAGATTGTCCAGCGTAGTTTATTTTGTTTTATTTAGGTACATTTAATTGAGTAAGTTTCATATACATTTATTGTAAGTACCAATATTCCGACACAATTGTACATATTTTCATTTGTTTATTGAGATGCACAAAACATAAAATTATCACAGAATAAAATAAACTAACGATCTTCTTGACTATTTTAAACTAATGTGCATAAGAAATAATTATTAGTTTAATTTAACTTGCAAATTATTATTATATTTAAACTTATACAGAGAAATACAATGGACAAGACCAAGACATGTAGTGCAAACAACTTAATATATTTCGTCACAATAACATGGGAATACTTTTATTTCTTTTCACACAAATTTTCAAGTTAATGAAAATTTTCGTCGTGATTGATAATGATGTAATTAATTCCTTTTTATGACCTATTCGGGAATAGCAATGGAGGCAGTTATGGCTGTGGTGGATGGCATGAACTTTGGGAAGCTTATGCCCAGTAGTGGGCAAAACCGTCTGTTGATGGTGATGAGCCATTTGACATAGTACATTGGTTTGAAAATAATAGAGTCGTATTTTCCAGGTTCTCGTCGCTACGATAGCTGTTAGCAGCAGTGCTATACTGTTTCCTTATGAAATGGATGAGTATAAAGTTTCGTATGATCAAAATAATAGACTTGGCGTAATAAAAGATTATATCAGTAAAGCTAACCTTTTGAAAAGCTCTGTTAATGAAAAAGATGAGGAACCACGAAATATGATGAACATTGGAAATCAAAATGCATTAAGAATTAACAATGGTAATAAAGTAGCAACAATACAGCCACATCAAAAAGAAACAATGAATGACCAAGAGAAAGTGCAACCCAAAAAGCTAAATAAAACATTTAACTTCTACGCAAAACGGATTTACAAAAAAAGAAACAACCAACCAATGAACGAACATATAGAAAGTAAAATAAGGAACTCAGCAATCGCATCACCTGTAAAAATGATCAAGACTAAATATTCAACTGAAGAGAAACGAGACCGTAATGAATTTATCTTTGTGAAGAATAAGAATTTTGGTGTAAACGATTCTAAAATCAAGAGGCGAAAAAGGTATTTTCTGTGATTTCGATAATTTTTCATATGATATCTCCATATTTTAATGTATCAAACTAAAATCAATTACGATATCAAAACAGTTTTTGAAATGCGGTCCTATTATTATTTCTATGCTATTTTTGTTAATAATGTAATTGATTTTAATAACCGTTTTAATTAAATAAATAAATAAAAAATACCAGCTGAAATATTCTATGGTGTCTAGCAGATCATGGAAATAAGACATATAAATATTAGGACATTTTTTTTACTAACAAAAACCATGTAAGGTTATTTTATATTTATATTGACACAAACTAGGTTCTTAGTTAACCCGCTAACATTCATAATGAACCTTGCTAGGTACTAGCAGAATAAGGAAATATAGAATTATCATATAATAGCCCATTTGATCTAGATCACCCGGCAAATAACTTCTTTTTACAATCGTCAGCAATATTTCTCAGATTATATTATTTTCAGGGGCAGTAACATCATTGAAGAGGAAAACCTTTTTACCACCGTTTCGGCTCTGAAATACACAGGTCAAGACACAAGAATAAGGAATGATCTTTACTTCAAAAACATCAATCAATGACTTTTTGTTTTAAATAATGCTTTCGACATTTATGAATGTAAAAGTAAAAATGTGTTTGTGGACTAAGAGCTCACTTAAATTGAATTGCAAATAAAATAGATTTGTAGAACTTTATGCAAAGGTCCAATATGTATAACTTAAATTAAAGCCGGTATTATTATTAATAGTTTGACTTTTCGTTTTGTGTCTCATTTATAATTTATTTTATCCTTGCATACCTACTTTAACTTATTTCTGAATTAAAATTTAGTTTTAAATGAAATAAACGCATTGACTTGAATAAACCTTAAACTAGATCTCTCAGTTAACACCCTTGAATAAATAACGTATTTTTTAACCAAGAATTAATATACCATCTTTATTAGCACTGAGTAAGAAATGTTATAGGATGAAGAAATACTTTATTTAATCAGAGCTTTTGTCTACGACTTGAATGCCTACACAAACATTTAATTCTACCTACACAAAATACAGGTCTTTGGTAAGTTAGGTAAGGTTAAGGTATAAAAACTCATGCTACACTTTAATCGACCACGCAGAGATGTCTATCTGCATGTCACTCTTCAAGGGGCAGTGAATACTTTAACCATTAATATTTTCATAACTTCAATTACTGCAATTAATGTAATGAATTTTAAATATTTAGTTTTTGTAATCTAATATTATTAGGTCCTTACATATGAAATTGGCGTTTTTCGTACTGGCCACTTTAATCACAAATTTCTCCTCTTTGGAAGCGGATCCATCGCAAACCACGTCCGAGTTAGCTGCAGGCTGCGGTGTTAGTGATAAAACTGTTTTAATTCACTTGAAGCAAATTGGGAAGATTAAAAAGCTTGAAAGGTGGGTACCTCACGAATTGACTGAAGCAAACCGGCAAACGCGCGTCGACTGCTGCGTTACATTACTAAACCGGCACAATAATGAAGGTATTTTAAACCGAATCATTACCTGTGATGAAAAATGGGTTCTTTACGATAATCGGAAGCGCTCAGCGCAATGGTTGGATCCTGGCCAGCCAGCCAAATCCTGCCCCAAGCGAAAATTAACCCCAAAAAAGTTACTTGTAAGCGTTTGGTGGACTAGTGCCGGTATTGTTCATTACAGTTTTCTCAAATCTGGCCAGACTATTACGGCTGATGTCTATTGTCAGCAATTGCAAACCATGATGGAAAAGCTAGCGGCTAAACAACCTAGGCTGGTCAATCGCTCCACGCCACTGCTGCTTCACGACAACGCTAGACCACACACTGCGCAAAAGACGGCTACTAAATTAGAAGAGCTTCAATTGGAAAGTCTAAGACATCCTCCGTACTCCCCGGACCTTGCTCCAACAGATTACCATTTTTTTCGAAATTTGGATAACTTCTTGCAAGGGAAAAGATTCAACTCCGATGGGGCAGTCCAAATCGCCTTCAAAGATTTTATTGATTCCCGTCCGACTGGTTTTTTTAGTAAAGGGATCAATGAACTACCTATAAGATGGCAAAAGTGCATAGAAAATAATGGTTCATACTTTGATTAATTAAATATATTATATTAAAAAATATTCGACTTTTTGTTCCTCCCATACAAAACGCCAATTTCATATGTAAGGACCTAATATAAACGCGAACGCGTTTGTAAGTATGAATGTTTGTTACTCTTTCACGCAAAAACTACAGAACGGATTTTGATGAAAATTTTTACACAGATAGTTCATGATCTGAAATAACATATGATCCACTTTAGTCCTAAAAAAACTCACCGGATCCTCGGGCACCCAGCTAGCTTCTATAAATTTGTGCTAGACGAGTTAGAGTTAAGAATATGAATAATTCATTGTAATTTAATTTTAAATAAAATATACAAAAATAAAAGTTAGTTATTTATTGCATCTAAACAACTTACATTAACAGGCACCTAAAATGTACACACTTATCCTAGATACAACATAATGGCAATAATTCAAATCTTCACAATTTTCAACATTTACATCAAACAATCACAACAGTTAGAAATATAAATACATTAACCTACAGGCAAGACTGGAATCGAACCTGGGACTAAGTAAAACATTGGACGCAATACATATCCAAAAAATAAAATAACTATGTTAGGAGAGTCGCTTCGGATTCCGATAAACCTATAATCAAGGAACCAAAGGTTGGGTATAAGTTCCTTGCATATAATACAGGGATATAGCTTCAAAACTTCAACTTCTTTATTTATAGCGTCGCGTGCTTGTCGACTCTGCCAGTGTCGTTGTCGGAGTGTCAAAAACTTCAAGATAAATGATCGCAGGGTTATAGCTACATGATGATCAAAAGGCAAAAGTCATAGAATAAAAGTTGTTCGTCTTGATCTACCCAAATCGCCTTTAAAAGGTTATTGATCATCTACGCATAACCCTGTATATCGGAATCGGAAGCATAAACGGGTTGCAGACATTTCAATAATTGAACTTATTTACAATTGAAATAATAGAGATTGTATTGCAGTATAATAAAACTAGTCAATAGTCGGGCTATACCTAACATTTTTAATGAAGTTTTGACAAACGTTTTAAAATTAAACGCCAAAGCTATCTGACAAAGGTCCTAATTTCTCGGTTATTTTTCAAAGAACACTATAACAATCCATGGGGAATAAATAGTGTATCTGTGCTTGCGCAAACACTTGTGCACATAATAATCCTATTTATTGCGTCCAATGCCCTAATCAACAGACTGGTAACTATTTTCACAGATTTATGTAGAATAAAGCGCTTGAAAAACAATCTAAAAATATTGTACTTGTAGAAATTGTTCGTGAGTTGTCCGATTGTTTCAATAGATGGCGCTAGTGCCTTTTTACATGCACGATGTCACGTCAGTATTGCCAACGTGAATTTTGTAGACAGTCCTATTCTCAAGCACGAGATCACCGTCTAACGGAATGGGCTCATGCTTATATTCTAGCAAATTTTTATATGAAATGTTTGTAAACAACGAGTCGAGTTTCAGATAAACTTAACTATTAGCAATATAACTGTACGAAAGATCTTAATCAACAGGAAATATAAATTGACTGACTGCAATAGAGATTTAAGGTTAATTACGGGCGGTTTTCTTTATAAAAAGTTCACATCGGATTTGGCGGATCTGGTTGGATTATATTTTTTTGAAAATAATTTCTCTAGGTTCTCAAGCTCCATAGCAATTGTTTTTAAAACCTAAGGATAAAAACCGTCTGGCGTGCATGTGAAAAGGCTCTAATCGCTTAAATAAGTACTTAAAAAAATCTCTCCAATTTAAGCAAGAAATGAGCAATGTCTCCTCATTCCGACTTACGTCAAAAGAAAACAACGCTTGGTCATTAAGGTTGGCGCAGATCTAGACCGCACCACTAACACGCCGCAAAAATGTTAAAATATGAATATTTAAAGATATTTTACTGACAAATATGGACTTCTCTGAACATTTATACACATTTTATTCTGGCAGCATTAAATTGCTTACAAATATGGGCTTTTTCTTAACATTAAGTCATCTTTTACTCTGTCAGCATAAAATTGCTGACAAAGTAGGCTTGTGGTAAGCAATAAAGTCACTGTATGAATTTCAGCCTATTTGAATGATACTTTGTTACATTTTACATTTTTACATATACTTTTGTGGTGCTGGACTTTGAACCAACCTTGCGTCAAAGTGGAGAGAAATTTGTAAGTAAAAGTTTAGCGAATAGGTAAAATGGCGTCTATTTCTTCTTCTTCTGGTTTAGAGAGAAAACATCGAGCGGCGTGTACGGCGTCCGGGTTGGAATTGCGTTGTAGGCATACACTTGCCTTTGGGCGTCCGCTCGTAGGATTACCACACCTGTGTGATGGAGATAAGGATTAGATTACATTGGTTCAAAACTAGGAAATATTTGGTGCATAAGCTAGACTTTATTATCATAAATAAATAATAATTAAATAAATAATAAAAATGCTGGACAATCCACACAGCATCATGGGTAGAACGGGGCATATCTTTTGGGTTGAGCGGGGAAAAATAAGTTGTAGTTTCGCTTTACAGCATTGCAAATATCAAGAAATCACCCGATACAATAAAAATACAAAAAATACAAAAATCGTCATCGTCAGCCTATATCGGTCCACCGCTGGACATAGGCCTAATAAGCGCCATAGATTATCAATTATTTTAAATCAACTTACAACAAACCTGGTATAATTATCTTCTATTATGAAAAAAAATCAGTCAAGCGCGAGTGCAAAAGCTGGAGACAGGGCGCTATGGCGCTCATTAGGGGAGGCCTTTGTCCAGCAGTGGACTAACATAGGCTGATTTATTTATTTATTTTTTATTTATTTATTTTAGGAAAACTTACAGCTAAACACAAACAAAGAAATAAAATATAAGTAAGGACGGCCAATTAAAAGTTTTCACGATGATGACGATGATGACGATGATGATGATGATGATGGTGATGGTGATGGTGATGAGTGCAAAAGGAGAGTGTGTATACAACAAACAAGCGCAACACGTGCTACCTGAGGGGTTCACTTTCACTTTTATCTTCGTCTGCGGGGAGAGTACGCCGTAGTCTACATCTTCGTACAGGTCCTGCAATGGAAAGAGATAGATAATATAAATAAAAAAAATAATTTACAGAAAAAATAGAAAATAGATATATCAAAGTGCTTTATTTTCTTTAGACCTTGACTCTTGGGCTCGTCACAAAATACAAATTTCAAAAGTAAAACTGGGAAATAAAGTGTTAACTAAAGAAGCGAAGAAGTAACCTTTACTCTGGACAACAGTCCAACAACAGTTCAACACTTTTTTTTAAATTATTAGAGATCCGTATAACTTCAATGTACAATGAGCGTAAAAAATTAAAATCTGTGTCATTTTTCAAACACTGATACGTAGCCGAGGCGGACCGCTAATATTGTCTCTATTGCTTTACCGTTGATGTTTTCCTCTTTGCTTACTAGAAAGGCTGCTTCAATGAGCAATGACTCACCTCTACCCTGTACCCAGACGGGCTGTTCAGCCCCAGCTCCCTGAGAGTGACATAGTGCTTCAATGACCCATGACTCACCTCCACTGTGTGCTCCCGGCTGCTTCAATGAGTAATGACTCACCTCCACCCTGTGCTGCCGGCTGCTTCAAAGAGCAATGACTCACCTCCACCCTGTATCCAGAAGTGCTGTTCAGCTCCAATCCGCTGAGAGTGACGTAGAGCTTCAATGAGCAATGACTCACTTCCACCCTGTACCCAGAAGGGCTGCTTCAATAAGCTATGACTCACCTCCACCCTGTACCCCGAAAGGCTGTTCAGCCCCAACTCCCTGAGAGTGACGTAGTGCTTCAGTGACCAACGACTTACCTCCACCGTGTGCTGCCGGCTGCTTCAATGAGCAATGACTCACCTCCACCCTGTACCCAGAAGGGCTGTTCAGCCCCAGCTCCCTCAGAGTGACGGCGACGTCCGAGGGCGTGCCGTCAGTCCTGCGGTTCACGAAGGCCACGGCGTACGAGTAGAACTGCCCTTGCACTGGCAGGATGGGACGCGACCAGATCTCGATGCCGCGGTGCTGAAATTAAACAGACTTTCTATGTTATATATATTGAGGACCAGAGATAAGATATTGGTTATGGATAGATAGATGATAATTTACCACACAAAGAAAGAAAACATTACAAATAGACAAGTTTAAAGTAGAGGAAGTATAAAGGGCTATGGATATTGTATTCGTTTAATATACAATATATATTGTATGTTTTACTGCTCTTGATGTCAGTAGGATTTCTTATTAGGTAGCGTGTGAGCAAACGGGAGTAATCAGCCAGCATTATCTCCTAAAGTTTCTGCAACTGACCTTCCTACACTACAGCTCTAGCAACTGATCTTTCTACAGCTCCAACAACTGATCTTTCTACAGCTCCAACAACTTTCCTTTCTACAGCTCCAACAACTTTCCTTTCTACAGCTCTAACCATTGACCTTACTACAGCTCCAACAACGACTTTCTACAGCTCCAACAACTGACCGTTCTACAGCTCCAACAACTGACCTTTCAACAGCTCCAACAACTGACCTCTCTACAGCTCTAACAACTGACCTCTCTACAGCTCTAACAACTGACCCTACTACAGCTCTAACAACTGACCTTGTATATCCTCCTGCCCTGAATCCCCAGCGGATCCTGGTCCACCTGGATGATCTTCTTGTTCTGCAGGATCGCCTTGTACTCCGGCCGGATCGTCCGAAGGTCCACACTCATCAGGAGCGGCGCAGCGAGGATCGCCCAGAGAGCGAACTGCGTCTTGCTCTGCTCGTATGATAGACCGAAGTTGCCGATGATAAGCTGGAGCATGATATATACAAAAATCTTTATAAGGAACACAACATGTATAAAGAATAGAATTAAAATAAAAATAATTTATTATCGGAAACTAAATTAAATTAATTAAAATTTTAGGTCCATATCAAATTAGTAATGTTTCTTATTCGATGTTCGTTATGCTTGAAATGTTTTTAAGATAAAAATCATCATCATCAACAGCCTATGATAGTCCACTGCTGGACATAGGCCTAATGAGCGCCATAGATGGCATCATTATTTGGGGGTTATTGCCCATAATCCCCACGCTGGGCATGCGGGTTGGGGATCGCAGTTTGGTGTAGTTGTTCTGCAGAAGGCGCTGCTGCCCGCCCCCCGCTGTGTTTCCCTTAGTCGCCTCTTACGACACCCACGGGAAGAGTTGGGGTGGTGAAATTCTATGCCGGCACCACACGGCGGAAGATAAAAATAATTAATTGCAAATCTGTCTATTTATTCGATTACAGTATGAACGACCTAACCCATTTGTTGGATAATGCATCTGATAATTGGGTAGGTATCGACGACACGTAGGTATCGAAGGACACAGGAGATTGATTGTTTGCTGTCACATCTCAATAGAGTACACAATAAGATCAAATTCACATACGAAATTGAGACCGACCGGCGTTTTTCATTTCTGGACGTGTTGATACAGGTCAGAGAGGATGGAAGCGTAGGCCACTCCGTCTACAGGAAGCCGACACATACGAACCGCCGGTACCTCCACGCCGACTCACATCACCACCCTCGCCAGCTTAATGCGGTGGTAACATCGCTCACTAACCGCGCTTATGACCTTTGCGATGAAAGAAAGCCTTCAGAGTGAGTTGGCCCACGTCAGAAATGTCTTACATATGAACGGCTATAAGGTTCGATTTGCCGCCTCGATCCGGCACCAGCCATAAGCCGCACAGAACTACATGGAGCGCAAACCAGCCGCTAATCACAAACCAATAATTAAATCCGTGAAAAGCTCCCTATCACCCGGATCACCCGATTATACGCACCATATCCGGGTCGTTCCAATGACCAGGTCCTGCGTTGGGTACGATGACGTCCTGGTGGTTTCCGTAGTAGTCTATGATAGACTCTACGGACGCCCAGGAGTCTTGGATGTCATCGAAGTTTCGCCACAAGTTGCAGTGCTCGATTATCGATGAGAAGTTTGGCTGGAAGAGATTGAATAGGTTTATTTTGAGCTGTTAGTCGATCAAATGTTTCGCTCTAACTACGTTCGAAGCTTTTTTGTAGATGCGAGGGTTCTTGACCTCTGCAATAGCTAACCTACCTTTATTATACAGCACACATTTCGAATTTAGATATTTTTACACTGACTCCTAAATCTAACCCCTACCTGAAGACCAGCATAAATCTGGTAGACTGGCCAACTGCAGGAGTAGACCATCTGACGTCCGGTCCGGTTCAGCTGCCGTCCGAACTCCGGGTATCCGTGGTCCATGTCCGCTGGCAGTGCGTAGCATCCGTCCAGCTTTACGTAGTCCACATCCCAAGCGGCGAACGTATCGGCATCTTGCAAGAAAAAAAATTATATGATTTTATGAAAATATTAAGATTTTCCATTAAAATGTTACCTCTATATTAAAAAAGGATAATAAATAAATAATGGCGGACAATACAAAAACATCCCGATTTTTATGACAGTATAAAAATTTTACGAATAATATTTTAGATTTGAAGGTAAATTAAGAAAACATATATTTTTTTTAAAAAGATAGATTTACATAAATATTATTAGTTCGGAAGTAATTCAGCCTGTCTGTTTCCTTTTCATGCCTAAACGGCTGCGTTCAGCCGTAGGATCCGTTGATCCTAATTAAATTTGGCAAGGAGGTAATAGTATCCCGAGAACGGACGAAGGGTACTGAAAAGCGCGTACCTAGTACGTAATTCCTGAAAAAAAAAAAATAATATAATTTTTTGCCTATGTTCATTACCAACGAAGTACGCCGCTGGCTGAAGGCAACGTAAAGCTAGTTTCAGAAGCGCCTTAAGAACAGGCATGGGGTCGCATTACAATGATTGCTCTTGTGTTTTTGTAGGAGTAGAAACTCACAATCAAATAAAGACTTATAAACACGCAACCGGTTTCTTTTCCTCTGATGTTCTGCTGATTTAACATAAATTTTATTAACACAGGTTTGTCATTTTACTAACACAGGTTTGTCATAGGTGGTGATATGAACCTAATAATACGAATTTAATGTGTTAATAAATCAAAGTTATATACATTATTATTATAATAATAGTAAATTTTCTAAGAACTCTTTGATGCTAGGTGTCTTTTTCCGAAAATTAATACCTTTTCTTTGTTTGTTATAAAGAATGTAAAATGCCCAACCAAAAACAAGGGGCTGAATAATGAACATGTATCACATTCAGCTTTACTAGAAACCGTCATAGCGTCGTCGATTACATCTTCCTGTTTAAAGATAGATGAAAATACAAGTAAGTAATACTAGGTCCGCATGGTACCAAAGCTCTCCGGGTTTTCAAAAAAATATCCAAGCGTCTGGTCAAAGCGACACGCGACTTGTGACCTAAGAGCTGGCACAACGCATCAGCATTGCCATTGCCATACAGCGAGTTGATTTACGCCATATTCGTCCCTAAAAAAGTTCGGCTCTCTTCAAAAAATCTCCTTTCAATGCGTCTTGGGGACACTTCTAACTGGCTACCTGTAGATTGTTCGCAATAGTTTGTAGATAGATAAATTGTGAAAACTACGAGTAGTCCTAGTTTGGTTATTTTATTGTAATTTTCTATGTTAATAAAGTTATTCTCTAAAAATTAACCATTTAAAAAAGGTAATACCTACTGCATAGAATGAATAGTTGGAATAAACTGATTAATCGCTGCATATTGACCACTCATAAATATTCTAAATCCAAAGTGCAGAGCGGTTTTACCGGAAGGCAGTAAAATATGTTATTAAAGGCAGCCGTGTCGACAACACGATCGCGGTTATTGATGGGTTCCGTGTTCTATTGTCCGTTTGTAATCCGATAAGCGGTTTTAGTTTTGCATATAAAAAACAAATATTAGTTCCAAATATCTCGATAGATGGCAGGGTCTCAGCTGGAAATTAGGGTTTGTCAATGTCAAACGAAGGCAGACTTTCAAGTTTCTAATCAGTGCTGCCAGTTTAGTTCAAAATAATGTATTTGGGACGGTTTTTTAGCTCGAGATTAAATAATTTTGGTACCATGCCACTCTGCTCATCCTAATCTGTGGGAAAAAAAAATCATCATACGAGAAGAAATATATAAACATAAATTAATAAATTGTTTATCACAGTAACCGCATTTGAATTTTTTTCTGGCGTTCAAAAATCTCTTTCAGTGCCAGAACTCCACTTTCATTAAAAAATCCTGAAATTTTTTAAAAAAGAAATAACAAAATGGACGAAACTTTCCCGCGTATCATTCCTTATATTAAATTCGGATACCAATGCCGCGACTCGCGCTTTTTTATTACAGGCCAGAGCTTAAATGAAGTATTGCAGTGAATTGCGTTCAATCTTTTTAAATTAATAGTGTTCCGAATTCAAAAGTGATAAAAGAGAAGAATTGCTTCTTGTTCACACTTATTGAGGAAACCAGGAAACCTTTGTCTCTTTTCAAATAGATTGTATGAAAATTTATTTTGTTTCAACTCCGCGTACGAAGTAAAAGTAGTTTACAAGTTACGTAAATAGAGTAAACTAATTACAGCAGAAAAATTAAACATTACATTCAATTAAATCTAACAAAGCACAAATAATTTTAACAAGGCAATTTGTCAATGATTGTATAGGACTGGGAATCTATTGAACAGATTCCGAGCCAACATTACTAATAGCATGCAGACACGCAAGTCCTTTTGTCTGTCAATCATTCGCTGAAATCAACGGCGTTGATTCTGCTGTGTAATGGTTTGATTGCGTCAGTATAATCAGAGCTGAAATCACCTGCTTAAACGAGTTTAGCTTCAAGCTGGTTATCAAACGAAATTACAATCAAATAACCAAATTAGAACTAGTATTTACGATTGAGCAGTTAGCAGACTGTTGCAAACAAACTACAGGTAGCTCGACTGATCCATATTAATACCAGTCGGAAGTGTCCCCAAGATGCTGGGTGCATTGGCTCGCAATGTTGATGCGCTGCGCCAGATACCGACCAGCTTTCGGGACACACGTCGCTTCGACCAGACGATCAGAATATTTTTTTAAAACCATAGTCTCGATACTGCACGGACCCAGGGTCCCGTCCCGACTCCAAGGGGAGCAACTAGTTTCAATGACGTTCGCGCGATTGTCAAAATATTGTATTTACCCGTGGGCTTGTTTTATAAAAATTCTTTTAGAGTTAAGGTCGCCTTTGTACATGTTCATTATTTTTTGAAGTTCATGTACGATATTACTTGTGTGTGCAATAACGAATAATAAAGAAATAATACATTACCTCAAAAAATGGTTAACTATTTGCCGCAGACTGCGTTTGCGCTAGTTTTTGTTCTATCGAATTATTTTTTATTTGTTAAGAATCCTTTGATTCGAGTCTAATAAGTAGTGCACACAAAAAAGTGGTAAGTTGTTTACAATTATACAATAAGCACGCATGTATACTAGTACTGGGCGTTTTTTTATAAAACAGTTTCATGAAACACTTTGTCTATGTGAAACGACAAAACGCTTTCTCGTTCAATCATAAAACACTTACTAAAAAAACTGTCAAACGTCACGAATCTAATGCTGACTGAAACCAGTCTGTCAAACGAACAAAACTAAGGTTCGCTAGAACGCTTTTTGAACGAACGAAATGATTGGAAGGAACGGCGCGCCAAAACAGTTTCAAATCTGTCTGACAGGTGCGAACAATAATGAACTCTAATCCTTTAACGATAAAATATAAAATAAAAAGAGTTTGTCCCTGCTTCTCGAAAACGTTTTTATACAAGGCAGGCAGGAACAGGCAAAACTGATCCTTATTTTATAGAGCATAAAATTTTGTTTGCTGTGGGATTACAGAAAAACGTGTTTTTGAAGAAACCCATGTCGTTTTTGGATAGAATAGGAACAGGCAAAACAGATCCTTATTTTATAGAGCGTAAAATTTTGTTTGCTTTGGGATTACAGAAAAACGTGTTTTTGAAGAAACCCGTTGCGAAGTGGGCCTACGTAGGTATGTCGTTTTTGGATAGAATAGTGAACTCTATTGCGATATAGATAAGATACAAAACGACCAAATTAAAAAAAAAACTTTAGGAGTGAAATTCGAGTGGAGTTCAAAGGTAAAGTTTGTTTTGTTTTGTTTTGTAATAATAATAACACGTGCGTGCGTCATGTGTGTATTGTGCATTGCTTTCGCTCATTGCAATTATTCGGTGTTTTTGGAATAATTAGGTACTTCGGATCGATTTGATAGTAATTATTCTGTGACTTCAAGTGTAAATTAATTGTTAAGTGACGATTACTGTTGAACAAAAAAGTGTTTTAAAAAAAACTGTTTCATGCAACTATTTTTAGTCTTAAAATAAGCGTCTCGTTTCGTTTGACGGAAAATGGAAAACTTCCCAGTACTAATGTATACACGAAAGCCGCGCCGTTACATACTAACCTACTCACGAATATGAAATAAATGCAAACGGAAGTGGACGCTACTCAACTCTACGGAAGTCACGTGATTCAGCCAATTGCAGGCCTTTACACGTGAGTTATGCAATGTTGCAAGCGACAGGTACGTACTCAGGGGCCTTATTATCCGACTGCTTAGGGTGGGCAATATTTTAAACTGAGTTTTATAATCAATAAATAATTTAGTTTCTCAATATTTATAACGTATCGGAAGGTGTAGGTACATCTTACTAATGTACTTTTGCCTCATCAAGCCTTTAATGGCGATATTGTTATTAGTTTTTGCTTGTCTATGTTTATTTCTGCTGTTTGACATTATAACATTTCGGCACGGCCGCATGCTTTATTGACCACCTAATATAAACAACAACTTCTGGCTTCTGACAAAAGATGTTATGTGTCCATAGTGCATCTTTTCTAAAATGTTGTCGTTATCACAGTTAGATGTTCTATTTTGTTCCAGTTCCACACTGATCCACTGAACTAATGCATTGGATCTACAGCTTGTTCCATTCTAATCCATTAAGGATAGTATCCACTTTGTTCTGCTTTATTGATTACATTCCACACAGTAACATCGCGAATATAATCCGCCAGGACGATGTAAGACATGTTCCAGTTTGATTAGTGGATCAGAGTCCAGACAGAGCCTTATTTTATGTCGGAACTCTATTCTCACTTATGTAATTTGTATTTTGTGACCGGTCCAAGAGTCTTATAATGTCTAAAGGAAATAAAGTGATATTTGATTTTATATTGAATCTTTTTGAATTTAAAAAGTGAACTTTTTAGTGCCTTTTTACATTTTATTGCCCACATAGATGTACTTAGTACGTCCACATAAAGTTCGTATTGCAACCGTTATTCTGGTTATTGGTGCGACTATCGGAATTTAAATCACCTATATTTTTGCATTAGGTCATTGCAAGACTGTGCAACCAAGTACATAATAATGAATTTCATGCAGGCTACGTACGGTAGGTACGGTACCAGGGTGTCTACTTTAAAAAACGAAATATTATGTATCAGATGACATAAAAGAGGTTTTTTATCATAACTTTACGTAAAGAAATGGTTTTAGAAAATATTTGAACGCAGTTTTGTTTCTGTTAAATAGTTCAGTATCATTCACGTTTGTTTATCTAAAATAATGTGTTATTATGGTCCCCTATTTTGTTTTAAGCCCATAACATTTGTAACTAATAATCTATGATTATTTTACGTAAAAAAATATAAGCAATTCTCTATTTATTCATGCATGAGCCTGTATTTAATGGAATCCAAATATTTTGTTATGGAAATCGTTAAAATAAACAATTATACATCAAATAGTAGATTTGTGAGGATTGTATTATGGTCCCCTAATGGACATCTTACACTTACTACGTTATAAAGTTTTATATAGTAAAAAATTAAATCAAAAGAGATGGAGATAGAGTAGGTAGTTTATTTACCTCCGGCAAGATGGCCGACGACACCCGGATATCCGGCGCAAGTGAAGTTTCCGTAGTCTTCGTAAATTCCAAACTTCAATCCTTTGCTGTGAACCTGGAAAGACAAGAGAATTTATTTTTATTATATTATATAATAACAACGTATTAGCTTTTGAAGACTTTGTTATTGTATTAAAGTATTTATATCTTGGTAAAATCCAATATATTACGTTATGTAGTTTGGAATTAAAAAATACTAGTTTTTCAAATACAATTATATGATAAATTGATTACGATTTGGGGATAAGATAAGATTTGGGGGAGGTTACTGACCAGGAACTGCGGAAGGAAGAATATACGCATATTGTAGCAATGGTTAAATATTTTTTTCAAAAATGACTAATATTCCCTCTTATTGAAATGCTGTAGGGAGTAACGATATCTCAATTTAATCCGTCCGTATACGTCCGTTCCGAATATGTTCAGTAAAAGTTATTTATATATGTATTTAAAAACACAAGAAAGACTACTTAATAGTAGTCTTTCTTGTGTTTTTATATTAATAAGGAATCAATCTCATACTGATATTAAAAGATTGAAAACAGGACCATAGATACCTTGCTTCTCCAAGATTTGCACTCTTTGAGAGAAACTTGCTTATTTCTTTTCCTTGCTTTTAGAGTTCATCAAAATCGAAATGGCATATTTTACAAAGAATATTAGAACCAAAAATATGACAAAGAAATTCACATACATTATTAGTGAACCCTGAAATCATTACACGCGTTTTGTTGGCAGTCGTGTCAAAAAGTCCCGCCAAATAAACTATGTCACAATATGTATAGTCATATTTCAAGTTAATTTGCTGGGACTTAAAAAGCATAGAGATTATTGTAGTGTACTTATTAAGCTATGCAAGAATAATCTCTGTGCTTTATTTTTTGTTCAAGTCCTCCGTAGCAATAAATCGAATCAATAATAGTCATCAAGTGAGGTATCTAACACGTTAAGTGCCGACCATTCGTGCATCAGCATAACCATTAGATAACTATCCAAGGTTGATGTATTAATAGATGGTGAATTGAGCTTTGCTAAGAGCTTGTTCAAAAGGCCTATTGTATAAAACGAACAGCTACAAACGATTGGAAGCAAAAAAATTCAATGCAGCCTTAATAAGTACCCACGAATCTATACTAATATTATAAAGAGGAAAGATTTGATTGTTTGTTTGTTTGGATTGAATAGGCTCCGAAACTACTGGACCGATTTGAAAACATTTTTCACCATTAGAATCCTTTATTTTTCGTGATGAACATAGGCTATATAATATTTTCAAAAAGTTAGGGATTCTCATGAAAAATTGAATAATTAAACCGTGCGCTATATATTCAACCTCTTTTTCTATCATGGCTCCGCTGCTTGCTTTTTCTTTACGGCCAGTGTCAGTTATGGAGTGTCAAGTCAATGTCAAAAACCCCAAAATTGCTAAAAAAAGTAGGGGATCCGTATGAAACTGTGAAACCCATCGTGTTAGTGTGTATCATTTCTGAAACTTTTGTTTAATACCCGTGCGAAGCCGGGGTGGACCGCTAGTAATGGAATTAAAAAATAATGGCAAAACGTCCAGGACAAAGTCCCGACAAAGCATAAAGAAAATTTAAAATTTCAATTTAAATTTCAATTTCAATTCAAGTTCAAGGTTTAAACAGAAAAAGATTATCAGTACATAGTATAAAACAAAATCGCTTCCCGCTGCTGTCTGTCTGTCCTTATGTCCTTATATTTAAAACTACAATTTTTTTTGTTTTTTTTTTATAGTGTGATTCAAGAGGATGGTTTATATGGATAACATCATATTACCCATTATCTTCCCATTTCTTGTCATTGACCTTTGATATAAAAAAGTCTTGAGAAATAATACACACAAACCGGCAGTTTTAGATTTTTATTTCGTTGTTTTGCTGAGGTACCTAATTAGTAAACACCTATGGGGCTCTTTGTTATTTAAAAATGATTTCCCTTTAATAAATACCATTGTTTCACAGTTTATTACAACTTTATTGCTTTAATAGCCGTAGGGTAATGACTGTATATTGAATGTCAGCGGTCAAGATCAACAAGAAACTTGCAGCAAAAAAAACTCGATATGGTTCTACGTTCCTACCATAAATTTATCGAGGCGAAATTAACATTTTTAATTATTTATGCTACAGATCCTCTTTTGACATATTTGTAAGGTTCTCATAAATTAATTTAAATTAAAATTAAACTAGAATTTGAAGTTGCTTTAATTTATTATCACAAGGTCGTTGTCATTGCCAAATAACTCAAGTTATTTATATTATAATGTCAAAATAGTGTTGAGGTATTATTTGTTTACAATATAATTTCGATATTTTATTGTCTACCTGCCAGTTATTTAATGACATTTAATTATTTTACTGACCGATTGTATCTTTATTATTCCTAGTTGATATTTCCGTAATCAAATATCTCATTTGAAGGATTTTTTACAAAAACTTAGGTACGAATACGTTTTTGAACGAACTTTTCTATCTAACACGAATTAATAACCATAAGTTACATACGATACATATTACGTAATAATATGTATCGATGAATAAAAAAAAGAACTACTTAAGACTTATACCTAAGCTTTTACACACTCGTACGTTGAGTTAACTTATTGAAGTTTATATACGGATCCCTACTTTTTTATATTTTATAGCCTATGTATGTATATCTATACTAATATTATAAAGAGGAAAGATTTGATTGTTTGTTTGTTTGTATGTTTGTTTGTTTGTTTGTTTGTTTGAATTGAATAGGCTCCGAAACTACTGAACCGAGTTAAAAAATTCTTTCACTATTAGAATCCTTAATTTTCCGTGATGAACATAGGCTATATAATATTTTCAAAAAAGTTAGGGATCCGCATGAAAAATTCAATAATTGAACCGTGGGCTGTATATTCAACCTCTTTTTCTATTATGGCGCGTCAGAATAGAAAAAGAGGTTGTATAGCGCACGGTGCTTGCTTTTTCTCTACGGCCAGTGTCAGTTTTGGAATGTCGAGTCAATGTCAAAAACCCCAATGCTGTTAAAAAAAGTAAAGATCCGTATGAAAACTGTAAAACCCATCGTTTTAGTGTGTATAATTTCTGAAATTTTTGTTTAATACCCGTGCGAAGCCGGGGCGGGCCGCTAGTAGCCTATATATATTTACCAGGGATAATGTAGGATTCTATTGGTAAAAGAATTTTTGAAAGAGTTTAAATTTGTGAAATAATCCAAGATATAATCTTAAAAAACATGGCAAAACACACAACTTCAACAATATAAAATAACATGCAACATACTTAAAGAACAAACTACATCTAATCACCTCAGAATAATAGAACAGTAACACTCAGCCTACGAAGGATGCATTCAGTTAAGCTGTCGGCGAGTCGCAACTACGTGGGAACTGAGTTTCGAAACACCAACTCCAGTACTCGCTAATAGCTTCCTTTTATCACGCATTTATGTGGGTAAAGGACCAGCTACACGGACGCTATTTCGCGACGATATCACTACATCATCGTCAGCCTCTAATAGTCCACTGCTGGACCTCTAGGCCTCCCCTAATGAGAGCCATAGATGGCATTATTCATCGTATGGGGTTATTGCCCATAATACCTACGCTGGGTATGCGGGTTGGGGATCGCAGTCTTTCTGCATATCAGTACATAGTATACATAAACAAAGTCACTTCCCTCTGTCTGTTTGTCCCTATGTATGCTTAGATCGTTAACACTACGCAACGGATTCGATGCGGTTTTTTTAATAGATAGAATGATTTAAGAGTAAAGTTTTCGTATCAGTATTGCATCCATGCGAAGCCGGAGCGGGTCCCTAGTAAATAATACACCGTGTAAATATCGCCGCGGTGGTGACACGCAAGTGTTTATGATCAGGCGGTTGCAGCGTGAGAATCGACCCCTCAGATTCAGCCAGTTGACGCCAAGAGTCGATTAAGGAACCCTACCAGAAGGACAGTAGCTTCCTCCGATGGTAAATCCGCCGGCTGAACGTTTGGATTATAGATACGTAGAATATATATAAAATCTCCCCTTTTAAAGGGGGGAGAGAACTGCTATGGTAACTTCCTACCCTAGGTTCTCAGCAGTAAACGCCTGTGAACTTTACCATGCTCAAATTGAATTTCAGACACAATAACGGGAAATTTTGTCAACGTTAGTTAGATTGAATGAAAACATGAGTTCATCAAAGTCATTTTGTGGTTTTGTAATCAAATCATTAATATAAATATGCGTCATTAACCAAGTACGAAGACAATTTAATATCAATTGACCCCATCTCAGCTATTCTTGAAAACGTATCAATCAATCATGTTTAAATTTATGAAACGAATGCTTCCTTTCATTATTAGACCTCCTAGTGTCCAAAATCTATTAAATTTAATGTTAAATCAATCAAAAAGTATATAAATGTACCAGCAATGTGGTAGTTACGCAAGATTCTAAGCCATTCTAAGCTTTAACGGATATAGGTACTAAGATAGGTTCTGAGCTCATAGCATGAGTCTTTCACAGTTTACAAATACATACTGTATTTATTTATACCTTAGACATAATAATTACCTATTCCTTCCATAGACAAAAAATGCGATTCTGCTCTACCTCTATCATTCCAGCTAAAGACTATCTTGGTTAATTGAAGACAAGAGTAAATAGGTATCTTTTAGCCCTTCGTGATACTATCGTCTCTTAGCATTAGGGTTGCGTTTGATTGCATTGAGATTGTCTACTCACATCAGAAACTATAAAAAAAAATATTTTCTGTCCATAAATATAAATACTGTGACGAAGTATTTTGCTCAGTATAGCGAAGATTCAATAGTTTTTACACCACTAACTTGATTAGGTTCTCATATTAATTTTATTACCTCGATAATTGGTTTTACCATAATTTTGACAGATTTGTTGCATTTTGCATTACCATTTGAACGATAGCAAGCGGTAGTAAACTGTCACTTTCTGCAAACTCATACTAGACGTTACTGTTCGTTCTAAGTATTTATAGTTTCCTCTTTAGTAAACCAGTTGGCTCGAGGCTCCCTTTCGATTAGCAGTTGAAAGTGAAACTGTTTTGCGAAGGTTCAGGTATCAATATCGATAGATCTTCAGGGCTCAAGGCTCTGAAACTGGTTCTAAGTTTTCATTTGCAGGGGATTTTTGATGATCAGAAGTACTTGAACTGCTGAAATACAGTAGTTTTTTTTCTCTACTTTAGAAGGCTTCCATGACAATTAATCAATTGATCAAAATCCCGATATAATTTTCTTTAAATACAGTATTCTATGCTAAATCATTTATTTCATCTGAAAGGTTCTTTAATATTTTTATTCCATCATATAATATACTTCTCCTTTCCAACATTGTTCGCGTATTTGTTTAAGTGTATTTCTCAAGTTAGATCAATAAAATAGTTCAAAAGTGGAAGTCACCTAGCATGGTCTGGTTAGTTAGAATAAAGATGTTTAGTGTGTATTACATATAATATATTAAAGTTGTGTCTCAGTATAAATAGCTGAACAATCATCAATTCTACAAACTATGTTTGAAAAAAAATTTATGGCATGATAAGATTCTGTTCATATAGGTAATTTGTTGTAAAGATGGGTTAAGTTTAGGTTAGGTACTTATGGTATGTAAAATGTCTCAACACAAAAAGTTTATAATTTTTTAATTAGGTTTTTTATCTAGGAACAATACCAATGACTGACTATTTAAAAACAGTAAGTCTTTGACATTCTCTTTCGCTACAGACGTGATGATTCCACCCACTGACCCTATGGGAAACAGTAACTGTGTCAAGATATAAGACCTCCGTGGTTTACTTCTGAACTCATTTAAAAAAGGTCAATCATGCAACCTCTTTGTTATTCAAGACATGGAGAAGGCGTGGGAGTCTGCAGAGACATGGCATGAAGGTCCTCAGATGTGTATTGAGATATCTCTGTACGTGCAAGAGAAATAGTATTAAGTTACAACAGTTGTATAGTGATAATATTTTGCTTAAACATGCTCGTAATATGAGGCAGAGCCACACCCCAAAGTCTAAAAAACTCCACTTTTCATATTCTTCGACTTATTTAACATGGGAAAAAGGTTGTGAGCTCATTTCCCACTTCGGCACAAATATTTGTGGATCTGCGGATTGGTCTATAATCATCATCATCATCAGCCTATAATAGTCCACTGCTGGACATAGGCCTCCCCTAATGAGCCATTATATGTATTTGTATGAATTGGTCTATGTATGATAAAAACATATTTTTGCTTTGGGGGTTAGTATTCTATATTATTTGCTTTGAAGCTAGATGATGCTATGTTCAAACGTCCAATTGACCATTTATTTTACGTTCTTAAAACAATCACCCTTCTATATTAATAAATAAACTTATTTCTAAAAGTGTGACCAGCCCCGTTATCCGCAGGTAGAAAGGGGTGATGTAAGTGAACTTTAACAAAATTAAAGCTTATGGTATTATTATTAGAAATCAAAGCTGCAGTATTTGTTTTTCTATATAATATATCTATGTTATTTGTCCTAAAATCGTAGAAAATAAGGTCCATACCAGGTTTATAACAAGACCTTCACCATAAGTTTTGTTATTTCAAGTATTATACCGATAGTTTACTCACAAACAAAATAAATAAGGATTAACGTATGAAGTTAAACAATATAGAGCAAAAACAACAATTCCCAGATTTTCTTATCAAGCAATACCAAAAATCCAACAATACCTAAATGTAATTGTTTAAACGCACCATTGTTGCCAAGTTCACAAACTCTGGGGCCCTTAGTGTTACAACATTGATTGTATCTTACAGACTGCTTTGTGTTTATGGTAAAAAATAGCTCATACATAACTTGAGTCATTCACATGCCTACAAATGTCTTGTTTTTGTTGGCACAATGCGATTGGGAGTTGAACTTCTAAGAAATTATTTATTTTATTTATTACGGCAGACAAAACAATAAAATAGTAATATGAAACTTTAAATTATAGGTAATTATAAGATCATCATCATCAGCCTAGGTAATTATATAGACGGTTTGTCCAAGAGTCCTGTAAGGTCTAAAGGAAATAAAGCACTTTGATTTTGATTTTGTTTAAATTAAACACTGCGAACTTTGCAAGTTAGAGAAAGTTATGCCATTAAAAAAAATATAGGTCCATACATTAATAAATAAAATATGGCGAGTTATGGATTAGAGAAGGAACTTATTCTTGTAACATTTTCTGTTTATTTAAGTTTACGTTCAGTTTAAGTTTAAGTTCATTTGGTTATTTATAGGTAAGTGTGAAGATAAATAGGACATGTTAATTAAACAAACCGTTTTCGGTAGCAACAGGTATAT
Organism: Eupithecia pulchellata; assembly: GCA_963931895.1. Classification (NCBI taxonomy): domain Eukaryota; kingdom Metazoa; phylum Arthropoda; class Insecta; order Lepidoptera; family Geometridae; genus Eupithecia; species Eupithecia pulchellata. Next base: position 2,199,221 of record OZ007534.1, on the reverse strand, counting down.
AGAGATAATTTATATTAAAGGTCAACATTCGCATTTAAATTCTCATATAACTTTTAATCCACAGGCATTTTAATGTCTACGAACCAGATAGAACCTTGAGTGTGAAATAGAAGACCGATTTTAAATTAGCAAATTATACTCGTTTAATACCCATGCTCAAATTTTACACATCAGGTTTATCGCTTAGAATGTGACTTTTACGATGCAAATGGATCTGGTGTTTTTAAATGTCAATAGCTAATTTGAATTCATATGTTTTTTTACAAAGACCGTTATGTATTTAATAATGTCATTGAACCTTCGTATAACGGTTTACATATGCCTAGTTTTTTGAAGTAAAATAGAGAAAACATGAGACCGTTTTTGCTGGGCCTATTGCCAAACAAACGCGTTACACGGACAAGATAGCGGCGTGGAATCGAACAAAACGGTATTAAGAACGTTGTGTTGTCACAAGGTTTGGTCAAGGAATCTCCTGTCTTAGCTAATAGGGCTCCTGTTCGTTAGGTACGTAATTTTGTCCACTTAAAAATATTATGATATAAATACAGAATCTATAATATACACCATAGAAGTCAGAGATTTATAATAAAACTAGTCCCGGCGTCGCACGGGTATTTAACAAAAATTGAATTTTTCATGCGTATCCCTAACTTTTTTGAAAATATTCTATAGCTTATGTTCATCAGGGAAAACTTAGGATAGAAATGTTAAAATTTGTCAAATTGGTCCATTAGCTTCGGAGCCTATTCAATTCAAACAAACAAATAAACAAGCAATCAAATCTTTCCTCTTTATAATATTAGTATAGAAAACTTTTTATTTAAAATTTTATCAGCTTACAAAACTCAATTAACCTTTTATAAGTAAGATATATGAGTAATATCTAACTTGTTATTTAATAACTGGTATTGCGTACTCCGGCTCTCATAACTTCGAGCCGGTTTGGCATACTGAACAAGAGGTTTCTGAGACGATTTTGAGACTAGAGGATGTTCCTCTTCTATCAGAGCCTCTTTTAGTGCCCTGAGGATGGTAGATATGGGTCTTCAGCTTCTGACTAGCCTTCCTAGCTGATCTCAAATGTGCTCAATTGGTCCTTTTTATTTCGAAGGTATCTTGTGTTAGTCGTGTGGTGCCGGCATAGAATTTTACCACCCCCACTCTTCCCGTGGGTGTCGTAAGAGGCGATTATGGGAAACAACGGGGGCCGGGCAGCAGCACCCTCTGTAGAACAACTCCACTGAACTGCGATCAACAATCCGCATGCCCAGAGTAGGGATAATGGGCATACCCAAATGATAAAATTACCATCTATGACCCTCATTAGGGGAGGCCTATGTCCAGCAGTTCACTATTATAGGCTGATATAGTTGTTGTGTATTTAAAAAGATATTGCAATTTTAAACTGCGATACCTTAGTTCCGCATGCCATTGAAGACCATATTATTAAATACATTCAGTGTATATTTGCATACAACGCTGTCTCAACCAGGTTTCCTATACAGTTCTGCATTATAAGATAATTACTATGCAAAATATCCTGCAAGCATATTTCTCACGAGAATTGATCATCCTTGGCCACACCCACGGTTCTGTCTACTTCTTATGTTGGAGGAGGCATAATAACTAAACCCACACACTTTATTGTATTGAATATATGAATGTGGGATTACTTACTATTATCTTTTTTTCTTTTTCACGGCTTATAACGCCTTTTTTGGGATAAGAAGTAGCCTTTGTGATATTTCATTTCTAGACTATCTACGATAAATTTAGCCTGATTAGTTCAATAGTTTTGCTTGAAAAGGATACGAACGTATAAAAAAATGAATAGAACAAAACGCGCTTATAAGGGTAATATTTAATTTTGTAACACAAATAAGATTTTCTATTCTATTTTTATACGTTCGTATCCTTCAAGCAAACTATTGAACTAGTCTGGTTAAAAAATTTTAATAAAATATAATGCGTTAGTAGGTATATTATATGTTTACTAGCGTATTATTTAATTTTGTGATCCATATTTAGTTAAATATGGAAACAAAAGCAACACAAAAAAGCCACCAGCTCAGCTTAATGCTGCTATGGCACAAGTGCCATATTATAGCAGGTTTTCAGCGGTGCCAGGGTACACATTCAAACGTTAGTGAAACTTGGGTTTAAAAGATGAGCTACGGCACCCCATTCGCTATTGCCACATAAACACATAGTGACGTAAATAAACTAAAGGAATACATTATCTGTAGATGTCATTATTCCGTTGACGAATTTTTAAATGATAAATCTAAATCATAACATATACTTGCGCCTTACAATAACTGCATGTCCTCAGTTCTCTCTATAAATTAATTATTGTTGTTGTTATTACTTAGTTCGAATTATAATTTATAAATAAATATTGCTGCGCCCTTACAGGGTACATGTACTTACTTCTAAGCTAGTTACCACCTAAGCTAAATCTATGTTATAAAATAATGTATATGTTTGCAATAAATAAATGAATAAATACGTTTTTTTTTCATATAAATTATCCATACTGATGCTAAATCCTGGCTTAGTACATGATGTATCGTCAAAGTCTCAAATTACCCAGATTTCATAAAATACCTACAACCCTCTTAAAAACAATCAATAGCTCGTTAATGATTATGACATAGACGCAGGTACGCATTTATCGCAATTATGCATCGTAAGACTCTACGACATCAACTAAGAGATAGTAAAAATAACTCTACCTCGGAAACATTCTGCACGAGTAAAAATTTTAATTAAATAAAACTTTAACAGTCTTTTAGTCACAACATCATCAACATCAACATCACCAGCCTATAATAGTCCACTGCTGGACATAGGCCTCCCCTAATGAGCGCCATAGATGGCATCATTATTTGGGGGTTATTGCCCATAATCCCCACGCTGGGCATGCGGGTTGGGGATCGCAGTTCGGTGTAGTTGTTCTGCAGAAGGCGCTGCTGCCCGCCCCCCGGTGTGTTTCCCTTAGTCGCCTCTTACGACACCCACGGGAAGAGTTGGGGTGGTGAAATTCTATGCCGGCACCACACGGCTTAGTCACAACATTGATCGCATAATATGCGATAACATTTATGCGATATATCCTACTAATAAGTTTGCGCGAAAGTTTGTAAAGTATGGATGGGTGCTTGTTACCCTTGCACGCAAAAACTAGTAAACGGATTTTAGTTGTTTGTTTGAATTGAATAGGCTCCGAAACTACTGGACCGATTTGAAAAATTCTTTCACCATTAGAATCTTACTTTTTCCGTGGTGAACATAGGCTAAAGAATATTTTCAAAAAAGTTACGAGTACCGTATGTAAAATAAAAATTTTGTCAAATACCCGTGCGAAGCCGGGGCGGACCTCTAGTATTATATATTAGCATAACACGTTAATAATATTATTATTAACATATTACGTTCACATATTAAAGAAAATGGCGGAAATTAAGAGGATAATTCAAAAGAACCGCAGCAGATGACATTTTAATCATAACCGCAGAGTAAATTGATAAAACAGAACCACAATTCAACCACGGGATGACAGTAGGCGAGAAAGCAGCACGGCGCGCCTCACGCAGAACCGCGTAGTTGCAAAATAACGTCTTTGGAGAATTAGTTTTTCTTATGCAAAGCTATGACAAAACACGATCGTGAGTGTTAATTAAATGAACGTGTCACGTTTTTTTATGTAAAGGCGGATGAAAGCTTTATGTGCACGATGGTAATAAAGTAAATTTAACTTTAGCATACTGTTTATTCGTGATGTGTCTTTATTTATTGTTTTATCGAAGAAATTTCACTGTTCGGTAGGTACCTTTTTGTTTGCGTGTATAATAACCATAGCATAGGTACGAGTAAGTTTATATTTACTTAGTAAGTAAAGTAAAAGCGTCTTGGGGACGCTTCCGACTGGTAAGGATCAGTTGAGCTACCTGTAGGTACATTGTGTTCTAATTTGGTTATTTAATTATATTATTTGTTCTTAAGTACAGTACAATTAAATACCTACGTGCCGTATAGATACAGAATGGGATTAAAAATATGATCTGAGTAAGAGCATGCTGTCCCACCGCTGTCATATTCTATCCCATTATTTATCTACACTACTTTTACAGATGTCAATTATTTATAAGGTACTGAAATCCGATTAAAAACATTTTTTTTGTAGTAATAATAATTTTCTACATTTTTTTATGTATATCTAGTGATGTAATTAGCTGATTATATTTGAGTACTTTATTGTTAATTATTAGGATATCGTTTTTTGTTCTTTGTATGAACATTATGTACAGATTTTCTTTGTTATGTAAAAGCTTTTATCTTGTAATTATAGTTTTTGGATTTCTGTAAAAGTCACGGTACTTGTCAACGTAAGAGCGCAATTACGCGGGACGTGTAATAAAATAATCAAAAATTATTGTTTTTATTGATGGCGGAGTGAAAGTTACGTAATTGGTGTTGCAATAATAATCTACTTTCCTACATATATTAAAAATAAGATTTGTTCAACAGCTGAAGACGTTTATCTGTTACACATAAATTTTATTAAATATATCGATAAAGTTCCTCGAATGATAAATTTTAATGCATTAACGAAAATATGTCATTTCAAAAATCTCAAATATTAAGGCTTTATTCCTCTACGGCCATTTTTCGTACGTCGATTAACATGAAGACAAGGTGTATTTTAAAAGTGATATCATTCGAGGACAGTCAATAATCTACATACTTGTTAACAATCTGGCCTTATTATTATTAATACAATATTCAATAATAATACTTACATTAAAAAGTTACAAATTTACCAAGTTCATAATATTCAACTATGCGTAATAAGTTTTACTGTCCGTTGTAAACTGTTAATAGAATTTAATATTTTTTATTTACATACAATAGCATCAACCAATTCAAGAAAAAACATGCCAAACTTAAAAAAATTACGTGTAGACTATAAAATTAATATTAAAATGTCTGTAATTCGTATTTAATTAAAATAAATAAAAATGAATTATAAACTTTTTTTATAAACTTTTTTTATTTACTTTTACTACCTACTAAATCGGAATCAAAACTAAAATTTCGAAACAGATTTTCTGCGTATATTTGTTCTGTTTTTTATTGTATTATTAAAAATAACTATGTATCTTTTTTAATTATACATAATATTGCTACAAGTATACAAAGGACAAAAGTTATATGTGACATAGCCAAAATCTGCTTACTTTTGGGCTATTGGATTTTCTATTATTATCATCACAAATATTTCCCAGACTTTGATCTTTTACTTTCTACGGTAGTGTCAACTTTTATTTTTCAATAAACGCTTACTTTTTGTTGAATTACGCGAAATCGAAATGAAACGGCGATTAGGTACGATTCTAGGCTGTCGAATTCAGTGAAAGTAATACAAATAAAAGTGTTAATCAATTGAATTATCGTCTGCAGTTCTTGTCTGGCTACTTCTAAAATGTAATACCAGCAGCCCAACCCGGTTTCGCACGAGTATTGAAGAAAAACCTAAAAAAAAAATTATACGGATCCCTAACTTTTTGTAGATATTCGCCTATATTCATCAGGGATAATGTAGGATTCTTAAAGAATTTTTAAAATCGGTCCTGTTGTTTCGGAGCCTATTCAATTCAATTCAAACAAGCAATCAAATCTTTCCTCTTATTCATATTAGTATAGTATATATCTGTAAAGATGCTGAGACAGGCTTTTTGGACCCCTGCAACACTGCTTATTTATCTCAGTTTTTTTTTGTTTCTCTTCTATTTTCCCTGTTTTTGTATCCATTTCTATAATATATTGTGTCTACTTACTGTATACACCCAGTATTACAGTAAGTAGACCAATAGATAAAGTTATTTTATTTCTTTCTTCAATTTATCCCCAAAATACAAAATATAATAAATAGGTAATGAAAATATTGCTCAAATTTCCACATTATCATCATCTAGCCCAGAACTTGTGTGAAATCAGATAACTGATATTATGCAGTTTAATATTTTCATAAAAAAAAACTTTTTCGTAAGATCTTTAATAGTTTAGTACAAATACAAGCCCATTACAAAACCTTGTTTATAACAATGGCTTTATTGATAAATGCTCTAACCAGGAAAGCAATAAAGTAACAAGATTCTTACGATAAAAACTCATTATTGTTTGGATTGCAATTAATTATTCAATGAACGTCTTGAGTACAACTATTTTTAATGTGTTTTTGATTTATGTGACATTAATAGCTTCATTAGCTAGGATTAAAGATATAATGGGATGATCGTGACAATAGCGTTGTTTTCAATAACGCATAACGACGAAGTGAGAATAAAATTGCTTTATTTGGGTGATATCAGATTTCTTATTGTAATTGATGGATTTTGATAATGATACGTTTTGGTTGGATGGAGGAATTACTAATCTGAGATTTTTAATTCCATCGGTTTAACATCAACATCATTGCATTGTTTCTTATATTGACAATAGATACTGCTATCTTCTTAGGCCCATACCTAATCAGAAGCGCTATAAGCGATAAGCGATAATTCTTTAAGAGAGTATCGAAATGTTTAATAGAAAAAATATAATGCCGCACTCTGATGAAGGCGAGGACGAAACGTTGGTGTTTTTCCAACACAAAAAGGCTCATAGTTAACCCGCTAACATTCATAAATGGATTCGTTCAACTGCAAAAGTTTTTATAGTAAAATAACAACAGACAATGAATGTTTAAAAATTGACAATATATATACGCGTAATGCAAACAATATACACGAAGCTCAACCGATCTATATCAACTCTCCTGGTCGTTAGCCCCGATGTTGACTTGTTTGATGACAAGTTGACAAAACTATTAAGAGAGTGGTTTTTTTCTTAGATAATTTTATTTTACATTATGAGTATTATATTTTGTGATATTCTATATTGATTTACAGTAATGTGATGCTGTATTATTATTTTTGTGATTAATGTAATTGGTTTTAAGAAATGAATAACTCAATAAACCAGTCAGAAGCGCCCTAAGATTCGCTGTGGCTGCATTGCATTTGCAGAAATAAAATAAAATCATGTAAAAAAAATAAAAATCCTCTTTAGTTCACCGAACCCCTCTTAAAGCATGTGAATAAACTTTGTCAAACAAACGCGACGTGAGTTGAAAAACAATTTATTCTGCACTTATCGCCTTTTTTTGTTGAACGTGTCAATAAGCACATTAATTAAACGACTAAAATAAGCGGTCCGCCCCGGCTTTGCACGGGTATTTAATAAAAATTTAATTTTTCATACGGAACCTTAACTTTTTTGAAAATATTATATAGCCTATGTTTATCACGGAAAGTTTGGGATTCTAATGGTGAAAGAATTTTTCAAATTGGTCCAGTAGTTTCGGAGCCTATTCAATTCAAACAAACAATCAAATTTTTCCTCATTATAATATTAGTTTAGATATAGACAGCAAGTCAACGATGTCGACCTCTGCGTATATGATATCTATGTAATATATTGTAATTATGTTTATCAGTCATCCAGTACTTGTATACCCATAACACTTTGTGGTTTGTCCAGCATTATTTATCTATTATTTTATATATTATTTATTCAAACAACCGCATCTAATCATGCGCAACATGGTTTCCTTTGTGTCCAATCTCGTACGAAGCTTTTCCATCTAGATTATCCGAACAATCTAGGCCCAGTAACCCGCTTTCCCGCCAAATCATCCGTTCCGTTTTAGACGGTATCGCGCCGTTTTCTACATTCCGAATGTCATGTCACGGTTGGTGGATGCAAAACGGCGACTTTCGATTCGCTAAAGATAAATCTAGGTAAAATCTAAATCTAATTGGCTTTTCCAGCATTGTTCTGGTGAATCTAGATGTCAAATTGTAGCAGAGAATAATTGAATTGCTCTTAAACTGAGACATTGTTGTGATGCGGTAACCTTTACAATGAAATTGTCTGCTTAGTCGTTGTTAGGGTGAAAAATCAACGTTTTGATACACTGGCCTACAAAACTAGGAAGGAAGGTTAGTCAGAAGACGTCAACTACAACTTACGACCCTCAGGGCAGTAAAACAGGACCTGATAGAATGAATAAATAAATAAAAATGGGAGCATATTACTCAAAATCGGATTCGAAACCTCGTGTTCAGTTTGAAGTTTTGGACACTAAAGAACAAAAATGCTATTTTATCTTTTTTTAAGTGAAAATCATACTAATGTATTGTTCTATAGTTTCAAAGAAAGCTAATAAAATAAGCTATAAAACGTATTCCAGCATTTGGTATTTAATTTTTTATTAAATTCAATCTCTTACTTCTATAGATTAGTAAAATTATTATTTTTAAGTGTGATGTGTTTGTTTCGCAGGTTGATCTCGCAATAACAAATAAATTTCACGTATAATAGTGAATGTTAAACTGAATTCGCTCGTATGACCTTTTAATAAATATAAATCGGATCAACCTTGTTACAGTAAAAAAATCAGACATATTTAAATTTCAATAACGCAAAAGTAACGCACCTTGACTCAAGCGCTGATTAATAACGGTAGCGATTAACAACAACAAAAATTCATTAATATGCAACAACGAAATTGATAAACCAATTAAACAAATGGTTCATCAATCAAAGCACGACCAATTATAGCACACAAGAGGAATATTCGCCATCTTTGTTATAAAACAAAAGCATTTATTAGTGTTACGCATACATCGAATTCAGTTCAATGTCAGTTGAGCAGCTCGCCGTGAGAAAACCACGGGCTTTATTCAACTTGTGAACTGCCCCGAAGCGAAGGTCGCAGTAAAAGTAACAAAAACAACGCCCAGTTATAGGTATACTACACGGTGTCTAAGGTCGGACCAGCCAGCTTGACAGTCAGCGGACGCTCGAATTCTGATCGAGGACAACGCTGCGAAAGCAGAAGATGGTACGCTTAAACAAGTGCTTTTTCGGTGTCAGTTCTTGAAAAAGATTTGAAATTGGATTGTAATCCAATCAAATGTCTACCTCGAGCTAAATTTACTTCACACAATGACTAAAATTACTTGTGGAAGAAGAAAATGAAAGAAAACAAAATGTTTAGACACTATTAACTATGACACTTATTAACCCCACACTGACGAAAATACTTGTAAATAAAATTATGTGACAAACACAGTAAACATTTTAGTTGTTGGCGCACCTTATGAGCTCGACATGCATTGACCTTTGGTGAGAGAAAACCTGCCAAAACGGGTTTCCGACCGTGTAGCAATCACCAATAATCTAGGTCAAGTGCAAGTTACAGCTGTCGATGCGTTAATCCGGAAACAAATTTACTTTTTACCGACTTTTATTCGCTTTTTGCTCGCTTTCGTCCTACTGACTGGTGACTGCGGGCATGAGCGTAAAATTGCGGGAAAATTACCTTTTTGCTTTTACGCACTTTTCCGTCTGAGTGGAAAGGAAACGGTCTCCCTTTTTGACTTAACCGATTAGTACTGTACGTTATGGGGTTTAAGTGTAAATAATACTAAGGGGTTGCCCCCAACCAAATTACACTGATTGGAAAAAAATTCTGTATTACTGTAAAAGTAATAACAGAATTCCAGAGACATAAAGAGAACTGCCTACCAGTAAATTTAAGACAAAAATCCGTAGGTAACTCCTAAAAAATGATTTTATGACGAATTATCAACAAATCAGTCTATGCCAGGGTTGCCTACAATAGAAAGCAACAAGGCCGCCCTTTTACTTCCTCTACTTTAAGCATGTATTTTTTTCTTTCTTTGCGCAGTAGGTATAATAAAGTATTTACTATCTATCTAACACATATAGTACCAGGGAACCGAACCCGAAATCTCCTGCATCGCAGGCGAACCTTAACCCACTGCGCTACCGAGGTCGTCTTCATAATATAGATAGATATAAGTATGTATTTACTTAGCTCTTACGTAATTGCTTGAACCTTAGTCTCGGCAAGTTGATTGTTCATCTAATTCTCACGAGTATCTTCCAAGAAATTTGCTCTAAAAACTACCACACTTTGTGAGCTATGTACAGTCAGCGTGGACTTTTAGTAGCAATAAAAAAACAGGTGAAATTGTCATGATGTCTCATAGGTTTACTGGGAGAAATTGCTTTAATTAGAACGCCTGTTGTGTGTTTTTAATTTATGTATACTATTATTATAAAGAGGAAGTATTGGATTGTTTTATGTTTGTTTAGATTGAATAGGCTCCGAAACTACTGGACCGATTTGAAAAATTATTTCACCATTAGAATCCTACATTATCCCTGATGAACAAATGCTATAGAATAATTAAAAAAGTTGGCGATCCGTATGAAAACTTCAATAATGTAACCCAAAGTGGTGTGTAAAAATGAATAATTTTGAAATTTTTGTAAAATGAAGCCGTGGGGACGCTTGTTAGATTGATTATATTGCAAACAAATTCTTTGTGTCACATCAACGTAGACCAAAACTAAATTGATTTGTAATTTGAGGGCGTTTTCACTATGATCTGCTATTTTAAGTATTAAAATAGTATTTAGCTTCCTGCTCTTTTTTCTTCGCTTCTGCTCCAAAAAACAGCTTGTGACATGAACCTATATTATAAACTTTTCTAATACAAATAATAGTAAACCATGGTGAAAAATTGAAAATATTCTCAAATTACAAATGATATTGGCACTACATTTGTATGGGATATTCATCTATCGCCGCAGGAGCCCTAACTTAAGAATAGTTTAAAACATCTGCAGCTGACTGTACATAGAAGTACACTATAATTTTGTTATTAAAACTAACGCAACACAATACAGCAAAAAGTCTCTTTGTGGAGTATAGTTCTTCAAAAGAGAACTAGCCGAACTTTATCAACTTGACTAGCTCGGCGTGGTGAGCAAACGTCGCCGGCGACACAGGAAGTTGCGGTATCGATTCCCGCCTCGGGACAAATGTATGTACGATTCACAGCTGTTAGGGGTGTTCGAGTCGTTTTCTATATTAAAATTATATCTATCTAAGTAGTACATACTGGTACATTGTATTAAGTATATCAGTCATCTAGTACACAAGCTCTGCTTAGCTTGGGGCTAGATGATGCGTGGATGCTCCAGCATTTTTAACTATACTAGAGAAACTCGATTAAAATGCTCAAACTTTGCTTAGATTTGCAGTATGCACGGACATTTTAGAATGTTACTAGTCTAACAGATTTCGTAATAATATCAGGTTACAACCTGTTACACAGCAAAGTAACTTTGTCTCCCAATCAATGTTTCGTTATTTGACAGCCTCTTTGGCGTAGCAGACGGACCGATATCCGCAGGGGAACAAATGTTTGTACGATCACCAGATATTAATTGTTGCGCGTGTTTCCCATCCACTTGAACGTTCGTGGATACTACAGTTCCCAAAAAAAGTAGGCGACTTACGTCCTGGGTAGGTACTACAGAGCCCACGGGTTAACCCAGTCGAAAAAATGATTTTACTCTAAAACCGTGGCTCAAAGGGCCTAAGTAACATAAAAAAATTTAGTCCCATTTATGTAAAGAGGTCATCCAAAATTTATATTACGTTTGTATGGGAAATTTATTCGTCGCTGTAGCCTTACCATAGTTTAGCCTACGCAATGCTCTATCATTTTATCTTGTTCGTTACGTGTTATGTCACGAAAGAAACAGATTAGTCGTCACCTTAAATGCACATAAAGCAACTGGTATTTATTATTAAATTTGATGCAACCTCTACGGATGTTGAAATAGAAGTTACATTTGTGTCTTTACAATCGCATCTAAAGAGGCTACACAATTTGTTTATTACAGCCACATTTGAAAGGTCGTACAGTATACATATGAAATACTAATAGCGATATATCTAGGTCGACTTAGTTATGAAAGGAAATACTAATAAAATAGTTTTATACATGGTGATTTCTTGGTCTTTCGATTTGATTTCAAATTCGTAACAGAAAGAATACCCTGGATTTATAAGAAAACCATAAATACATTACTTTTCAAATAATAGACACTGCATTATTGAATCCATGGATTTTATTGCTGTTATGTATCAATGATTATGTATTACTAAAAATGCGAACTTTCCTGTATTCTCCTACCAAGAGTTCTTCATAGTTTGAGAATTACCTACATTTTGAAACGTCGCGAAACTGCTATTGCATTAAAATTTCGATCCACACAGCCCAGGTAGTTAATAATTTTTTTATATTTTATGAAATTTGAAAATCTAGTTGAATAATTTTATATTCATAGAAATTGACTAAGAGCGATTTATGACACTGTGCTATAGGTATTACAAGTACCTACATCATAAAATACTTAAATTTAGAGAGCGGCTTTTCCCTTTTCTGACAAATTGAAATGGATGGTTAAATTATTTTTTTTTTAATTGGCATGATCTTTTTGACTTGCTACGTATAGTATCAAAAAGGATCATACAAACTCTGTAAAGCTAAGCGCAAGTTTTTTGTAAAATTCTCCTTTTTTCTTGTATATCCACTTAGCTTTGCGATTATCTAATTTCACGAGTCATACATAATATTCGTGCATAATTAGCATGACTTTTGAATGAATTACGTTACTTGTTTGTATAGGTGCCTTATACTTTACATCAATAGGGTTGTCACTAAAATAAAGCTTAAAAGTCAAAAATAAACAGTTAAATAACTTTTCAACGATTTACCGTCGCTATCCAAACGTGGCAATGGTGCCAGCATTCTGCGCGATCTGTAGCAATCAGTAATAAAAATATTTATTTTTAAAGAAGAAAGTTACTAACTACTTCGTATTTAGTCTACTTTTCTCTTTGGTTGCGTAGAAACCTACTTGTAATTACCCTTCTGGGTCAAAAATAAAGACACCTCGCTTTAACTATGCTTTAAAACTTCTATTTAGATACGAGGGCTCAATCCTCAGGGTCTTTTCCTCTTTTTGTGGTACGAATTAAACCTGAGGTTGGTAAAAATTATCTGCCGAATAGCAACAGCAATGGAGCAACCCTATTACGACTTAAAAATCGTGAAAAGAATTCATCCGACACTTTATAAGAGCCACAAAAGGCACGTAAACATTACTACCCAACACATAATGCCACTTTGCATTGTCTCTAGTGAATAGAAAAAGGTGTGTTGAGTGGTTTATGTGCTGTATTAGTGCTCACTTAATTTTGACATCGTCACGTCTTAAAAAAACATTTGTAACCTTAAGTGAACAAAAAGTAGGTAAAATCAGAAGGTGCCAACTCGCGCGAACTCGCGTTAATCAATTGAGCGAGTTGACGAATAAGCCATTGAATACCTAGATAATACATGGGTCAATTTAGATGTGCTTACTAGGGTTTAGAATCCAATAATATTTAAAACCAAAGAAATATCGATAGAATATCACGACACTGGTACCTATAGTTTCTTAAACAACCTAACCTAATTCATTGATTGACACCATGGGTCAATTCAGATTAAGGACATGCCTACTCAGTTGTTTGGGTATAAAATACAAGATATATTGTTAACAAAGGTGTTGGAAACACAAAAAAATATTGGTAGAAAATATTTCTCGACCCTGGGTTAACGAAAAGTAGGTACTTATACTAGTTCTGTTTCTTAAACAACCTATTATTTAACCTTATATTTAACTAGCGGTCCGCCCCGGCTTCGCACGGGTATTAAACAAAAATTTCAGAAATTATACACACTAAAACGATGAGTTTCACAGTTTTCATACGGATCTTTACTTTTTTTAACAGCATTGGGGTTTTTGACATTGACTCGACATTCCAAAACTGACACTGGTCGTAGAGAAAAAGCAAGCACCGTGCGCTATACAACCTCTTTTTCTATTCTGACGCGCCATAATAGAAAAAGAGGTTGAATATACAGCCCACGGTTCAATTATTGAATTTTTCATGCGGATCCCTAACTTTTTTGAAAATATTATATAGCCTATGTTCATCACGTAAAATTAAGGATGCTAATGGTGAAAGAATTTTTTAACTCGGTCCAGTAGTTTCGGAGCCTATTCAATTCAAACAAACAAACAAACAAACAAACAAACATACAAACAAACAAACAATCAAATCTTTCCTCTTTATAATATTAGTATAGATTTAGATTTAGAAAGTGCTATACCTACTCGGATAAAATACAAAGGGGTTAAAGAACCAAAGAAATATTGGTAGATTTTTTTTCACGGCACCAACAATGAGGACTTTACTAGCTGTCGTTTCTTGTAAAACCGTATGGCAACGTACTTTACCTACTCGGGTTTAAAGTACCAGACATTGTCAACTAAGGGGTTAAAAAGCCAAAGAAATATTGATAGAAAAAACTTCACGACAGTGGTAGTCATACGAGAATTGGTAGAAAATATTTCACGACACTGGTCTACGAGATACTACCTCTTCTCATTTCTTTTACAACCATAATAACAAGCGGTATCACCAACTGCCTACTGATTCAAAGAATTGTGCGTGACTGTTTACCGTAAATTTATAAGCAGTTTAACGATCTTAATGTACCTACCTGCACATTAGTGTTAATCTGTGTTGTTACGTAGACATGCGTTCAAGACATTAGACACAGAAATGCGACGTATATCTTATCGCGGTCCAAATGAATCCGAAAGTTTTTATTTTGATAGTAACAATTATATTTTTTAACGTTTTCTGATTGGATCGGAATGCTCGCTTTTATTTCAGTCGACGATACGATAGCACGGCCCGCAACGGCTTCGCATAGGCATAGAACAAAAATTGCAGAAATTATAAATTGTTACAAATACACCTTGGATTACATAATAAACTTAACTTTTTTGAAAATATTAATAACCTATGTTCGTCAGAGATAATATTGGATTATAATGGTGAAATGATTTTTCAAATCTGTCTCGTAGTTTTGGAGCCTATGCAATCAAAACACATAATCCAATCGTCCCTCTTTCTAATATTAGTATGGTAGTATAGATAAAAAAGAAAATGACAATTATATTACTAAATTAGAACTAGTATTTACAATTGAACCATTTGAGCTAACTGCAGAAAACAGGTTCCTCAACTTATCTACTCGTATATAAATATCAATTGGAAGTGTTCCCAAGATGCTAAGTTGCGCTGCGCTAGATATTGACCTGCAGGGGTATTTTAATTCATTCGATTCGTTTCCTATTGAAAACCGTCGGATTCGAATTCGATTCCGTCGAATCCATAAAACGCTATTTTGATTTCGTTTCGGATAGAGAATCGAAAGTATCCGAAGCGAATCCGCGGCTTGATGGAAAATGTGCATTTACGGAGACTGTTTTGAAATGGTAGAAACTAGTAGAAATTATTATATGGAATATTTTATGGTATTTTTTGATAAGGTATGTTAAATTTGCTTCAAGAAAAATCAAGAAACAAAATTAATCACTAAATCATTGTGATTCTATGCTAAACACACGTTCACATTCACATTGATATTTAATTGTTCAAATATACTTCGTAAACATGACTTCAACTTCTTTTTTACCATTACGATGGAGAAAAGTGTTACCAATTTGACCAGGCTTTTCGCCAAATGTAGCTTATAATGAAGGATGAAGAAGTAATCATAAAAATCGCCTTTGTAATGATTACTTTTTATTCACTGTCTACGATACCATCCATTATGTAGTGTTCTAGTTACAAAAACTAGCTTCTTAGAGCCTTAAAACATATTTTCTTATATATTTATTATCCCTGAAGAATGTTTTGTGTAAAAACAATACTTTAGGTTTCAAACCAAGTTTTTGTCAAAAATTTGAATCAATGTTGAAAATACTTTTTTCAAGGTCGCAACTTTGATTGATTTTAATTTTGTTTTGTTTACTTTGCTAGGGATAATAATACAAGCTAAACAAATAGAAGCTGTTAAATTATGATAAGAAACAACTAATCAATATTATGTTCTATTTATTCAATAGCAAAATAAGACTTGAATCGTATTGTTTACATTTTTTGTAAACAAAGATAGGTTGGTAGGTACCTAACCTAAAAAATTAATCATAGGCAGAAAATCATCACGATTAAATAGATTCCTCTCATATTCTCTCGTTTCTATTAATAGCTACGATTTATCCTTGAATTGAGCCTTAAATTTTATGTAAACACGAACAAAAACTATTGGCGGAATCGTTTCCGTCAGGGATACGCTGTCGGAAACTCGCATAGCATGGATTCGAATTAGAATGTCAAAAGTATTCGAATCCGACAGTTTAAAATACCGTTCTTCGTCACATGTTTCCGATATCGAATCCGTAGGCCTTTCCGACGAATTAAAATACCCCTGCTGCTCACATATTTTTTTTGAAAACCCGGACCTAGGGTCTCGACTCCAAGGGGAGGAAATTTGTAGGCTCCGTCGAGACCTGCATTTGCGCCATTTAAAGATAAATAATAATATAATGTACTGTGATTGTCGACCTTCATCTTAAAGTCCCTAGAATCTATCAACGTCCACCGTATCACAGCATCCATCTTGGTAAGATAAGTTTTAATAGCTTACAAATGATTTAATTACGTGTTGAAATCCGTAATTTGCAAGTGACGAGATTTTCCGCTCCGAATACGGAAAGAAGCTGATCGGAATAATTAATTTAATTTGCATCTTATGTATTTATTTTATTCTTAAAAGATTCAAACCAACCATAGACTTTTATATTGGAAAACTTAAATTAGCTATGGACCGCGGATATGTATTTTTCTATAATTTTTTATGTATGTTTATTTTTTTTGGTAATGTTTCGGTATAGAGAATAATGCCGTGTGGTGCCGGCATAGAATTTCACCACCCCAACTGCCGTGTGGTGCCGGCATAGAATTTCACCACCCCAACTCTTCCCGTGGGTGTCGTCCCGTAGGCGACTAAGGGAAACACACCAGGGGGCGGGCAGCAGCGCCTTCTGCAGAACAACTACACCGAACTGCGATCCCCAACCCGCATGCCCAGCGTGGGGATTATGGGCAATTACCCCCAAATAATGATGCCATCTATGGCGCTCATTAGGGGAGGCCTATGTCCAGCAGTGGACTAATATAGGCTGGTGATGATAGAGAATAATGCCAATAATGCCGAGGTATATATTACTACAAATAAACGTATCTTGGTACTGCTTTATGTTTGTATTATATTGATAAAGCTATTTTTTTTTCGTTTTATATAATTTATTTATTTTTCTTTCAGCTGTACCTACTACCAACTCTTAATTTTCTTAAATCTCTTTTTATTACTAAGGTTGCCTAGAAAAACTTCCTTTAAGCAATAAAGCCGCCTATTGTACGTTTATGAATTTAATTTATTCTATTTCTGGAATAAAATAAAGCAAATACAAAAACAAATTTTTATATTTGTAAGATTATAACAGTTTATTTCTACTAAATGTCAATAAAGTGTTCATTCTTCTACTATAAAGCATTGAGGCGATACGGGCGCGACGTGAGCCGCACTCACCCTGATGAAGTCCCTCGTTAAGGGATGAATCGTTGGTGTTCTTACAACATATAATAGATTCGTAGTTAACCCGCTTACATTCATAATGTGTTAATTCATTATGTTATCACCATATATCTAGCACTTACATAATCCGACAGACTCTTCATCCCGTACGGGAACCGCTCGCGATCCGCCACCAGCTCTCCGGAGGCGCCGCGCTCCCGCTCCGGCCAGCAGTCGTCGACGTTGATGTACTCGTAGCCGGCCGCCGCGTAGCCTTCCGACACGAGGATGTCTGTCATCGTACGGAACAGACGGTCGCTGGAAGATATAAAGACTATTAGGGTCGCTATACACTGTGCCCGCGAGCTATAAAGAAGTAATATTGTTTGTTTGGATCACACAAGAAAACAAAAGTACAAAAATAACGTTAAAATAAGTAAAATTATTGTAGTAATAAAGGAGGTACATATATGTATGCGAGTGAGAGTGGTGGGTATTTGTGTGTGTAACTATGAGACCCACAACTGGTATAATAGCGACGGAAATGCTCATCTCCACACAGAGGTACCTACAGGTACCTACAGAGGTACAGAGGTGGACACCGCAACCGTGGATACAGATCCACGGTTACAACTGTGTCTGTCTATGTCCCAATCGGGAGGAAGCGTGATGGATGAATGGTGTCGGCGAGTGTGAGGAGGGGTGGGCTTGCCGGCCATGTATATGTGAAGAAGACAACAGTCGGGTCTTAAGAGGTAAATTATCATATTGATAAACTTATCGGAACCTGGTGTGAGGCCTGACAGTATGACACTTGTCCCATGGGAGTTGGGGAGCCCTTTGTGCGGTACACTACATGTGTCGACCCATTTACGTCCCATTTACGTATAATCTACTGGCGCTTTGGCCGAGGATCTCAATAGGCGCAAAAATGTAGGTCTCGAGAGAGCTTATGTATTTACTCCCCTTGGAATTGGGACCCTAGGCCGGTGCGGTGCCGACGCTCTCCGAGTTTTAAAAAATATCTGAGCGTCTGGTCGATCGAGGCAACGGACGTGTGACCCGAAAGTTGGTCAGTATCTGACGCAGCGCATCATGCCTTTGCATGCATAGAGGCAACGCAGCCGGCTGGTATTGATATGGATCAGTTGAGCTACCTGTATTTGGTTTGGAAAAGTCTGCAGTTAGCTCAATTTTTGGTTTCTGTAAATACTAGTTCTAATTTGGTTATTGTATTGTTATTTCCTTAGGTAACAATGGATTCACCTTATTAAAAAAAATTATACTGTCCTTTCTAAATTGGATCAAAAGAAGTAAAATGATGACCATGACAACAACTCGTTTTTTTATTAACCAGCGCATTGGATCATTGATTTCCGTCAATGTTAATGGTGGAAGTGGAAGCGGTCGTTGATTTACGGCCCAAATCACTGGAGCGACGATAGGCATCGTGGTCACGGCTCACTTACTCATTTATACATAGAGCGAGACGAAATAGAGCATAAGTATATTGGTTTTGAAGCGTGGAAATCATGGCCGAATCAGGCGTTCAATTCTGCTAATATCTTTATGTATAATACAAATGAATAGGATTTGTTACGCACCTTTTGTACTATACCTACACATAAAAATGCATTATATCACTGCATAGTTTAAAAAAAAAAACAAAGTCGCTTGGCACTGTCTGCCTCTCCCTATGTATGCTTAGATCTTTAAAACTACGCAACATTATTTTGATGCGTTTTTTTTATAAATATAGTGATTCAAGAGGAAAGTTTATAAATATAATTTTAATTTATTTTAAGATGGTCTCGCCATAGAATTGTCAGTTAGTTAAAAACATCTAGATTTGAGATAAAGCGCGCTATTTGCACGGAAGATATAGCATAGAACAGTGCTAACGACGACGTCTGTGGCGCCGTAGGCAAAGGATTGCAGGTTGGATTCCCGCCTCGGAACAAGTGTAAGCACGATCAGCAGATCAGGTTCAGGCCGATGACCATTCCATGCGTATGCGCGAGCTCAGCCCGGAGGAGCACTACGCTCGTTTTTTTTTTTTTTTTGCCCGCAGTGAGGCGGCGATTTGGGTGCTAATTTTAGCACCCAAACTCAGAGAGATCTTCGGGCGCGAGGCCTTGGGGAAAGGCCTCTGTCGCTCGAAGAGGAGAGGGGTAGTCGCCGTATCGCGTGCCCCGGCACGGCGACGCCATGAGGAGGGATAGATGTGACGACGTATGAGTGGGCCATGAAGCCATTAGGTTTGTGATGATGAAAGGTGACGGATAGCATGAGACACGCGGGATGTAACCTGCGGTACTCGTGCCCAGGTGTGGGACATGCGGGTCGGTGAGGCGCGTGCTCGCTTTAGCTGAGTAGGCGCAGCACTGTGCCCGTGTGACTAGAATGAATGAATGTATATGTTAGTGAGAGTGTGTGTATAAATGCGAGACCCACACCTGGTAGAAGTATGGGGCGACGGATTCCCGTCGCCCATCTGGATATAGTGGTGGACAGACGCGGTTTTAATTGTGTCTGTCCTGTCTGTGTCCTAATCGGGGGGAGGAAAGGTGATGGATGGATGGGGTCGGCGAGTGTGAGTGTGATAACGGTGGGCTTGCCAGCCATGTATATGTGAGGAAAAGGGGACGCCAGTCGGGCCGCGGAAGGTTTATTATGTTCCCGTGGTTCGGCAAATAATGGCGAGAGAGGGTCACCGGAGAGGTTTTAGTGGTTATTACGTCCTTATTAGGACGTCGAGTCCCACATAATTCTGGTCCACCCCAGACCAGTTTATTCGTAAAAGAATTTCCTCGCCGACAAAGAAAAAAAAAAAAAAAGGCCGATGACCATATTTTTTTTATATCTAGCTCAATATCGGTTATATGACCTTGATAATAATTTAAAAA
This sequence comes from Eupithecia pulchellata, assembly GCA_963931895.1. Taxonomy (NCBI): domain Eukaryota; kingdom Metazoa; phylum Arthropoda; class Insecta; order Lepidoptera; family Geometridae; genus Eupithecia; species Eupithecia pulchellata. Next base: position 2,178,838 of record OZ007534.1, on the reverse strand, counting down.
AAACATCACTCCAGGATTAATGTAAAAACGTGGATGAATGTTTGTACTGCCACAACAGCTGAACAGAATAAGCTGAAACTTTGCGTACATTTTATCTAGATCTGGAATAACCCCATATATCACTTCCCATATAACCTTAGAACGTTTCAATAGAAACAACGCGTGTGACAGGTGGAAACAAGTAGAAGTAATTTAATAACAAAGAATATAACAATTAACAATAACAATGAACCAAATTATAACTAGTATTTATGATTAAACTACCAGGCTAACTGGAGATTAGTCCCCAAGATGCTGGCTGCATTGCCTCGCTTGGCAATGCTGACGCTAGATACTGACCAGCTCTCGGGTCACGCGTCGCTTCGACCTATATTAATAATATTGTATTATGTATATCAGTCATCTAGTACCCATAACACAAGCTCTGCTTAGCTTGGGGCTAGATGATGCTCTGCATCGTCCAACATTATTTATTTGGCAATGCTGACGCGCTGCGCCAGATACCGACTAGCTCTCGGCCTGACGCTCAGATATTTGGAGAGCCTCGGATCAAGGTTCTCGACTCCAATCAAAGAAGTTAATAATAAATAAGACTCACCTTATACAATTATCAGGATCATTCTTGCAGTCGGTGTTGCACCGGAACCGTTCCCAAGCTAGCCAACCCATGGGGGGCGTCAGCGCTAAACCATTGTCCAACCCCGATATCCCCACCAAGCACGCACAAACACTCAACAAACACAACCAAGACATCCCTATAGTAATATCACAGATTTATATTAAATTATCAAGAACCTATCCTCATTTTCTAATATACTTATCCGTTAATTTTGCGGAAATCCACGAATTTTCCTACGTTTTGTTTTAATTTTCTTCGCGCGAGGTTTTTCGCGGTCTACTCTAGACAGATGTCAGGAGGGAAGTGACAGCTGACATGACATTGGTGGGATATCGGTTGACAGGTTTTGATCTGCAAGCAGGTTATCTGTAAAAACGGAAATGATCTTGATTATAAGGTCAAAAGTTTAGAACAACAAGCAAATCAAATCAACAAATCAGAATAACAAATTTTGCGTGCATAACAAATAGCGATCGTCAGTCTATATCAGTCCACTGCTCGACATAGGCCACCTCTACTGAGCGCCATAGATGGATTTTTTATTATTTGGGGGTTATTGCTCATAATCCCCACGCTGGGAAAGCGGGTTGGGGATCGCACTTTGGTTTGTTCTGGAGAGAGCGCTGCTGCCCGCCCCCCGGTGTGTTTAAGAAGTGTGGTCATAACAAATATAAATATAGTTAAAAAGAGTAAAACCTTTATTATGAATGAATATTATAATCATCTATCTTTGGTTATCCTAAAAAAGCATTTTCTACAGGAAGGTATTAAAAACGATGTCCGTCTGAATGAATAAAGGCATGTGCTTCGTTTTCTTTTCGAAATATAAACATGCAGTTTTCTCTTAGAATTAAATGGAATTTTTAATAGGTTCGCTCCGCTCGCGGGGAAACCTAGCTTATAGGTATAACGAGATGAGACTGCAATAGTGCCATGCTATTAGCCAAGCTCTTGCTAAAAACTAGCATAGCATTGAGCCTATCCGAATGCTAGACATGCTGAGGTTCTTTTTACCCTATTTTTATGCTTGTTATTTTCCGACTTTTGTTTTTGTATAGTTTTTATTTAGATATAGTAGTTTTTATGTAAATCTTAACGCTCGTTGCTTTAATTTTATTTTCTTTTTACTTTTGTTATGTTAACTCAAAGCCAACCCACTCATAATTTCTGACATATCATCACCATCAGATGTCCTTGTCATATGTTGAAATATTACTAAAAACCCATGCATTGACTTAATTTTAACACAGAATATTATTCTCCCGCCCTGTTGATAGAAGTGTTTTTTCTAGATATATATTTATATACAGAAAACAACTTTGGTCAACAGGCAAATTGTGCCATGAATAATGTCATTCCGTTCTCCGTTTGACATAATTTCTACGCAGAATTTTATGACCTGTTGACAGAATTTGTTTTCTATATAAGAATACACAGAATATTATACCTTGATGACAGAAGTTTTTTACATAAGAGCCCATATTAAGTTATCATCGCCGTCGCACTTATCATCAACAGCAATTACCGATGTCATACTGCATCATATCTGCAGGTCATCGGGGGAACCGTCTCTAACAGTAATTGTGGAGTACTTGACACATATTGTGATGAATAATTATGTAGACAAAAACTAAGGTTTCTCATACATATATGATTTATTTAGTGACGGTTAACATTTATTAATTGTATTTACCTAGTTATAAATATTTTTAAACATACGCGATTTGAATTAGTACCTACTATTTTAACGGGTATTTATCGTGTTTATTTACTTATTTTTAAAATCGGTACAGTGGTTTCATCGTATTTGATCGATTCAAACAAACAAACAAGCAATCAAAATCTTCCTTTTTTATAAAATTAGCATAGGCTATTTATCGCGTATTTTTCGCCATTTTGTTTTATTTTCCAATGTTGCTATTATACGTCAACAATATGCGAAAGTTTACAAAATACTTTTGAAAACCGGATCAGCACCTAGTTCCGGAGAATGGTGCCAAACGTGCCCTGATGTTGTTTATTAATAAATCGTTTTCTAAAACAGAAAGGTTGTCGAACTGACCTTATCTTTATCAGATTTGCTTTTCTAATTATTTACCCACTTTCAACACTTTCACAGCCATGCTAGATTCATTTCCAGATTTCACTTAAGTACCACCGTCATATTGTTCCTTCATAGCCAGTTTATCCCAAGGTTGCCTGGAAGAGATCGCTCATAGCGATAAGGCCGCCCTTTGTTACTTCCTTTACTTTAAGCATGTTTGTTTGTAATTTTTCTTTATTTGTGTGGTTTAATAAAGTATTGTCTATTCTATTCTATTCTATATTTACCTTTCTACCAATGAATAACAAGGATTTACAAATAGATTAATACTAACTTAATGGTTCAAAGAGACCACAATAAGCACCCGTATAAACCCGAAATAGCAAACCGTCTTTAGCTACAACTGCTTCGCCCTCCCAAGGTTGTCTGTAAGAGATCTCTCTCAGCGATAAGGTCGCCCATTTTGCAACTTTGTAAAGTGTGATTTTCCTGTGTATTTTTCTTCTTTGGTTTGCAATCATGTGTATTGCAATGTATTTTTAGCAATAATTTTTAATTTTAGTGCAAATCGTGTAAAAGTCACATGTTTTAAAAGCTTTGTTTTAACAAACAAAGGAAAACAACAATTAAACGGCAAAAACGGTTAAATTAAAAGAAATATCAGGACAAATTAACAATGATTATGAAGCAATTACAAAACATGCGATGTAAGATAACATTTGTACCGTTTGTTTCATGTTTCAATCAAGTTCTGTTATCACTTTACTCCAGACAAATGCTATGTCAATTTTTTGTAAATAAGAACGTCAATATAACTAAAACATACTTGCTTAGTGTTGATTTTAAATAATATTTATTCAAGGGTTCTCTAATCGACTAGTACTGCTAATTGCATAGAGCAACGCGGGCCCCCGCCGGAGGCCCGCGTTACTCTATGGCTAATTGCGTCGAAAATAGACGCGGCAGCCCAGTGCAATTTTAGATTAAGTTAGGGGAGATTTTTTTACATTGTAGGTATATCGAATTTTACTGCAATATAGTGTGAAATTTGTACCATTTACATCATTGCGATATCAAACAATTTTTAGATAATAAGATCTTGTTTTTGGAGAATTCAAAAAGAATAGAATAATGATAATAATGCAAGTTGAGCATGAGTTAGCTAATGATAAACTCTTTGTACATTGATTAAATTGCGATTTAAATTTTGGCTCTAATTTTTATTTGGTTTGTCGATTTGTCTGTATCTGTCCACAAAAAGCTGACGATTCAGTAATAGACAACCATAGACAGTATATAGTGCGTGATATACCTACGCACAATATAATTATACAAATGTGACAAGGTGATTGATTTCCTACGAGAAACACACGAAGCATTGCTACTGCGAAGTGTTGCACGAATATCTTTCTAGGTGTGAAATTAATTAAAAAAGAAATAACAAATCCTTAATTAGAGTCATCTCGAGCGCTCAATAAACGTCAGGTGGATCGGATAGAAAAATAATTTAAAACAAGTATTTTAATAAGCGACAGTTTTATATCAAACTATCTTTTTCGCCTCGATGACCAATAAAAATCCCCAACCCGCATGCCCAGCGTGGGGATTATGGGCAATAACCCCCAAATAATGATGTCATCTATGGCGCTCATTAGGGGAGGCCTATGTCCAGTAGTGGACTATTATAGGCTGGTGATGTTGTTGATGTTGACCAATAAAAATCTCTATATACACTTTACATACATATACAAAAACTAGCGGCCCGCCCCGGCTTCGCACGGGTATTAAACAAAAATTTCAGAAATTATACACAATAACACGATGGGTTTCACAGTTTTCATACGGATCCCTTACTTTTTCTAACAGCATTGGGATTTTTGACATTGACTCGACACTCCATAACTGACACTGGCCGTAGAGAAAAAGCAAGCACAGTGCGCTATATATTCAACCTCTTTTTCTATTCTGACGCGCCATAATAGAAAAAGAGGTTGAATATACAGCGTACGGTTCAATTATTGAATTTTTCATGCGGATCCCTAACTTTTTTGAAAATATTATATAGCCTATGTTTATCACGGAAAATTTAGGATTCTAATGGTGAAAGAGTTTTTCAAATCGGTCCAGTAGTTTCGGAGCCTATTCAATTCAAACAAACAAACAGACAAACAAACATACTAGATGAATCCCTATTTCCCTTGGTATATGTGATTTTCTAGACAAATTTAGCTGATTATTATTTTCATTATGAATGTAAGCGGGTCAACCACGAACCCATTCGAAGCTTCCTCGCGGGTAACGTCGCGGGGCGAAACTAGTATAAGATAAAGATGTTATTGTCTTTTGTCACCATTACTTTGTGTTTTTAGGGTTTTGCCATCGGTTGCAAAACCCTTATGAAATCGCTTTGGGTCTGTTTTGTGTTTTGAATCCTTAATATCTCAGAAACTACTGCAGCTATTGACTTGAAATTTGAAATAATAATACATTTTGTGCGCCCGCACATATTTATAGAAAAATAAATGAAAAATCAAAATGAAGATTTTCCATACAAATTTTGAAATCGAAATTTTAAATGGAACGTACAAAGTCGAAAGTGGTATCAAATGAAAGGTACTCGTTTGTAGATTTCAAAATAGTTTTTGAAATTTCGGTAGATTTCATACTTTTTAAAATATTTTGAAAATGGTCAAAAAAATGACCGTTCCCCCCCCCCCTATCTCCGAAGATTGCAGAGCGATCGACGTGATATGTACCGAGTGTTTGTAGGTATTGATCTATATTTTATAGGAAAAATATAGAGAAGTCTGTAAAAATAATACTTTTTGAAATATGGTCAAAAAAGGGCGGGAAAAATTTCTAAAGGGGTGACTACCCCCCCGAGTTGGGTATCAAATGAAAGGTATTGGTTTGTACATTCCAATGCAGTTTTTGAAATTTCGATAGATTTTATACTTTTTGATATATTTTGAAAAAGGTCGAAAAATTTACCGGTACCCCCCCTCTATCTCCGAAGATTGCAGAACGATCGATTTGATATGTACCAAATTTTTGTAGGTATTGATCTATATTTTACAGGAAAAATATAGAGAAATCTGTAAAAATAATACTTTTTGAAATATGGTCAAAAAAGGGCGGGAAAAATTTCTAAAGGGGTGACTACCCCACCGAGTTGGGTATCAAATGAAAGGTATCAGGTGATGTTTTTACATTTTAATGCAGTTTTTGAAATTTCGATAGGTTTTATACTTTTCGAAATATTTTGAAAAAGGTCGAAAATTTGACCGTTCCCCCCCCTCTATCTCCGAAGATAGCAGAGTGATCTATATAAAATGTACTAAGCGTTTGTAGATATAGGTCTATATTTTACAGGAAAAATATAGAGAAGTCTGTAAAAACAATACTTTTCGAAATATGGTCAAAAAACGAATTTTCATACAATGGGGGCTATTTCATTGAGAGCAATATCAAATCAAAGGTATGGATTTCGACAATTCAAAACAGGTTTTAAAAATCGTCTAAGTTTCATACTTAGTGAAATACGTAGAAAAAAGTCGAAAAAATAATTGTAGGTACCAACCCACTTACCTACCCACTAATCTCTGTAGTAACTGTAATAGTAGGTAGTTCCACAGCGCCATAAAACCGTTGTTCTCAAAATTTTAAAGTCCATACTCAATGTATTCCACTGCGCTCGAAGAATATTTAGTTAGTAAGATTATTGAATTCATGAATTCCACCGTGCTCCAAAAAAATATGAGAAGAGTAATGTATCCTGGATAATCCACACAACATCATTTAGCGACAAGCTAAGCAAGCTTGTGTAATTCGTACTACTACGATATCTGTTATACTTAATAAAGTATAACAGAATAAAATTATATAAGTATCACATTAGATGATTTATTTTTGTGTACGTAGAAAAGGACTAGAACACTCGAACAAATAATCTGCAGATCTTACAAATATTAGTCCCGAGGCGGGAATCAAACCGCAACCTCCTGCGTTGTAAGCCCACCGCGCTAACAGGTCGTCAATATACGTACCTACCTAAACGACAAAAGTTCAAAACCCTCGGCGCGCGAGTTACACTCGCACTTGTCGTACTTGTTTGAGATTGAGTTTGATATGATGTGTGAAAAGTCCCATTTTAACAGCGCACGGTTCAATTATTGAATTTTTCATGCGGATCCCTAACTTTTTTGAAAATATTATATAGCCTATGTTCATCACGGAAAATTTAGGATTCTAATGGTGAAAGAATTTTTCTAAACGGTCCAGTAGTTTTGGAGCCTATTCAATTCAAACAAACAAACAAACAATCAAATCTTCCCTCTTTATAATATTACTAGCGGCCCGCCCCGGCTTCGCACGGGTATTAAACAAAAATTTCAGAAATTAAGAACACACTAAAACGATGGGTTTCACAGTTTTCATACGGACAGATCTTTACTTTTTTTAACAGCATTGGGGTTTTTAACATTGACTCGACATTCCAAAACTGACACTGGCCGTAGAGAAAAAGCAAGCACCGTGCGCTATACAACCTCTTTTTCTATTCTGACGCGCCATAATAGAAAAAGAGGTTGAATATACAGCCCACGGTTCAATTATTGAATTTTTCATGCGGATCCCTAACTTTTTTGAAAATATTATATAGCCTATGTTCATCACGGAAAATTAAGGATTCTAATGGTGAAAGAATTTTTTAACTCGGTCCAGTAGTTTCGGAGCCTATTCAATTCAAACAAACAAACAAACAAACAAACAAACAAACAAACAAACATACAAACAAACAAACAATCAAATCTTTCCTCTTTATAATATTAGTATAGACTAGCGGCCCGCCCTGGCTTCGCACGGGTATTAAATAAAAATTTCAGAAATTATACACACTAAAACGATGGCTTTCACAGTTTTCATACGGATCTTTACTTTTTTTAACAGCATTGGGGTTTTTGACATTGACTCGACATTCCAAAACTGACACTGGCCGTAGAGAAAAAGCAAGCACCGTGCGCTATACAACCTCTTTTTCTATTCTGACGCGCCATAATAGAAAAAGAGGTTGAATATACAGCCCACGGTTCAATTATTGAATTTTTCATGCGGATCCCTAACTTTTTTGAAAATATTATATAGCCTATGTTCATCACGGAAAATTAAGGATTCTAATGGTGAAAGAATGTTTTAACTCGGTCCAGTAGCTTCGGAGCCTATTCAATTCAAACAAACAAACAAACAAACAAACATACAACAATCAAATCTTTCCTCTTTATAATATTAGTATAGATAAGTAATCGGAATGCTGGCTTTTATTTCGGTCAACGAATCAGCATCGCCATCCAACTTGGCAATGCTGCCAGCATTCTGGGCACTCTGCCTTCTGGTAACGGCTTAGATATTTAGGAAATAGATACGGATACAACTAAGTATACATATACATACATACTAGTTTCTTTTTCACTTCTTCTACTAGTGAACAGAAATGAATAATAATTTAATTCTCATTTTATAACAATTATCTGTATGAAATTTTATTTGTCTAAGTGCTTATTTTGTAAGCCTATATAAATAAAGTTATTGAAATCTAAAATCTAAAAATCTGTTTGTAATTAAGTATTGTATTCTGTAATTTTCTTCTATACTAATATTATAAAGAGGAAAGATTTGATTGTTTGTTTGTTTGAATTGAATAGGCTCCGAAACTACTGAACCGAGTTAAAAAATTCTTTCACCATTAGAATCCTTAATTTTCCGTGATGAACATAGGCTATATAATATTTTCAAAAAAGTTAGGGATCCGCATGAAAAATTCAATAATTGAACCGTGGGCTGTATATTCAAACTCTTTTTCTATTATGGCGCGTCAGAATAGAAAAAGAGGTTGTATAGCGCACAGTGCTTGCTTTTTCTCTACGGCCAGTGTCAGTTTTGGAATGTCGAGTCAATGTCAAAAACCCCAATGCTGTTAAAAAAAGTAAAGATCCGTATGAAAACTGTAAAACCCATCGTTTTAGTGTGTATAATTTCTGAAATTTTTGTTTAATACCCGTGCGAAGCCGGGGCGGGCCGCTAGTTTTTAATAAATGGTTCACGTTTTAACCCACAAGATTGCCATTCGAGTGTCTAGCGGAAGCTCATGCAAAGGAACCCATTAGTGTGGCAACACCACCGTAATTATGTTGTTGCAACCAGTTGCACAGCAAATCATTCTTGTAAATGAAGAAAACCGTGCTTTTCACGAACGCTTAGAACAAATTTTATTACATTAGAATAGAAACAATTGAGCTAACTGCAGACTGTTGCAAACAAACTACAGGTAGCTGAACTGATCACTGATCCATATACAGCGAGGCAACGCATTCAGCATCTTGGGGACACTTCCGACTTGTATTGATATTGATCAGTTGATCTACCTATAATTATATTGATTTGCAAAAAAAACCGATTTCCCTAATTTTACAATGTTTTTATTTCTTACATTGAGTGAAAAACTGTGGTAGGAACCTAGATAAATAGAATTTTAATACAAATAATTACAGATCATGGTGAAAATATGCTCAAATTAGGTAAAAATCATTTTGGTATTGCGTTTGGGACATTCATTCGTGTCGCCGCCGCCTTACTAAAGATACCAGTTTAGCTTTATTTGATTGATATTTCCGATCCATATAATCTCTTGCATGTCCATTAGTTCCCAAGAGCAGCAGCCGTGCAGGTAATTCATTAAAATCATATTTCCTTAATTGCATAAACATGATATCCGACGTATCGGACTAATAAAGGAACAATGCCCCATCATTAATGCATTTTCCGACTAAATCATTTCAAATTACAATGAAAATCCAGGTAGTGCCAAATCTGCCTTTAAATTTTTTTCAACCAATGAACTAGTGCTGTAGACGGAAGACAAGAACGCTGGTAGGGCTACACTTGAAATTTTGCGAATACCTAAGCCTCCCAATTTGACAGGCAGGGAGGCCTGCGACCTTGCCTTGTCATCCAAATCGATATTCAAAACCGATGATAAAGTATTCTTTATTATGTTGTCTAAGCCTTCCAAGAGCTCGCTGTGTTTCCACAGTTGACAACATCTCAAAGAATAAGTAAATTTAGAAACAATTTAATTAATTTAGTCGGCTTACTATATAAATAAATAAATAATGCTGGACAATTCTCAAAGCATCATCTAGCCCCAAGTTAATCATAGCCTTTGTTATGGGTATTATATGACTGAAATACGTAATGCAATATATTACATTGATAGTTATTTTTTATTGGACATAGAAAATGACCAGAACACCCAGATCGTAAATTTGTCCCGAGGCAGGAATCGAACCCGCAATCTCCTGCGTTGCAGGTGGACCTTCGCCCACCGCGCCACAGAGGTATATTGTATTATGTATATCAGTCATCTAGTAACCATAACACAAGCTCTGCTTAACTTGGGGCTAGATGATGCTGTGTGAATCGTTCAGCATTATATATTATATATATTTATGGTAAATATACCGTATAAATGACTTTTCTGTTAGGCCACGATCAATCTTAATAAAACGCTTGTATTTTTATTCAATGACGCTCGTGATCCGTATTTTCAAAAGTACCAATTATAAAAGAGTTGAACGCGCGCTCGCCGGTGTCCGAGATTTGCGTAACATTTATATAAGAAACCGGACCAAGTGTTACGTTATCATGTGTACAGTTGCAGACAAAATTATTCATCTGATTTTTATGTTCCAAGTTCAAAACCATTTAAGCGAATAGGGGTTTTCGATTCACGATTAGCTATTAGCCGCAACTACACTCGAGAGCAATGAATCCGGGTCACTCAAAAAAAAAAAAAAATCTCGGAAAGTAACCCTTAGTTGCATTAACCTAGCATTCTTACTTTACGAGTTTTTTTTTTTTTTTTGAGTGACCCGGATTCATCGAGAGCAATGAATCCGGGTCACTCAAAAAAAAAAAAAATCTCGGAAAGTAACCCTTAGTTGCATTAACCTAGCATTCTTACTTTCCGAGTTTTTTTTTTTTTTTTGAGTGACCCGGATTCATTGCTCTCGAGTGTAGCTAGCTTCGTTTTCTTGACTGGAGACCTCGACTCGAGTTTGCTGTGTTTGCTTTTGTCATGAAAAGGTTTATATGAAAGAAAAAAAAATCATGAATGTAGCCCAACCAATAACACCGCGTGGCTTAGCTAGTTTGTTATAAATTTGAAAGGTATCACAGAGTAATATACCTACAAACGGTGTACCTAATGTTGCAACTCGCGCAGTTCACAATAGAAATCATATCATTATCATTCACTTCCTCATCTTTCGTTATACCGATACAAGTCAAAAGCTACCTACCGAAGCATTTGTCAACATGAATGTACACTAATATAAGTAGCGCTCTCGCTTATTTAGCTCGTTTCTGAATATAGGTCGATTGAGAACTGGTTTGCGCTTTCTGTTGCTAACGCATTCAAAATATATGCAATTGCAATGCATAACACTGGCTCGATGCACTTGATTGTAAAAAACTCTAACTCTTTGTAATTTAACGGTAAAACATAGAAAATTACAATAAAATAACCAAATTAGAACTAGTATTTACAATTGAAACAATAGAGCTAACTGTAGAACTGCAAACAAATAACCGATAGCTCAAATGATCCATTTCCATATAAGTCGAAAATGTCCCCAAGACGCTGGCTGCATTGCCTCGCTGTATGGCAATGCTGATGCGCTGCGCCAGACACTGACCAGCGTCAGTCTTTGATTCTTTTGTAGAATAGATTTGATCGTTGGTAACTCTGAACTGTGCTCTGTTCTAGAATCCAGGCGTTTTTTTGTTAACAAAGATCTTTGCTTTGAACACACAATGAAAGTTACTTTTACAATTTACGGCACTAGGAATTTATATTTTATATGAAAAATATAGAGAGATCTGTAAGTACAACACTTTATGAAAAATTGCATTCAACTAATTCGAAGGTGCGGGGGCTTTTTCATTACGATAAATATCAAGATAAAGGTGTGGAACTGAACATTGAAAACAAAATTATAGTTTATTTTTTTAAAAGCTATTTTTTTTAATTCTTTTTGAAATAAGTGAAGGAGGTGACCTACCTACCTCTTCATAATCATTACTCATCAGTAGTCATAATGTTGCGAATGAGCAATGTTTGCGATCATAATTTTTAGAGTTTTATTAATTTGAGATAGATTTGGACCGTCCATTCTTTTATTGTGCAACATCGAAGCGCAGCATTGTGCATTCTTGTTTGTTTATTACAACTATCAATATCAATGTCAACGTTGAGTGTTCGCTTCAATTTTATCGATATTTATTGGATGCTCAGTTGGATGACTTTGAGATAACGATGCTAAATAACCGTTATTGAAGTTAACGGTTATGTAAAGCTGTCATTATTACCATTTTCCTTCTTAAAAGGCCACCTTTTTACCTTTTAGAGAACGGTTTTCAAGAAAGTACATGTAAGGAGTCTTACAAGGCTGGATAAGCGAAATGGAAGAAGATATTAAGCGCACTGTTTGAATTTATATTAATTCATTAATATTATGAATTTATATTATATTAGTTATTTTTAAATTTATAAAAAACTGAAAATATTGACATTAGCAAACAAAGCAACAACTGAAAGAAGCAAATTCGTATTTCATCCACTAGAAATAACAAGCTAAAAAATACAATTGGTTAAACATTTACGATTTTCTTCGATGTTACTAGTGCAGTTTACATATTTCATCAATATTTCTTAGATCTGTTATTACCTCTTTGTTCACAAAAAAATTCGTATATTCTAGAATCGGTATAAACAAATATAGCTCAAGTTCTGACGACAATTTGAGTCCATATTGCTACACTTACATCCATGCTTTATATTTACACATTTTCGTTCTGCTTTGACGGCCCTGACTCCGCGAATTCCTCGCAAAACCGATTCAAATCGTAACCCTAATCTGATTAAGATAGAGCTCATCTTCGCATCATTATTCCATTGTGTTCGGTCAGTGACCGTGCCGTGTGATGTGATGTGATGATATTATGTTATCGCGGAGAAAGAATGTATTTCCACTTGGAGTCTTAAGGTCTTAAGAGAGACTTAAGGTCGGCACGCTATGGTATGTTACGGTTAGTCACACTATACTAACTTGTCAAATTGTCTAAATTTATGACACAAGTTCGTGAGACGAGGCGCTTAGGCCAATTATAATAAATACATATCATAAAAATGATGCTGGACAACAGCATCGTCTAGCCCGAAGCTAAGCAGAGCTTGTGTTATGGGTACTAGATGACTGATATTCCTATATGTATGTTACCATAATAATTCTTAGTTATACCATTACCTCGGGGTAAATAAAGTTATGGAGTAAATTAAAAAGCTGCTCAAAGGAATTTACGTCCATAACGCGTTATTGACACTAAAATAAGCGCAAACAACGGGGATAACGTACGTTACGTTACTCGTTAAAAATCAAAATCAAAGTGCTTTATTTCCTTTAGACCTTACAGGACTCTTGGACACGTCACAAAATACAAGTAAAATAAGAAATAAAAATGGGAAATAAAGTGATCACTTTGATTAATTGTTCACTTCAATCTTTTTTAGGTAAAGTAAAGAAGCGAACAAGAAACCTTTACCTTGTTAGATTGTTAGTTTTAGAGTTGGAGCATAACTCGTCCCAAACTTTTTTGTCGTCTAGATAATCTTATATTTTATAGTAAGCTTTTTTGCAAAGTATATTTTTGACAATCCGTTTGAATTTATTCATAGATTATTTTTGCAACCACTTGGAATTTTGTTGTAGAAGCGTATACATTGCCCTTTAAAAGATACATTAATCTTACGTAGCCTAGTAGTGGGCACCGCCAGTTTGTTCTTATTTCTAGTATTTAAATTATGTATATTGCTATTTTTAATGAACTTATTGATATTTTTATGAGTGTACATCAAATTTTCATAAATATATTGACATGTTACTGTCATTATGTTTATTTCTTTGAATTTTTCACGCAAGGATTCTCTGGTTATTAAGAGTGATTTGGGTCTATGCCATTTAAAATTTGACAGTCACAGCCCAAAGCGCTATCTTTTCAGACTGTTCGAACTATTTTTTTACACTATGAAAACGCCTTATTCACAGCGTTTATCAACAAGTTTCGACAACCCTAATTCGCTAATGCCAGCAATGTCGTGCGTCGAATAAAATCGAAAGTGGCGAGAAAACAATGCAGAGTTCGTTGTTTAGCCGATTGCGACTCAACGCAGCAGATAATATGGCGAAGTACACTCACGTCCTTTGCATATAAATACTTATATATAATCTACTAGCCGCCGGCTTCGCAAGGGTTACTACTATTTAACAAAAAAATCAAATATTATACATTTTTACACACACACGTTGTATTACGTAACTGAAGTTCTCATACGATTCCCTAATTGTTTTGAAAATATTAGATAGCCTATCTAGTGCCCATAACACAAGCTCTGCTTAGCTTGGGGCTAGATGGTGATGTGTGAATTGTCCAGCATTTTTTTTTTATTTTATTGTATTACATTACATATTACATATACCTCTAGTGTTCAGGTCTTTTGGGAGGCATGTCTGGGGCCGTTGCCAATAGCGCAGAGTAATGAGAGAGTAAATAATAAATAATATGACGGCGTAAAGAGTAAATAATATGACACGACGACGTCTTTGGACACAACTTTGTCCATTGTGGTGCTTTAGGTTGTGACGAGAACAATGCTAGCAAGTTGATTACTGATGTATTTGCCAGTGTCTACGACCGAACCCTGTCATGGAAGAAGGAAATGTAGAACACATTTTCTTCAACTGCCTGAAACTATGATGCATCGGTCTTCGAACACACGACACTCCGATACCGACACTAGCAGAGTCATAGTAAAAAGCCAGCGGTGCTATAAAAAAAGAAGTTGAAGTTGAAATATTTTTTATTTGATTTTTAAGATGGGCTATGCGTTCTAGAGTTGCACCAATAATTTAATCCTAAATAAAGTTTGTAGCTTTATTTCAGAGCAATGGTTAGGTGTAAACAAATTAACATTGTTTGAAGTTTATTTACAAACTCATTCAACAGATGCTAATTTCTGAACAAAGAAACTTTCACACTTGTGTTTACCCACGATTCTTAAGGACTTACGCTTAATGAACAGAGCAAGAGCGAGTGTGACTCACGGGGTTCCGTATTTAATTCTGGATTTAATTTCTTATACCTGTAGTTTGTTCGCTACAGTCTGCAGTTAGCTCAATTGTTTCAATTGTAAATACTAGTTTTTTATTTAGTTAGATCATTGTAATTTTATTTGTTAATAAAGGCTTTTTGCCCTGTTAAAAAAAAATTCTTATCAACAATTTATGTAGGTACCTATTTAATTTTATTCAGAACTAGCTTTTGCTTGCGACTTTTCCGAGTGGCTCTGTAATATCCCGCGGGAACATGACATATTCTATGTCCATCTCCTAGGTCCGGGTTTTTCATGAAAATAATAACTAGCTAAACTGCTGCGCCAAGATCAGTTCAGTTGTTTTGTAGTAACAAACATCGATACAAACATCCAAACTTTCGTATTTAAAATTTTATATGTGATATTACTTCTTGTACTAAGTTCCATAAAATTGTTGATATGTCATGTAGAGAAATAATAAACTTAGCATATTATCGTGTCGGCCAACGGATTTCCATAATGGTTCTCTATGCGGATCTCTATTTATGTTTAGTATGCAAAGTAGCAAAAAGCGTTGCATATGAGAATAGTACATCATTCTACTGTAACTTAAGAATCGGATTACAATGGCTGATTAAAGTATTGATTGAGGATAAGAGAATGCAAAGTAATTAGCATGTAAAAATGTAAATTATTTTTCAACATGGCGTACGCAGAAAAAACACATTAGTACAAGTTTTAGAGAGGTATGTATCACTAATCTACAACAGGTACAAGATTATAAAAAAAAATAGTTTTGATTTAGCTTATAGGATAGAAAATTTTTGATCTAGGTAATATAGAAAGCTAACTTGCGCATTTAATACCGATCAATTAAATCAACGCATATAAAATGTAACCTAAGCCTGCGTATCTCGGGTTCTAAATGATTTTCAGTGTTTACAAATACTTCTTCGGAATTCGTAAGATCTGTTTGCAAACTTCTAAATATTATATTGTACAAAGACTCCTTAAAAAACTTGTCTCACAAATATACTTGATATTAGATTTGGACCTAAAATCAACGTAGTAGTAATATTCGGAAGTAGGTACACGGTTATGGTTCTCACCCGATAATATTCAGGAAATCGCGCCAGTTCGCTTTTACCAGTGACATCTATGAGTGTTTTTTTGGCTTTTTTGGCCGTTGTAATATTCTATAAAATTAATTGGTTGCTCTGTTTTGCAATCTATTGTTTGTTAAAACTATTCATTATAATAATGTTTCTTAACATAAATTAAAATAGATGGTTATTTTCCGTAGGCGTTTAAAAACATTAACTTTGTCTTATTTGATGATATTTGTGCATTGTTGTGGTAAATTAACGTGGGAGCCCTTATAGGCGTCTGTCAAATATTTATGAAAAATGGTTGTAAGCTGATACAATTTTAAAACAAAGGTAAAAGGAACAAGAGAGGTCAAGTGTAGGAGGCCACGCATTAAAATATTACGACAGGAACTTTGATAAAAAAAATATTTATTAATCACTAGCGGTGTGTCTCGACTTCGCACGGCTATTTAACAAAGATCATAATGTTTTATGACTTAATGTGACCCATATTACATTTGAAAATATTCTATAGCGTTCATCGGAGCCTATTCAATCCAATCAATCAAACTCAGTTTTGACCAAAGTATCTGGCGCAGCGCATCAGCATTGCCATAGCGAGGCAATGCTGATGCGCTGCGCCAGATACTGACTATCTCTCGGGTCAAACACCACGACCAGATGCATCGATAGTTTTTTACAAGCCTTGGTATACCCCACGGACCTAGGGTCTTGACTTCAAGGGGAGCAAATTCGTAGACTTCGTCGAGACCTGCAAGTTTGTGCCTCTTAACATCCTCGGCCAAATCTGCCGCCGCACCAGCCCTCACGGATTCCTCGGAACGTTATCTCTATTTGTTTCAATTGTAAATGCAAGATCTAATTTACCTATTTAATTGTTATTTTTATTGTTAATAAAGTTTTTATTCAGCTATTCACCAAAATGAAATACTAGATACAAGACGTATTTACGCCGTTTACTATTGTAATGTAACGCATTTTTTATCTACCAGTCAACAAAGCAAGGTCACGTTCAGAGAATTTTGTAAACTTTACTACAGTCAACAGTTTTTTACACTATGATGTTTACGGGAGCGTAAATTGAATGGGTAACATCTTTACAATTGTGTGTTACTGTTGCGATTTAGTCATGTTGCCTTTATTTCAAAGAATTTATGGAGTAAGGTTATAGTGACGACATTAATCAAGAAGCGTGGAGCACCTGGATTAAAACTGCAAGAGATGAGAGATAATGAAAGCTTTGAGTATTCAGCGGAAAGAGGTTTTTACCGGTAAAAAAATTTCAATAAAGAATTATTAATAGTTACTTCACAATCAGTCATCAGTACACATAACAAAAGCTCTAAAATAATTATTTTAATATAAATAATTATTATTATATATATATATATAAATATATACTAAAATAATTATTAGGGTCTTAAAAAAAATTCTGAGCGTCTGGTCGAAGCGACGTGTGACCCGAGAGCTGGTCAATATCTGGCGCAGCGCATCAGCATTGCCATACAACGTGGCAATGCAGCCAGCATCTTGGGTACTTCCAACTGGTATTAATATGGATCAGTTGAGCTACCTGTAGTTTGTTCGCAACAGTCCGCAGTTAGCTCAATTGTTTCAATCGTAAATACTAGTTTTTATTTAGTTAGATCATTGTAATTTTCCTTTTCCAATAAATAATTTAAGAAATAATTATTATAATAAAAAATCATTATTTTTGTCTCAGAATACCACCTTTACAAAAATTACAAAACTAAGTATCACACTTCAAATGTAATACCTACTTTAGAAATGAAAAACAATCGAAAAAGAGTTAAATTTTGTAAAAAACTTCGTTGTCGGTAACTATATTTTAAGAAATGGTTGAAAACTGGGAGAATGTTCCCCAAAATCGTATTTAGTATGCCAAACGGGTTCGAATCTATATTCAAAGACCGAGAAAGCAATTCCAAATATTAAAAATTGAATAATATATGACGAGGGAAGAACCCTCGTTACGCTTTTTAAATGGGTGACGTCACCAGGACTGACGTCACTATCATCATTGTCTTGTTGGTAGAAGTCTGCTCCATCCAACCGGCGACCGAGAAAGAGATTCCTGGCCCGAACGATCCCACGACACAGTTGATGACGTCAGCAGTGATGACGTCACGATTTTCGTTGTCCGGATATTCCTCGATAGAAGGTAGTCCCAATGAAACAGCAGTTAGAAACAAGAACGTTTGATTTATTCCAGGGAGGTCCGTTCCCTCCGAGTGCTCGAGCAAGACTGAATGTTTTACTCGCCCGGTGGCTTTATTTATAGCAAAAGGTTGCCTAGCGTTTTCACAATAACAAATTTCATTTCATTTCATTTATTCATTCACATACAAATTTTAATTTGTGTCGGAATTTTGTACATTTAAATAATTATAGTAAATAGAGGAAATGTCATATCTTAAAACTAATAATACACTATAAATACATTTAAAATTAAATTAGATTATTAAACAATTGTAAGAAACACTACACTTTACAAACATAAAATAAAAACATGAATTTTGTTAACGTTCTACTTCTTTAGTGTCCCAGATGTGTTTGAGTCTCTGTGTTCTTCGTCAAAGGAGCAAACTCGGGGCGATGTTTTTGAATTATCACAAAGTTCTTATAGGAAACCTAACCAAGTCGATGACTTGGTTAATTTTAGAGGTTTAAACACTCAGTTAATTCTTAAAACTAGATCGTAGTGTAGAAATCACGTCTTCGCGCCGACATATACATAAAAAATCTTAAGTTTAATACGCAAATTTTATCTTGTTTTGAGTAAAAAATGCGACGTATACATAGTTTAGTAAACTTTCAAAGAAAGCAGTAAAAATTTGCTATCAAACTTTTTATGTGCTACCTACGTACCTATCTGTTTTTAGTTTTTTGTTTGATACACGTTGTCCTTTGTAAATAATAATGATGATGGCAGTAAAACATTTAGGCCGCATTCGCACGAGAGCTAAAAAACCGTTGCGTCAAAACTCGGCGTTGGCGCTTTTAAAACGTTTACGATGTGATTGTTCATACGAACGCTTTAAAATCACTCTTGTCTCTGCTTTCGCTTCAGTAAGACGTGAAAATAGTTTCTACTAAATTACTAGCAACAGCAATTTGTGTTGCTAGAAGGCGAAAAAAAAGCAAAAGGCATTCTGGGTATCCTCTGAATGAACAGAGATACTTAAAAGGACAGTTTGTATACTATACGAAGAGTTGAGGCAATACCCGACAAAAATTTTCAATTATTTTTGAATGTCTATAACAACATTTGACGAATTGTTGGAAATAGTGAGGCCTCAAATAACATTTCAAGATAGTTTTTTGGTTATGTCCTCCCAGGCATTATTCTTTATAATTTAATTGGAGTATTCTGGCAATGTCTTTGCATATAGAAATGGCCGAGCCTCCACCTCTATTATAAGCACTTCAGGATCTACAATCCACGACATCGTATCGACCTTCTGAATGTGTAAGCACAAAACATACACGTCCGACCGGTGCGCAAGCGCTCGGTGCACTGAACGCAATGCCGGAGTTTTTTAAGCGCTCGTGTGAATAATAATAAGGAATTTCATATGGTCTATTCGATTTAACGCCCAACGTCCAGCGCAGAAAATACAACACTGCTCGATAAAAAACCGTCGCGTTTTAAAAGCGCTGACGTGTGAACATATACTTGGGAATACATTTGTTCTATTTGAACGCTTTTTTAACGGACGTTAAAAAAGCTCTCGTGCGAATGAGGCCTTATTGATTCACAACAAGCCAAGCCTAGATCTCCATGATCTTCGACCCATTTAATAAGAAGGTGCCTTCGTTTCATATCGCAAGGTTAAATCAATTGTGTGGGATATTCCAGTCAGCTCCCGTTACGTATTAGATGACATCTACGCATGAACTTGACAGATATGGGACGAATTAGTTAGTGCTGACCCTGTGACATGGATTATGAAGTTTTAAACTTGATTCACACGGTTAGATAAACGGAATTTGACAGTTCACCGATCGGAATGGGCCTCTTTTTATGCTGCCTTTTTTATTTTGAGGCGGTGAAGAAGCTATTTGGTACTTATTATTTTTAAAATATTACCTATACCTATTAGCAATAAAAACTTGAAGCTGGGTTTTTGGCATTTTTGGTGCGGTGGAAGTAGCCCAGTGATTTGCTTTATAAGTACAATATATGCAATACATATGAAACGTTTTTCTTGGTAAATTATTTAATGACATGTTTTTTGTAATTTTTTTAATAATGATGGATAATCCACACAACTTCATCAGAAGTTTTGAGTGTTTGTTTCTTTGGATAAGAAAGTCAGGGATCCATTTGAAAACTTTAATATTGCAACATGTGCAAAATTTATAATTTTCCTTTTTTTAATACCCCGCTATTAATGGACTACTGTACCAACTTTAAAAAAAGAAATCTTATTTTTTTTTTAATTATTTCATAGCGTCCGCAAGTTTTAATCAAAAATTTTTTTTTATCACCCATCGATGTAAATGGTGTAATGTATTCGAGTACCGTCTCATTAGTACAGTGTTTATATTGACTTCCGGGTCAGCTTTCATATCAATCTGCCAGCGATTTGAATCAACCTGTATATCAGCTTTTACTAAAGGTGTACGTCTACTGGATCGGAATCATGACGTACGTAGCGTGAGTTTGTGGATTTGTTGCGGGTTCGATTCTCGAAGTCTCGGGAATAATGTTTGTACAAACTGAAGATATTTGTATCGGATGTTCTAGTTGTTTTCTATGTATCATTAAATCATATAGTTTAGTGTATAGTAAAATACTTTTTTAGTATGCGTAAGACGACGACAACATAAAATAATTACCTTTTTAAAAGTTTTTTTATTTCAAGCAACATTTTTCCAATATTAAATATTGTCATGTACGTCATGTACAAAAACAATGTAGATATTTTGACAGGTATAATACATTTTTTACAAGGGCAAAAAGCCTTTATTAAATAGAAAATTACAATTATCTAACTATATAAAAACTACCTAGTATTTACAATTGAAACAATTGAGCTAACTGCAGACTGTTTCGAACAAACTACAGGTAGCTCAACTGATCCATATCAATACCAGTTGGAAGTGTTCGCAAGATGCTGGCTGCATTGCCACGCTGTATGGCAATGCTGATGCGTCGCGCCAGATATAATAATATAATACGCCGGTATAATACTGAATATATGCAATATATTATACGAAACATATCAGTTATCTAGTAACACAAGCTCTGCTAAGTTTGGGTTTGGGGTTAAATGATGCTGTGTGGCTTGTCCAACATTATTTACTTATAATAATTATTCTTTATTGTAAATACGGACGCCGCGTACGCCGCGCACGAAACGGCCGGTGGACGCGCAGCTTTAGCGATCGAGATGGAGTAACTTGTTATCGCTATACTAAGTGGCTATAATAGAATCTATAGCGTGGATTATATTATCAATATTATTATAACAGCTTTGTAAAACCTGTTATAGAAAAAGTATCCGTTACATAATTATAGAATATTCTATAGAATATTTTTAAAAAATTTAGGGATCCGTATGAAAACTTGTACAATCATGTAGGTAAACCAAACCACACACACACACAATTATGTGTGTGTGTGTGTGTGTGTGTGTGTGAAAAATATAATTTAGGTATGATTTTTTTGCCAAATAGAAGTGCGTAGCCGGGGCGGACCGCTAGTTTATTATATTGTAGTATATAATATTCTCTTCCAGCAAACCTTGGGAGAGACAGAGGGTTTTAGAAGTGCGCGTGAAAAATATAGTAAACCATACCTTCTATAATATATCTAATATCTTTACCAATGTAAATTGTTTGTATAAACGAATGAAGTAAAATTGGGTCGTTTAAAAACTATTTATTATTGTCTTTTTGTAGACGTCTAGTTTTCTTTTTTGCATAGGTAAATAAATCAAACATTAATAGAAAAGTTTTTACGTAACCGCATAGTAAATTTTTTGCGTCGCTTATAAACTTTTTACATAATAACACAAATTTCAATTTCCGTATTACAGTATCCATAAACGTACCAACTGCTTTTGTAAACTTTATACATTATTGTATAAAGCATAGTAAAGTATAATGTAAAGTTTATGCGTCTATAGTAAAGTTTATTTTACAGAAATAGTCTTACAACAAACATATTTAAACCGTTGAAAGTTAAGGGTTTAAACTTTATTTAACACAATTACAATTAATAACCAAAATTAGAACTAGTATTTTTTACAATTGAAACAATAGAGCTAACTGCAGACTGTTGCAACAAACCCCAGGTAGCTCAACTTATCCATATCAATAATTTATAGGCAATGCAGACAGCGTCTTGGGGACGATTCGGATTGTTATTGATATGGATCAGTTGAGCTACCTGTAGATTGTTTATTAATACAGCTTTCATGTGACTTATAAATAAAAATATTTACTAAACCAGAATATTAGTTATAAATGGGCTTTACCATAAGTTAAGCCCATTTATATTTGTTAATAAACGATTGAATCTATATTATAAATAAATAAATATACCGCACAATCCACACAGCATCATCTAGCCCCAAGCTAAGCAGAGCTTGTGTTATGGGTACTAGATGACTGATATACATAATACAATATTATTAAATAGATTGATATTTTTTATTATACATACAAAACGACCAGAAAACCCTGAACAAATATCTGCAGATCGTACAAATGTTTGTCCCGAGGCGGGAATCAAATCCATCCTGCGTCGCAGGCGGACTTAGGGCTTCGCCCTATTATGCTTATATATATTATATTCTGTTTGCGGCTTGCTCACAGTCCAAATCCAGCAAGAATATAAGTTTCAATATAAGTACTAGATATGTGGAAGTCAAGGTTACGAATGTAGATCTGTACAAGATCCGGCTAGATCTAGGTACGTGAAGTACCTATAGCTGCTCGAATAGTTTTATGGACGTTTTGATGAACTCGCTCGACCTGGGTATTTTCTTTTTTTTAATTTTTTGTTCCGCCTTTTTCGATCCGATATGGATCGGAGACAGGTCAGGTCGCTCGTTTCAGATAAACATATGAATTAATGAATGAATGAACACTTTATTGTAATTTTTGCTATAAATAAACAGTTACATAATCTTATATCTAAATTAAATAAAAACTTACAATAAGCGGCCTTATTGCTCAAAGCAATTTCTTCCAGGCAACCTTATTAGTAGCTAGCGATATAAGAATAAAATAGAGTGTTGTTGTGTGTGTTTTTTTCAAATTTATTTATTCGTTCACAAATCATAGAGAAAAAAATATTTTGTATGCATTATAATATAGATTAGTTACTTACATAAATAAAAAAAATATCAAACTTGTTCGAGAAATAATAACTTATCAAGATACTTTTTATGCTAACTTATGGTTCTTTAACAATTTGGATCTAGATCGAGATCAAGTATAACACAGAATACAAAGAAATATATCAATAATAACTTAGCAAAATATTTTTTATGCTACTCTTAAGTCTACTATGGTTTTCATCAAAAAGGTAATGATTAAGTACCTAGGTAAGTATCAAATGTACTGCAAAAAACAGTTGTGAAACAGATTTCGTGATCCAGATGGTAAACCTTCGGTGGAATGCGAAAAGACTATCATTATGTAAGCCATTATTTTCAATGGCTCTTGTCTATAGACGTGATGGTAATTGTTATTTTGCATTGAGTCGCTAAAGCCCTGTTTGGTTTTAGTCATTAATGTTAAAATAACATCAACATCATCATCAACATCACCAACCTATAATAGTCCACTGCTGGACATAGGCCTCCCCTAATGAACGCCATAGATGGCATCATTATGTGGGGGTTATTGCCCATAATCCCCACGCTGGGCATGCGGGTTGGGGATCGCAGTTCGATGTAGTTGTTCTGCAGAAGGCGCTGCTGCCCGCCCCCCGGTGTGTTTCCCTTAGTCGCCTCTTACGACACCCACGGGAAGAGTTGGGGTGGTGAAATTCTATGCCGGCACCACACGGAAGTTGTTGGTGGATAAATAAATCATTATTGAACATAAAGTCTCCCGCACACGTCAGAAAATTTCTTGGATTTTGTTGATTTCTAATTCGATAACTTAATTTCTTTAGGCTTACAAAATAAGCACTTTGAGAAGTCAAATTTGATACAATTATTTTTTTTAAATAAGAAATAAGTTGTTATTTTTTTCTCTTCACTTTTTTTCACTTTGTCCACTAGTGGAACAGTAAAAAGTAACCACTAGTGACCACTAGTTGAAACCATAAATTCATGGAATACAGCATTCGGGTTAGCTATGTAAAATTGTGGCAAATAATGTGTCAGTAATTGAATAAAAAATAGCATAAATTAATGAAACAAAAAAAATACACAGAAATAAAACTGGAAAATCCACACAGCATCATTTACCCGAAGTTAAGCAGAGCTTGTGTTATGTTTATGACTGATATATATTTAATACAATATTTATATAGATATTTTTTACTATAGGTACATAGTTATCAGAACATCTGAAAAATTATCTGAAGATCACCAATATATTCGGGAATCAAACCCGTTACCTCCTGCGTCGCAGGTGGAGCTTCGCCCACCGTGCCACTAAGGTCAAGTCATCAAGTCATCGTAACTATAAGTATCTGCTCTCCAAACCGAATCAATCCACTTCTACTGGACGTTACGTTTACGCACATAATTTCCGCTCATCCAGTTCCGCCAGTATTTACACTTAGAAAGTTATACATAAAACATTCATTAGTATTTTTTACCATACATCTACGCGTGAGCAAGGAGCGTTTAACGAAACGCGGTGTTAAGTCATCGATGGTTGTTACACATTGTGATATATACGGGAGCATGTAAATACGTATATTATTGTGTACTGCCAACGTATTATGTAAGAAAATACTGCCTTTTATTTTAATTCTACTTTAGAAACACCATAGGAAAACTTTTAAAAATTAGAAACTTGGATTTTAATTCGATTTTTGAAACATGAAACATACATGAAACTTAAAATACAAAATATTTAAATTTGGAATTTTTTTATTATAATTAGGAATCTATCGAATAAAAAATGTTTCCCGCTTGTGAAAAACTCTTTACCAAAACATACATAGTAAAGTTCTTCCGCAGTTTTTTATAAATTAGTTATGTTTCACGGTTTCAGTTGTAAAAAACTATTTATTACTAAATACTAATCTGCCATGACCTTCGAAATGTCAATATTTTATTTGCGATGCTTTTTAACGATGGAAAGCAAATTATTCTGACATTTAGCCAACTGACATTTTATAAAAGGAATGGACTGAACAGTACATAAATTAATCTTCTTTTTGTTTTTAAATCGGTCACATAATTAGATGTCAATCGAAAATGTGAAATAGTCGCATTTTTTCTATCTCTATACACAAGTCAAAACAAGACGACCTTTGTGGCACAGTAGGCGAAGTTCCGCCCGCGACCCAGAAGACTGCGGATTCGATTCCCGCTTCGAGACAAATGTTTATACCTACGATTTGCAGATTTGTTCCGTGTGTTTGGTGGTTTTATACGTTTAAAAATATCTATGTAGGTATGTGAGATATATTGTATTTAGTATATCAGTTAACTATGTAGTATGTCCCACAACACAATCTCTGCTTAACTTGGGGCTAGATGATGCTGAGTGGATTGCCCAGCATTATTTATTCATTATTCAGCATTATTATACGGACTGCTAAAACATATCTTACTATAAAAACACCAAGACCCTGACTTAAACAATCGTTTTCTTACACAGGACACCATGTTTTATGCCTCCATTTCCATGGAAGTTAATGCTATGCAAACCAGCTATCATTTAATCTTAATTCACTTCGGAGAAGGCATAATTTGCATTGTTTTTTCATGACACACTTTGTAATTTGTAGAGGCTACATCCGTTGGCTAGTTATTTTTTAAATTACAAACCAGAATACTAATTAAATGGAGTCGTAAAAGTAAAATGTTTTAGTGCCTAAATATACACAGACTGCCACGAAATGTTTTTCGTCATATCCTATCGTGTTCCTTTGCGTTCATTTTATTTTTATTGTTTGGAAAAAGGACGCAAATATTTACATAAATTATTTGTAATATTATCGTGCTAAACACGATTTTCGGCTTGGTACCCCCTATGTTCAAGTCAATTTACAATACAAAATGTGTATGAACAAAGCATAGTGAATAAAATTTTCTTATTAGCGTCGAACTTATGAAAAAACTTTAAGGATTGTAAGACAGGAATTTTTTGGCAGAACTTAGCGGGAATTCACGACTGAAAATACTTTCCGATATCAGCGCCTTTATTCCCTATTGCCAAAACAAATAAGTTACAGGATACAATCGGACGAAACCGTATCTATAACACGTTGTGACGTCACACGGATTGGTCAAGGAGATCTATGTCATAGAGATAAGGCCCCAGGAGTTTATTATTTAACATTACCTGAGTTTGGGAGCTGATAATATAAAAAGGCTTCAATTTTCAAAAACTTTACGCCGATGCTAATATTTTTAGAAATGTTTTGTAAATGTCCTCTATTTTGACATTATCCTGACTATAACTCAGATAGTTCATCTACATAATACCTATGTATAAGGCAATAAAATTTTATAAGCTTGCCTGTCATGTGCTTTATCTCGCAATAATTTGGCTGTGGACTTTAAGATCCGGTTTCATAATTTAAAGATTCAGTTCTGGTTTTA
Source organism: Eupithecia pulchellata (assembly GCA_963931895.1). NCBI lineage: Eukaryota > Metazoa > Arthropoda > Insecta > Lepidoptera > Geometridae > Eupithecia > Eupithecia pulchellata. Next base: position 2,152,092 of record OZ007534.1, on the reverse strand, counting down.
AATGCCATAAATTGAGTGTGATTATTGAAACGAGCTTTTTTCAAAAGCTTCATTTATTTATTTTTTATTATTTTTCATTTTATAAAATGTTAATTCTTTTTTTTGGTTCTAAGTTTTGTATTCAATATTAGTTTAAGTAGTATAAAAAGGCTGTGGATTTGGTTTTACCAATAAAAACAAAATAATATAAATATTATAAACCACCTTTGATTATTGATCTAAGAAAAGATTTATGTAGTAACAAAAAACAAAGAAATAAATTAGTAGCATGTACAACTGATACTTACCTACTATAAAATTATTTATACGATTTTATGAAACTTATTCATATAATACTTATTTGCTGTTTTTAGCTTAACTTTTTAGTCAGATTCTTAAATTAACTCACTGCATTCCTCTTCTAAGTCCATGCAAAAATTTACAAGTACCTACATCATCTGTCGGAATTAGATTGTCAATATGAAGAAAAAACAAGTACGACAAGTGCGAGTGTAACTCGCGCGCCGAGGGTTTTGAACTTGTGTCTTTTAGGTAGGTAAGTACGTATATGACCTGTTGGCGCGGTGGGCTTACAACGCAGGAGGTTGCGGTTTGATTTCTGCCTCGGGACTAATATTTGTAGGATATTCAGATTATTTGTTCGGGTGTTCTTGTCCTTTTCTGTACACAAAAATAAATCATCTAATGTGATACTTATACTTTATTAAGTATAAAAGCTATCGTAGTAATACTAATAACACAAGCTCTGCTTAGCTTGTAGGTAAATGATGTTGTGTGGATTATCTAGGATACATAATCTCTTCTCAAAAATTTTGAGAACAACGGTTTTGGTGCGCTGTGGAACTACTATAACAGTTACTACAGAGATTAGTGGGTAGGTAAGTGGGTTGGTACCTAGGGTGATTGCTACAGCTATTGACCACCCTACAGTTATTGACCACTTGAGACAAAATCGATCGAAATAAGATAATGGTAGATCGCACGTGAATGAAAGAGACAAACACTATACCTCCAGTCATTCTTCTTTCGTATTAGTTCATAATATTTGAACTAGATGGCGTAATTTTTTCTTGGTGAGGTCGGTTAAAAAAAGTTGTGACAAGTGCGGGTATTCGTTACGGAAAAATTAAGGTAAGTGTTTTTTAAATCATGTTTTTTTTATGTAACTTGTTAATTTATTGTTGTAAACTTATAACATATCTATTGGTAATTGAATAGTAGTTAATTTAGTATGATTTCAAAGTTCGTAAAGTATTAGTAACCTGCAAAAAAAAGTCTGGTCAATTGCTAAATCTTGTTTGTATGAAAGTCAGTTATTGACCACCCCCGGTCAATTACTGAATTTCCAAAATGGGTGTTTTTAATGTATTTTATGCTTTACTACAGTATTATTAAGGTCTTCTCAAAATTTCAGCACTCTAAGTGCATCGGATCAGTTATTGTCCGAGGGGTGGCTAATTAGTAAATCTCAGGTGGTCAATTACTACATCGCTATGTTTATTTTCTTTCAGACTGATTCAACATGCCCAAAGTACCGCAATATACCAAAGAACAATTGGAAAAGGCTCTAGAAGACGTAAGTCAAGGTCTTTCTGTTCGGGCAGTAGCCAAAAAATATATAGCGACAATACATTTAAGGCGAGGTATTCCTGCAGCTGTAGGCATTTTGTCCTGTCTAAAGTTGCGCGCGAAATACTTAGCGCAGATGCAGCGCCAACGACATAGTATAGAAATAAGCAGTAGCATAATATTATTTCACTTTAGAAACGCTGTTGCTATGATCAAACTTTGTTAATAGTTTTCAGTTAGAGTTTCGTAAATAAATGAAGTTGTTACAACTTCATCTCTATTTATGTTTCTTAATATAGATAATGAATTAATAATAAAGTAATTGATCCCAAGATAACCAACCAAACCAAGAACGCTGAAAAACGTCTGGACCAGACCAACAAAAGGCATAGTTAATTTCCGAACTTCGTTTTTTAAGTACCTACAAAATTTGAAATAAATACTCAAATAAAGAAGACAAAGAAGCAAATAGAGAACATTCGCTTCTATGATTTAAAATTTTGTTTGAAATAAATACAAAGAATAAAGGGTATCAAATAAAACAATTATAATAAAATATTATTATTTTCTCAAAATTCTCCAATATTCAATTCTAGCGTGCTTGTACCCGGTTAGTGGCTCAGGAGATGATAAGGCTATGGACATCACATAATTATTTTTTCCATTTGTGGTAAGGCTAGGAAGTCTATAATTTACATTTTCATCTTGAAATCATAACGATATTCGGATCGATGGGTTCGAACCTACAATTCTTTTTTCGACCTTTTTCAACGTATTTTACTTAGTATGAAACTTAGGCGATTTTCAAAACCTGTTTTGAATTGTCGAATTCCATACCTTTGATTTGAATTGCTCTCAATGAAAAAGTCTCATTGTATGAAAATTTGTTTTATGACCATATTTCAAAAAGTTTAATTTTTACAGACTTCTCTATATTTTTTCTGTAAATTATAAATCTATATCTACAAACGCATAGTACATTTTACATCGATCACTCTGCAATCTTCGGAGATAGGGGGTTGGTGGGGGAATGGTCATTTATTCGACCTTTTTCTAAATATTTCAAAAAGTATAAAATTCATCAAAATTTCAAAATCTGTTTTGGAATGTGCAAATTGAAACCTTTCATTTGATACCCCATTCGACTCTGTAGGGTCCCATTTCAATATTCACTTTCAAAATTTGTACCTACTGAAAATCTTTATTTTGATTTTTCATTTTTTCATTTTTGCCGACCAGAGCGAGGTCGGCGCATTCTGCAGTGTTCGGGGAACTTCGGGAGGCTCGGCCGTCCGAGAAAGCCCGAACACTGCATCGATATGCTGCACACTTCGGGCTGCGTTTATTCAATAACTATTCTTACTCTTTATCTGTTTATATCAATTAGGTACCTTAGTAGTTTAAGACACAAAAATTTTGTTTTATCACTCACGTAATAAAAAACGTAAAGTATGTAACCAGAGGAATGTAACATTCGAGTCAAATCCTCAAGGGCTTAACGAATGTTAATATTTAATAACTAGAATAAGTTTTTCAAGAATAAAAAAAATAAAAAAAAAAAAACAAAATATTTTCATAATTCGCCGCCCCCACCGAATACATAATATGGTAACCGACTATTACTATAGAAGTGTTTTTATTTGAAATAATTGTTTCTGAGGTGCGATTACACCTTGTGAATTTTTTTCAGGCAAATCGTACGAGTAGTTCTTGAGATAGGCTTTTTGTAATGGGTTTTACTTTTTTATTAAACGAAAAATAAAAACAACTCTTTGATCCGAACAACATCGCAACAGGTTAATACTCACTCCTCGATATCTCGCTTTTTATTGTAAGATGTGATTGCGGTTTTATTCGGGAAAAAAAGATAAAACTTATTTTACGTAAAGTAGAAAACCCTCTTATTCATGTTTTAATTGCAGTTTTTTACTATATAATAATTAAAAAAATCTGAAAACAAGCAGCGGAGCCATAATAGAATAAGAATATAGGTATAGCGCACGGTTTAATTATTGAATTTTTCATCTGGGTCCCTAACTATGGTCATCACGGAAAATTTAGCATTTTAATGATAAAAAAAAAATTCAAATCGGTCCAGTAGTTTCGGAACAATTCAAACAAACAAACAATCAAATCATTCCTCTTTATAATATTAGTATAGATAAAAGAAACCTATGCTCGGGGAGGGGGGTCGTGGGGGTCACAGCACGTCTCGCTTCGCTCGCCGTGCTATTCTCCTTAGTCGCATTGCAGCTGGCTTCGCTCGCCGCAATGCTCCACCCAAAAAAAAAGGTCAAAATTTGGCCAATTTTCGGTTTTTTATAAAAAAAGAGGGTCTGGGGGATCATAGGGTTCAAACTTTTTTTGGAGTTCAAAATGATTTCTTCTCCTCTACATAACTGTGAAAAAATTTTTCTTCTAGGTCGATCCGTTTGGGAGATACAAAAAGGGGGGGTGAAAATGTGGGTGGAGGGGGGGTGATTTTTTTTTATTTTTCAACACTAGAAGAAACCTTCTATACGACTCCGCAATCCAAATTTTTCTATAACGACTATTTCCGGTAGCAACTTCAAAAGGGGGGGTCTGGGGGCAAAGGGCGGGGGGAATTTTTGCCTGCCTTTGAACTATTTGACCCCCTCTATACAACCCCACAAAAAATAACATTCAGTATGGCTCTGTTTGGGAGCCCCCCTAAAGGGGGGGGGGGAGAAGGGGCAAATTTGGAAAAGTCGGAATTTTCCTTAGGTCCCCCCGATGCCCTCTATACGATTCCGTAAAAAAAAACCATACCTATGATGGTGGAGGGGGCTCCACCATCAAGGAGAACAATTATGTCAATGCTTTATAGATATATAAAATGTTAATGTAGTTAACTAAATATTATTGGCTTCAATAAATCATTCCAGTAAGTAGATAATATATTTTTAAACAAGAACAATAACCTTTATTAATTTTCTGCCTTACATACCGATGATTTTATACTATGGCACTACGACCGTCACATATCATGTCAAAGGTTGAAGTAAAATTGAATCTAACGCCATTGTGTCAGAGACTAAAATTGCATAACAAATGAAACATTTACGTACTTCATAAATTAGCGGAAAAATTGACATAGGTCCGTCGTCTGTAAGCGCCAGAGCGCGACTGATCGTGTCTGCCAAGCCACCACGCTTGTGAATTTTGTAGTTATTTCAAAATAGTGATTTTGAAAATCATTTTATCAGGACAAACTCTGCGAATTTGTCTAGAAATAGTTACTGTCTTTAATTGAGTACAAAAAAAAACTTAAAATATCACATAGTTTAGTCATAATATTGAAAAAACATTTCAAAAAGGGGTAACTTCGAGATTTTTTTTTCCCGAGCGAAGTTTATAAAATCTTGTATCTGAATGCGAATTTGACTAGACTAAATCCTTAACTATTACATATCTTTTTTACAGAATTTTTAATCAGTATTCCTACATCTCAGATGGTTTTGAAAACCACAAAAGTGCGGCCTCTGTTGGCCTACCTGGCCTTAAAGATAAAAAATCCGAACACTAAAAGCTATTTTGGACCATTACCCTTTCTGACTACAGATGAAGAAAAACTCTTAGAAGAATGGATAGTTTTTGCTGAAAAAGGAGAGAAGAATGTTTAAATAATTGATAAAGGAAAAGCCTACCAAAAAAGGCAGAAAAGGCTACCTTATCATATTTCCGGACTTGAATATCAAAAGATTCTAGAAAACAAAATCAAAGAAAAACAGAGAATAGATGAAGAAAAAAGACAGAAAAAACTGGAGAGAGACCGAAAAAAGGAAGACACGAAGAGGAAACTAGAAGAAAAGGAGGTTAATAAGTTGGAAAAAAAAACTTGAAATTTCTGATTCCACCTGCAAAGGAGTGGTTAAAATTATTAAATTACGATGTTGCGAATGTGGAAAGCTTTTCACAGGTCATGCATTCCGAAATCACATCTTGTCCATATACCTCAAGAAGAAGGAGATAATTTTCCATGCCACCTATGTTTTTGTATGGAAAATGATGACGATGATTGTGACAACGAAGACAGTGACTAAGAAAATGAAGATTTTTTACATATAATAAAAGCAGGAGAGGATCAATTAGGTGTGAACAATTTTAAATTTTAGATAATATTTAAAAATTCTATAGTTTTATCATTAGGTTTATCTTCAAATTATATTAGAAGAGGTGATAAAAGTTATTTTTTTTATCTTCTTTCGTGTCATCATATATCCAAAACAAACGAACCTATTTTATTAAAGTTTCATTTAAATGTTAGCTAAATATTTTTTACGTGCTTAGATCTATGTTTAGTGAAAATTGGTTCAGCCGTTGTCCTAAATAATAATAATAATAATAATAATAATGCTGGACAATCCACACAGCATCATCTAGCCCCAAGCTAAGCAGAGCTTGTGTTATGGGTACTAGATGACTGATATACATAATACAATATTATTAAATAGATAGATATTTTTTATTATACATAGAAAACGACCAGAACCTCTGAACAAATATCTGCAGATCGTACAAATATTTGTCCCGAGGCGGGAATCGAACCCGCAACCTCCTGCGTCGCAGGCGGACCTTCGCCCACCGCGCCACAATGGTCGTCAAATGATCAGTTTTGAATGTTTATATAATGCATGGTCAATATCTGTATCTCAGTATGATAATTACTGCGTTTTCATGGTCAATTACTGAATTTCTTGCCTAATTTGATTTAAATAACCTTTTTTAATAATAAATATCAGATTTTTATATAATTGGTTTAATTTTTTATTACTCAGATACATTTCCATTTGATTGATATATCATAGGAACCTGTATCTCATTTAAATATTATTTTATAGAGCGTAGAAAATATTTTTTTCCATAACTGTAGCAATCACCCTACAATTTTTTTTCGACTTTTTTCAACCTATTTCACTAAGTATGAAACATAGACGATTTTTAAAACCTGTTTTGAATTGTCGAAATCCATACCTTTGATTTGATATTACTCTTAATGAAATAGCCCCCATTGTATGAAAATAAGTTTTTTGACCATATTTCAAAAAGTATTATATTTACAGACTTCTCTATATTTTTCCTGCAAAATATAGATCTATATCTACAAACACTTAGTACATTTTACATCAAACACTCTGCAATCTTCGGAGATAAGGGGGGGGGGAATGGTCAATTTTTCGACCTTTTACAAAATATTTCGAAAAGTATAAAACTTATCGAAATTTCAAAAACTGTTTTGGAATGTGCAAATTGATACCTTTCATTTGATACCCCACTTGGGGGGGGTAGTCTCCCCTTTAGAAAATTATCCCCCCCCTTTTTGACCATATTTCAAAAAGTATTACTTCTACAGACTTCTCTATATTTTTCCTGTAAAATATAGATTCATATCTACAAACACTTCGTACATATCACATCGATCGCTCTGCAATCTTCGGAGATAGAGGGGGGGTACCGGTCAATTTTTCGACCTTTTTCAAAATATATCAAAAAGTGTAAAATCTATCGAAATTTCAAAAACTGTATTGGAATGTACAAACCAATACCTTTCATTTGATACCCAACTCGGTGGGGTAGTCACCCCTTCAGAAATTTTTCCCGCCCTTTTTTGACCATATTTCAAAAAGTATTATTTTTACAGATTTCTCTATATTTTTCCTGTAACATATGCATCCATATCTACAAACACTTGTTACATATCATGTCGATCACTCTGCAATCTTCGGAGAAATAGGGGGGGGGGAATCGTCATTTTTTTGACCTTTTTCAAAATATTTTAAAAAGTATAAAATCTACCAAAATTTCAAAAACTATTTTGAAATCTACAAACGAGTACCTTTCATTTGATAACAATTTTGACTTTCTACGGCCCATTTAAAATTTTGATTTCAAAATTTGTATGGAAAATCTTCATTTTGAATTTTCATTTATTTTTATTTATTTTTCTATAAATATGTGCGGGCGCACAAAATTTATTATTATTTCAAATTTCAAGTCAATAGCTGCAGTAGTTTCTGAGATATTAAGGATTCAAAACACAAAACAGACCCAAAGCGATTTCATAAGGGTTTTGCAACCGATGGCAAAACCCTAAAAACAAAAAAAACAGATTTGACTTTTTTGTTATGGCAATAAAATAATAAACCTTAGTAAATATTGCACAAATTTCTAAATACTTGTTTAATTGGACATTTCTGTTATGTGAAAAATCTGATCACAATTTTCTAAAACAAAATATTATGTGCATATTATTTGTTTATTTACATAATATACCTAGTTGTTACGCAGTTTAATTGTAACCGATGTTCCAGTTTACGGTATAAGTAGGTAGGTATGCGTTTTCGCAACTCTTTACCGTTCATCGTGATTTATTACATTTTTGGGTCGCTGGCGAAGTTTATAAATTTTAATTTTATTTTATTTATTTTGTAACATTTTTAAGAAGTTATATGGTATAGGATGTATCCGTTTCCGGTATCTGTTTAGGATAAAAAATAAATTAACATTATATTAATTTTTAGCGGCCTATTTGGTGTTGTAAAGAGATATGAAAAATAAATAAATATAAATAATGTTGGACAATCCACACAGCATCATCTAGCCCCAAGCTAAGCAGAGCTTGTGTTATGGGTACCAGATGACTGATATACATAATATAATAGATAACATAGATATATATTTTTAAAGGTTAGTACATAATGTTCAGTATTACGGGAGGCCTATGTCCAGCAGGAACATTAAAGGTTGGTGATAATGATGATGATGGTGATGTTCAGTATGGCATGAAAATGATGACAGTATTTTTTACGAACATGCCATCAAGTAGGTAACAGTAAGACACACTTTACGTACGTATGTGTAACGCGTTGCGCAACGTGAACTTAATGCAGCGGCACCCGTTGATGTCTTTCGTACTGGTTTTTTTGCGCACGCGCAATAATGTCGGAAATTATATCGTTGAATTTACTTCAGCTATTGAAATATTTGTTTTATATAATTATTAATAAATATGGTTCGAAAAATTACAAAAATGAGTTTGTGATGCGATTTAATTTCTTATACTTACATAACAATGGAAAAGTTTTTATATTCTATTTATTTAATCTATTTAATTATTACTAACAATCTCACGATTAAATTTCATTAAAACCATTAAAACCTTTATTAAATATTATTACTGCATTCCTAAGACACAAATCTTCGACAAATGCGCAACAAAAAATTAGTATTCCACACAATACACCATTTTTTTTCATACATCGGACAATGCCTCTTGTCTATTGTTGCAAATAAAAAGTGAATTGCCCATAATTGTGCGTACGCGATTCTCACGTAAACACTAGAGAAGCAGCATTTTGTAATTTTTAAAATAGTAACGGAGCGTAAGAAAACGAAACTCAACCATTATTCAATCAGCACGCTATGCACGTAAATATTTGGGCAAATATTTGTTTTTAATTGAGTAACTAAAGTTTTCAATTATTTTCAGGTTTTATTCACAAAACATAGCTACAAAAAATATACCTTCTAATTTAAAAAAAATGCGACTTACCGCAAAAGAAAACGAAGCAATACGAAAACTGCAGAAAATTCCTAAGAATTATCCTCTGTATTCAAACGGCAACACCGATTCACGACTCACTTTCTCGGAAGACGGATTCGCTATTCAAAACGTTCGGTTCGATTTTTGAACTCCGTCTATTCGTTCAGGAACGAGCGAGCGGCTGCGTTCCATTCGGAATGGCGACTGCGAGGTTTGCGCGCCAAGAGTTTCTTTCCCCCGCGCATCGGTCAACGCAGGTCGACTGCTGGATTAAACGCTTATTTATCTATGGGTGAATTGAATTAGAAAAATAAATATCTACCTCGGTAGGTAATTAATTAAAAAGCTGACACTATAACTATATAATGATGAACACGAAATAAATATTACAAAGAGGAAAGATTTGGTTTTTTGCTTCGTTGATTTGAATAGGATCCGGAACTACTGAATTGATTTGAAAATTGTTTTAAAATTAGAATCCTACACTATCCCTCCTGATGAACATAGGCTATAGAATATTTTGTCTATACTAATATTATAAAGAGGAAAGATTTGATTGTTTGTATGTTTGTTTGTTTGTTTGTTTGAATTGAATAGGCTCCGAAACTACTGGACCGATTTGAAAAATTCTTTCACCATTAGAATCCTAAATTTTCCGTGATGAACATAGGCTATATAATATTTTCAAAAAAGTTAGGGATCCGCATGAAAAATTCAATAATTGAACCGTGCGCTGTATATTCAACCTCATTTTATATTATGGCGCGTCAGAATAGAAAAAGAGGTTGAATATAGGTATAGCGCACGGTGCTTGCTTTTTCTCTACGGCCAGTGTCAGTTATGGAGTGTCGAGTCAATGTCAAAAATCCCTTTGCTGTTAAAAAAGTAAGGGATCCGTATGAAAACTGTGAAACCCATCGTGTTATTGTGTATACTTTCTGAAATTTTTGTTTAATACCCGTGCGAAGCCGGGGCGGGCCGCTAGTATATTATAATAATCTATACTAATATTATAAAGAGGAAAGATTTGATTGTTTGTTTGTTTGTATGTTTGTTTGTTTGTTTGTTTGTTTGTTTGTTTGTTTGTTTGTTTGTTTGAATTGAATAGGCTCCGAAACTACTGGACCGAGTTAAAAAATTCTTTCACCATTAGAATCCTTAATTTTCCGTGATGAACATAGGCTATATAATATTTTCAAAAAAGTTAGGGATCCGCATGAAAAATTCAATAATTGAACCGTGGGCTGTATATTTAACCTCTTTTTCTATTATGGCGCGTCAGAATAGAAAAAGAGGTTGTATAGCGCACGGTGTTTGCTTTTTCTCTACGGCCAGTGTCAGTTTTGGAATGTCGAGTCAATGTCAAAAACCCCAATGCTGTTAAAAAAAGTAAAGATCCGTATGAAAACTGTGAAACCCATCGTTTTAGTGAGTATAATTTCTGAAATTTTTGTTTAATACCCGTGCGAAGCCGGGGCGGGCCGCTAGTATGAAATATTTTGGATATTGTAAATCTTATTTCCATGTAGGTAGGTGATATTTTTCATAGTGCATCTTGATGAATATTCACCGAATATTTATTTCTTTATTTTACCACTTGATTAGTTCCCTTACCTTCAAACTATTAGGAAATAAATTATATTCAATAATATGCAATTTCATAAATGTTGTTAAAATTACCCTATATTTGTTGCACTAAGCTTTATGTTTCTTTGAGTAGGTATTGAATGATATCAGGAACAACGTACCTACCTAATTACCATATTTTGAAAGAGTTGTAGGGCTGAAGTGTTTCTATAATGTCTTTCAATAAAAGGAGGTCTATCAACATGTAGGTATTACTCGGAATGAGGGCTTTTCAATGCGACCTTTATAAAAGTGATTGCTAAAGAGTTAGATAGATGGCGCTGTATCAAATTCATGTGTGTTTATCCTAGGGGAAACGGTGTGTCATGTCATAAAGTGAACAACGAAATATTTTTCTGTTCTAAAAATATTTCATTAATTATTTTATCTTATCATTATCACACATGACACTGATATTTGACTTATGAGCGTGCAGCGCCATCTAGTGTCAAAATAAAAGCGTGATTGTTTTATTTTCAACTAGCTATCCGCTCCGGCTTCGCACGGGTCTAATGCTGATACAATTAAAACGTTCTTGAATCACTAGATCATTTAATAAAACCGCATCAAAATCTGTTGCGTAGTTTTAAACATTTTTTTTTATAATTGATAGACCTCCGTTTGACCCTCGATCTCACCTGATGGTAAGTAAAGATGTGGCCGACGGGGGATCACGCAGGTCTAGAAGACACATAATCACTCTAGTTTTGAAGAGACCCAGGTTGTAGTTAGCAGGAAAAACAGATCTTAGCATACATATGGACAAACAGACAGACAGCGGGAAGCGACTTCGTGTTATAGTATGTAGTGAATCTGCTCCGCAGCGAAAACATTAGTATTCAATGAACGTTCGTTCACTGGTCATGATTATCTGTTATTTCTTGGAAAACGTTGTCAATACATTATGTATCGCGCGATAAACTGTTCATTACGTATCTCGTAATTGAGATAATGTTATATGATCGATCTATTTCTTTTCTGTTTACAGAATCGATTTGTTCTCAGCGAGTGGACACGAATAATTTATGAAGTAGTAGGAGAATTTAACAAAAAAAAATTACAAAAGTTATAAGTTTTTCCGCACATTGAAAAAAAAAACTTCAATATCGAAGTTTTCACATAAGAAATCGTTATTTTTTTAAATTCTGTTGTCTACGTTCATGTAGGATTCTAATTTCTAATGGAGAAGGAGTTTTTCAAATCAGTCCAGTACTTTCGGAGTCTATTAAATTCAAACAAACATTCAAATCTTTCCTCTTTATAACATTAATATAAGTTTGGATAGATTCATCGAAATATCCCATTCGAATTCTCAAAATAGAGCCAATAGTTTGCACCAATCTACAAATAGCTCAATTGTAATTTTCTATGTTTACTAATCTGGTATATCTATATCTATATCTATACTAATATTATAAAGAGGAAAGATTTGATTGTTTGTTTGTTTGTATGTTTGTTTGTTTGTTTGTTTGTTTGTTTGTTTGAATTGAATAGGCTCCGAAACTACTGGACCGAGTTAAAAAATTCTTTCACCATTAGAATCCTTAATTTTCCGTGATGAACATAGGCTATATAATATTTTCAAAAAAGTTAGGGATCCGCATGAAAAATTCAATAATTGAACCGTGGGCTGTATATTCAACCTCCTTTTCTATTATGGCGCGTCAGAATAGAAAAAGAGGTTGTATAGAACACGGTGCTTGCTTTTTCTCTACGGCCAGTGTCAGTTTTGGAATGTCGAGTCAATGTCAAAAACCCCAATGCTGTTAAAAAAAGTAAAGATCCGTATGAAAACTGTGAAACCCATCGTTTTAGTGTGTATAATTTCTGAAATTTTTGTTTAATACCCGTGCGAAGCCGGGGCGGGCCGCTAGTCTCTCTATAAGTAGATTAATTAGCAACTTGGTTGATGTCAGAAGTAAGCAGATAATTATAGAGACTGCTATATGTATAGAGTATAAGACATTATGTATAGAGACTGCTCTATATCCAGTTCTCATTATTTCATCAGACATCTTAAATATCCGACCTTGGGTGCCCGTCTGAGTTACACAATCCAATCCGAGTATACGCTAAATTAGCCGAACGCGATCAAATGTGGCGTTTGCGCAACAAGTGTGGAAATAGGGAAATTTGAATTTGCGAGTTGGTAACATTTACCATCGAAAATTATGATATATTTACAGGAGTGACTCATATTTAGTATCAACTAGCGGTCCGACCCCGACTTCACACGATATTTAACAAAATTTTAAAAATTATGAATTTTTACACACATTTGTTTATAGTATTAAAGTTTTCATACGGAACCCTAACTTTTTTGAAAATATTCGATAGCCCATGTTCAACAGGGGTAATGTAGGCTTCTAATGGTGAAAGAACTTTTGAAATCGGTTATTAGTTTCGAAGCCTACCCAATTTATACAAACAATCAAATCTCTCCTCTTTGTAATATTAGTATATAGATATAGATAGATCTAAAAGTTTTCAATTTACTTATGTTTTAGATTAAATACTTTTAAAATACAGTTATACAGTAACCATTTTCCTATACCTTTATAATTCGAGCCGCGATTCGGAAATCACTGCTTGCATTTTTCCTTTAATCCCATCTCGTAGCCAGATTTGGTAGCTAGCTAGGAATTGGGAGAATAATCCCGATTTAGAAATCGCATCAACATTGCCATACAGCGAGGCAATGCAGCCAGCGTCTTGGGGACGCTTCGTTATGGAACAGTTAAGCTACCTGTAGTTTGTTTATATCAGTCTGCAGAGAATACTAGTTCCAATGTTGTTATTTATTTGTAATTTAGTTTGTTAATGAAGGTTTTACCTTTCTCATTTTATAATACATAGTTTAGTGTATGAAATTTGACTTGTCTAAGTGCTTATTTTTAAGCATTAGATAAAGTTCATGAAATCGGAAATCGGGAAATCTGATGCTTCCTCTATAGGCACCTACTTTTTCCATAAAGGTATCATACATTGGTATCATAAAATTAAGCCATTTCAAGAGTAATACGTAATTATTTTACACAATCAGTAATTAGGGATATTTTATTCGATGCAACATCATTATAATCTTACATCATGTACATGAATGGGTATAGGCTACCGAATATGGTATTTGTTATGTAATCGATACATGAAAAGTCCATCCCCATCATCATAAATAAAATAAATAATAATACATAAATAAAATCATTCTTGATGCCCCAAGCACCGCTACCAACTGTCAACATGCTGTCACCTGACTGTAAAAACAAAAATTTAAAAAAAAATGACTGAAATAAACCAGTACAGACGTGTATTTAACATAATGGCGTAAAGAATTCTAATTAATTTATCGAAAGCCTGTTGAAAGGTAGCATAGCAATATTGTTCAATCATTTATCATTCTATATTGTGTAGTGAGGTTTATAATAATAGCTAGGTAAGTATCATAGCACCTGCTTGGCACATAATAATGTACCTATGAAGAGATCATGACGTCATTGTTACTAATCAAATAGTAATGATCCGTTCATACAAAGAAATATATTAAATATATATCTACCGCAGCAATCCGGCATTTTCAGTGTTGCCGTGTTGCCATGTTACCAATCCACCTTGAATTGGTTCTCAATCCATTCTAAATACGGATTTTGCATACAAAATACGTGAGAAAAATTCATATCAGACAATCTGACATTTTGGTTGATGGATATAGACCTCGAATTTGAACGGCTATTGATAATTTTATTTCAAAACCGGATGTTCTAGGAAGGAGTATTTAAAATTATAACAATAATTTGTTGTCTTTGTTGTAATTATAACTAAATGGAACTGGATCGTATTTGGGATTCAGTGTAAAAAGTGATATTTACCCTTTCTTTGATATTGACCCTTTTATTTTTTAAAACTTATTAGATAAACAGTTTTTTTGTTAACTATATTTATTGGTAGATTCCACAGATATCTATGGTAGATTCACAAACAAACTTCCTAAGCTTTGGAAAATATTTAATCAGTTTTACAAAAACAAAATGAGAGCTGTCACCTCTCTCCAATATTCCTTCGAGCCGGATTTGAACCAGCGACCTATGGATTACAACAGATACCTCTACAGTCCACCGCTCTACCAACTGAGCTATCGAAGGTGTGGTGAGCGACTCGAATTTATGAAACAGAGTATTTAAACACAAATATTAAGACTTCCGCTTCAATTTCTATACAAAAACTTAGTACAATATTAGAATAATAATAACAAGTTTAATAAATGGCAAAGGGATTTTTTATAAGAAAAGTAAACCATATTCCAAACTAGTATAGTGTTAGCTTCGAAATTTTAAATTGGTCAAATGTCTAGGTTACAATAATAAAATAAATAATTATTCTTTCAAATACTTTGTAGTTTCGTCAACATGCTGATTAGGTAAAATAAATAAATTATTAATTATTTTATTCATTTTCCTTCGCAATAGTCTCTACACCTGGCGGATATCATATTGTGCAACTGTTGATGATACCCGCTATTTTTTTTCTATTCCGATACATTTAACCATTGCCTTTAAAGAATATTATTATGCAACTCTGTGCAACAACACAACGCAACCAGAGGCTACGGCCCCACGCACGACTCCCAAAGGACCCGGTCACTACTATAATGACCTTAATTTTATGGAAGTTAGCTACAAAATAGATTATAATTGTTATATTTACTGTACCTACAATATTCTTAGATGTGTTTGTTATGAGAAATATATGCTTTTTATAAGCACCATGCAATTTTTTCTAATTCAATATTGAGAAGTTATCGGAATGTACCTAATTCAAAGGTTGCCAAAAAAAACAAGAACAAAAAGTAAAGCGCCCCCGGGTGGACTCGAACCACCAACCTTTCGGTTAACAGCCGAACGCGCTAACCAATTGCGCCACGAAGGCAGATGGTCTACATGTCGAAATTAGGTATTATATTACTAGACATATATAAATAGATAGGTCACATATAGATAACACTAGTTCTACATTTCCATTGACACATCTAATACTGATATGAAGAGGTGCGAAGAGCAATGATAAAAAAATTCTGTAAGTGTGTATGTTAAAATTGCCTAAAAAGAGCTATTTAATTAATTTTGAAAATTACATTTATTTATTTTTATTTATTTATTTATTTATTTTTATTTATTTATTCAATTTAATTTGACTTACAGAAGTAAGTTCCAAGACGTCAAACATTATTAACATTATTACATTATTTTATCTAACTTATTAAAAATGATCCAATCAGGCATGTTTGCGAACTTTTATCTTATTACTTATAGCTATTAAACATTTTACCTTTGACAGAGTAAAAACTTAATTACCTATGTTAATAAAATAAATAAATAAATAATGCTGGACAATCCACACAGCACCATCTAGCCCCAAGCTAAGCAGAGTGTGTGTTAATGTGCTCGTGCTAGCTATTGGAAGGGATCGTACCTAAGATCGATGTTTGTATTAAATAAGATACGATAATTTTACTGTCAATAGTTACACAAATAATATAGCGAGGAACAAATTTTGTGCCAATTTCAGATAGAATATTTTTTTTTCATTGGGCATACAAAAGAAGCACACTCAAGTCAAATTTCATACAGTTAATTATACTTATTTGTATAATAATTATTATACAAATAATTATACTATAAAGGCAGGCGTAGGCGTAGTAAATGAGACTAAATACTATTACGATTGTAGTAACTTAGCACGAACCAAACATTTCTTGTCCATGGTTATGTTATGCAAACAAAAGGAAACAAGGGTCACACCCTATTTCAAGTTGCGTATTCCGATACTTCGTTGAAAGGGCATAGAACGGCCACAAGCGTACTAATGGCAGGTCGCCATATCACGACTGATCCACTTCCAAGCGCCTTGAGCTTATGTTTACAATTTAGAAAGTTTTTAGTAACAAAAATTCAAAATTAGCTACTAACGCACTCCCTTAATAATTTGTTTGATAAAATAGTATTGTAGAGTGCAAAAAGAAATCTCTCCGGCGGGGAATCGAACCCCGGTCTCCCGCGTGACAGGCGGGGATACTTACCACTATACTACCGAAGATGTTGATCTGTGACACGAAATTTTGCTTCATTTGATACTTGAATTCATGACATAAACTGAATGTAAATGTGCACTACAAAACATTCTGTGCTAATTGATCTCGGTCTCTTGCAGTATCCATAGGCTGCGATAACCGCTTCCCATCAAGTCGGCCACATGCTTGTTTGTCACCTTGGTAGTATAAAAAAAGCAATTGGTTAGCGGAATTCGGTTGCTGATGATAACGTGGTCAGCTGATTCTTGCTAACCTACTATACTAATATTTTAAAGAGGAAAGATTTTATTGTTTCTTTATCTGGAACTAGCGGTCCGCCCCGGCTTCCCTCGGGTAATTAACAAAAATTTCAAAAACCATACAATGTTTACACATGTATTATTATTAAATAAATAAATAAAATTCATTTATTTCAGACAACACAAAAATTACATTGGGTCCATATTATGTTAGTGAAAAGTTTTAAATCTATGTTAGTAGTATTGAGGAGAGTAGTAATTATTGTATTTCAAACACTGCAATCGCCTAATGATGAAACTTCATCAATATTCGATTGCAGTGCTTGAGGAACGGGCTGTCCCATTTATTTGATAATGCACTCAGGATGGTGTTGGTACTCCCATGCAGCCTGCACAGCAGCGAGGCGACTTTCTTCCGCATGCATGCATGGAAGCCGTCCGTGCGCGCTTCCGCGAACATGCCGGATGCGCTGCAGAACCGCGGGAGCCCCAGCAGCATCCTGAATGCATTATTATATTGAACACGAAGGGTGTTCATCGCTTTTAGAGTGTATGTGGTCCATAGGCTACTTGTGTATAACGTCTGACAGTAGGATTTATACAAGGTTATTTTTGCCTCTTTGGAACATCGATAGAACCTACGGACCAGCATATTGGCTCTTACAGCTAACGCCCTTCGTTCTCTCTCTATGTCTAGGTCATCACTGAGGTTATCACTTACAATGTGACCCAGATATTTAAATTGGCTAACCCTCTTTATCTCAGATCCATTCAACACAACAGGTGGTACCTCATTAATTTTCATTCCCTTAGGTGAAAAAACCATGAACTCACTCTTTTTGACATTATATTGGAGACCATGACTCTGAGCATAGTTTTCACAAGTCACCAATAGTTTTTCAAGTGCGCTGATAGATGGTGCCAGCAGTACCATATCATCCGCATAGCTAATATTGTTCACACATATTCCGTCGATATAGCATCCGATTGGCTGCCTGCTGAGACCATCTATCAGGTTGTTTACATACAGGTTAAACAGGTGTGGTGAAGATACCCCCCCCTGCCTCACACCACATTCCAGTCCATATGCATCAGACAACTTCCCTGCCCATTTCACCTGGTTAGTTTGACTACTGTACCAATATTCAAGAACAGAACAAATTTCTTTAGGCAAACTAGTCTCGCGTAGCTTTCGCCACAGTATATCGTAACAAACTGTATCGAAGGCACGCGATAGATCTAGAAAACAAGCATAGACCGGTGTCCGTCTATCCACGTAGTACCTAACAGTATTCTTAAATCCAAGAATAGCAGTATCAGTGGACAGTCCTTTCCGAAAACCGAACTGTCCATCGTGCATCTGTAAGTGCAGGTCTAGGTGCCTATCCAGAAGCCGGTCCAGTACTTTAGCCATAATGGTTGCCAAGGATATAGGCCTATAATTGTTTACATCTGAGATATCTCCCGTTCTGTTCTTGACTATGGGCACAACAATGGTTTTAGTGCAGTCAGAGGGCAGGTACGCATGGCTAATGCATAGGGAATAGAACATTGCCAGCACCCCTGGCATATGTACCCCCGCAAACCGCAGGTGTTCAACGCTGAGCCCATCATGTCCCGGGGACTTACCCGTACTCATGGTTTCTATAACTTTTCTCACCTCACTAGCTGTTACTTGTATCAGGGTAGCTTCTGAACATTGACTGGGCTCAGCGTCAGGTGACCCTGGGTTAAAAGTTTGTCCTAAAGGTGACTTCACACTAAAATGATTAACAAATAAGTCAGCAATTTGTTTAGGGTCAGATAAACCTGCAACACAGGCAGGGAGGCTAGGCTTTGAATCTAATTTCTTTACAGTTTGCCAGAATTTTGAGAAATGTTTGCCTTTTCTGTGACCAGCAATTACATCCATTTTTATCTGGTCTTGGTTATTTTGACACCATTTGAGTTTCCCTTTAAATACTTTGCGACTATTAAGCATATCATCTAAGATTGGCCCACTGCGAGGCTTTCCATGAGAACACCACAAATAAAACTTTTCTCTAGCCTCTTTATGAGCTGTCTGGACATGTTTATTCCACCCAATTAAATTTTTATGTTTTTTAATTATTGATTTACATGTCAAAATAGATCCCTGCTGCAAAATATTAACTATGTCATTATAAAGTTTGTCAATTAAGTGTCTATGTCCTATGTCTGTACAATGTCTGTCCGCACATAAAATAAATTCATTAGGAAAATTAATTAGTCTTAGATTGTTATGGCAATATTGTAAATAATTATTTATTTGATTTGATTGTCTATTACCCCAGATGATTTTATTATCTAAATTATTATTAACAATGGTAATTAATTTTTTACAAACTATCTTTATGTCACAAGTTATTAATAGAGGAAAGTGGTCCGACCACATCACATCGTAACATACCTTAGTGTCCATAACAGAGTCCCATGCAGACTGAGTCACAACGCAGTGGTCTAGCCACCGGCGCGAGCCATGCGCATCACTGACAAATGTATATTCACTAGAACGCATACCTAATTTTCTGTAATCAGCACAGCACCACATTTGTTCCTCGCAAAAACTTACTAATTCATTACTGAATAGCTCACATGGATGCGCGTTATAGTCGCCCAACATAAACACTGTTTCTATTCCACTACATTCAATAATAGCGCTTATTTCACTTAGGCAGGCTGTGAACTCCGGCAAGTTATCGAGACACTGTGTAGGCATATAAACACTAAACACAATGAAGAACCGGTTTGCTACCTCGAACTGCACAGCTGATAAACGGTCGCTAGCGCATTCAATCACTGAAACCGAGGTGAATGCATTTTTTCGCCACAACAAAGCTATTCCACCGTAAGGCCGGCCGCGTAACAAACCGGTTGACAAATCGACTGACGATTTACCGGCGTACTCGAACTCTGCATGAAGTGTTCCGAGGAAGGGCAGGTCTTGAGGGAGTAGCCAGGTTTCTTGCAACGCTACGATATCAGCAGATTGACACAATCGGTTTACACACGTAGCGGATCTTTTTACGGACTTGCAATTAAAACTTATTAGTTTGCATACATCCATTATGGTTACCTATGTTTGATTATTCGGCTCGATGTTCGGCTCACTATCGTCTCGCTTTAGGAAGCTGACGAAGCGTCTAAATGTTATTCCATCAGGCCATAGATTTACATCCATAAATACTGAAAGCTTGTTCTGGGGTATCATCATTTTATAAGCGTCATACTCACGTGCGTGCTTGCGTCTTATCTTTTCTAGACTTACTAGAACATTTGTTTTGTTCAGCAAGTAATTAGAAATGTCTTCAGCTGACACACTCTTATCAACATTATTTATAAACAATGGAATTTTAATCTCTGCTGCTCTAAACTTTGTTTGCAATTCAGGTTTAGCCTCCCCTTTCGCGGTCTCAAGTCTATTCCTGTATCTTCTTCTCTGTACCGTTTTCCACTGTTCACTAGGTTCCTTATCTTTCCATACCCCTTCCCCGCTAGCTAATCCTGCAAAAGATTTACGAGGAGAGGTCGGGCCTGGATAAATTGGCTTTGAAGCTGAAGGGGCCTTGACCTCTGCGGGGGCCCTGGTCTCCAAGGGGGCCTCAGAGGCTAGGGGTGATGGGTGCCTCAGTTTATTAGCCCTTGAGCCCGCGTTAGGAGAACATACTGATCTACTCTTCATGGGCCTAAAAGGGATATTCACAGGAGCCGTTGATGACTCATCATCACCGCTCTCGTTCGGACTAAGACGGGACCGCGACACCGCTTGAGATAGGTGTTCAGTCTCATCAGAGATAGTTATTTCAGGCACTGGAATGTGGAGTAGCCCTATAGGTCCACTGTCCAATGTGTCTACACAGTCTTGCAACTTTGATCCACCTCTATGCAAAGTATTCACGTTATCCATTTCGAAATTATTTACTAATGATGCTGTTTCCATATTCTCTAAGTCGTTCTTTAGCAGATGAAAAAACTCCTTCGTAGCATAACTTTGTTTTATGCATAGGATATCTTTTTGCATAATTAATATATCCTTTAATAATTTGGTTACATCTATGTGATCAAAGTGTATTGCGGGTAGTTTGTTAATATTTTGTACAACGAAAATAGGAAGTTCGCTGGTTTGCAGGTCACGAAACACTTCTATGATGTCTTCCAAGTGTTTTTGTGCCTTTCCATCTCCTTTACGTGTTTTCTTCTTCGACGTTTTCACACATTCGAACAAAATATTTTTTGCTTCCCATAATTATGTCGTTCTCCGAAAAAGCACTCAAGCAAAGCTGCGTCAAACTTATCTGGTTCATAACTTCAAGCTTATTTTGTATAAAAGCTAGAACTTCACATATTACTACTTTACAACTATCGCACTGTTTACTAGACATTTTGCAAAACTACGAAAATTGCAACGACCGTCATAGGCGCGTGTGTCACCAAGGCCGCGTGACCGCTGACTGACTTATTACTACCAGGTTGGGTTACATTATTGAAGTTTTCATAAGGATCCCTATTTTTTTTAACTATCTATAATCATTAATCGTATCGGCATTTCAATGCCGTATTTTGATTAAATATTACGAAATTTACTCTAAATCATAGATTATACCTTCTAGTCCACGTTTGGCCTTCACCTTTAGAGTGAACAGAACTAGGCCATATCTAACCATTATTATCTCAAATTTATTCAACACTAGCAGTCCCCCCGGCTTCGTACGGAAATACCAGTGCGAAACTGGGGCCTAACCTTACAAAATTTTGAACAACTTTAAATTCTCTCAATAAATAACGTATTTAACGTTGGGTTATTATTATTGAAGTCTCCATAGGGATCGCTAACTTTTTAGAAAATATTATATAGCCTATGTTCATTACAGATAATGTAGGACTATGTTGGTGAAAGAATTTTGCAAATCGGTTAAATCCGGTATTCAATCCAAACAAACAATCATATTTCCTCTTTATATTATTAAGTAGTACCTATAGATAGGGTACCATTCACTTCCTTAAAAGTTCGTTTAACTGTTAAATCCGCTTTGAAAAGGTCAGAAGGACTGAGTAAGCTTATTATAAGAGTTATTTTTATGTTTTATTTTACAAGCAATAGAGTGGTGAACTAGAACATTACTGAAAGACATAATATTAGCTACTGCTTAAACAAATATAAAGTTTTATCAATACAATAGGGATCCTTAACTTTTTTGAAAATATTCTTTACTTATGTTCATCAGGGAAATTTTTGGATTCTTATGGTGAAATAGTTTTTCTAATCGGTTCAGTAGTTTCGGAGCCTATTTAACAAACAAACAATAAAATCTTTTCATTTTATAATATCATATACCTATTTTTTTATTAAGGGAGGTAGCCAACTGTCCCTGCAGCACCACCAATAAATAGCTCTAAATTCAAAAGATCATGTAAATAGGTACCTACTTATATTTGAACATGAACATACATCATAAACGCCCAGAATTATAATAAAAAATTGACAAGCAAAAAATCAGGAAAAAAACTGCCATAATCAAGATAATTTACTCTCATAAATAACATCAATGATGAGGCCAGAACCATTATGCTTTTCATCAGTTCAACCAAATCTTGCCGCAAAAAATGCCGGCAAAAACCGAGAATCCCTCTTTATTAAGGTCAATGACACAGAAATGACTTTGTAGTAAGGTCAAACGGCCAAGTATCATGGTAAAGTTAAGATTGATTTAAAGACGATGTCTTGTATCCACAAAATCTTCTATTCTACCAAATAAGTGGGTTTAGGTTTTTTACATTTAAAGTTTACTTTCTAACTTATAAAGTTATAAAATACATGTATAGTTTATATTATACTCGTATAGTTTATAAGTTGTTGAGTGCCGACTTCGCATATTCGAGGGGCGTGGGTGCCAACTCCACAATTTATCGAAGTAACGCACCTACCTTGTTTTTGATCAAACTTCAATTTATAAATCAGCCCTAACTTAAGTTTACTGTAATATTTAGTTACTTAGGTACATGTATGAAATTCAAAATGGTTTGTAATTTAATGATTGTGATAGTGTACAAGAAGCATCCGACGCTCGTGACGTGACACGACCCCTCTGGTCTTCATTGAAAATCAGCGCGGGGTGGACACACTAGTGTGCGCCCAGCATAACGCTGAGTGACGACCATATTTGCTTTTAACAACCTAATACCTAATTTACATCTTAGATTTTAAGATTGCTGTATTATTGTGTTGTTTTATTTAGGTAAATAAAAATATTTTCTTTCTTTCTTTTCTTCATAATCATGCTAGGTATTTTTTACATGAACTCTTTCCGACTTTTTGTGCAAGGTTTAGGTAAGAACAGTTCTTTTGACATACCTACTTGTGTAATATAATTCGTATTTAGTTAAAGAGATATAAGCATTTGATTACATATAACACTTCCTGGAGACCCTTATTAGCAATATTAGTGTCTCTCTGGACATGATCTCAACTTTTGAAAGTAGTCATTTTATAATTAATGATAGCGCCATCTAGCGGCAACATATTAAACTGTTAGTGAACCTCGATGGTAACATAAACGAATGCGAACTGTGAGGTTTTATTATAAATTCCGGTAGATGGCAGTCCTTACACTTTTTATTTCCTCACAGAAAGTGATGTTTCGTAAGTTTAGTTTTATTGATTGATTAATTAGTGTAAGTAAATCAAATATCTATGAAAATTTTAAATGATGTACGAAACGTACTACGTAATTTATCACAGCAAACATCAGAATACTTAATATAGATTCTATAAATTATGTTGTAGTTAATGGATAGGTAAATATCGAAATAAAACCAAGAGGAGCATGACAAAATCCTTTTTATTTTCAGTAATTTCAAATTAAGTCTAGTAATTCGTTCGTAAGTTAAAATTGTGTTCCAAAACAATCGCAAAAAGAAAATAAACACCACCAATGACGCGACCGTCTAGGAAAATTCATAACTTGAATTATTTTCCTTAGTGGCGCGTTTTTCCGACTCTCCCATTGGATGGCGCGACGTGACGTCATCGCGCCCACGCTGCCTGTGTGACGCAAGCCGATCGATGATATCTCCGTCTCTTTTTAACTTAAGCAAGACGCTGTATGCAGCGGCATGCTATCTCTGTTTCGCGTACATGAATGCTACGAAATTCAAAATCGTGGGCGTTTCGTGCGTAGTCAAGTTTCGATATTGTGTCAGTCAGATATTTTACGATATTGGTATATTTTAGACTTGTTGGTAAATAGATTTGACCGGACGACAATATAAAGATAATAAACGTTTACAGTCCATATACTTTATGTTATGTAGCAATGTTATAAATAAGTTTGGGATATAAATTGACGATCTTTGTCTGAATCGTCTCCTCCATTCAGGATTTTCGAGGAGCCGTGACTCATCGCGCTGCTGTATGAAGATTTTATTGCTATTCTGAATTTAATTATGAAAGCAATTTTCATTCATGCTTTCTAAATTGTTGCCTGCTCGGAAATTTATTATTTTTTACAATCTTGTGTGTTATGTTATGTTTTATGAAATAGCAATGCAGCCAGCATCTTAGGTACCTACACTTCCGACTGGTATTGATATGGATCAGTTGAACTACCTGGGTTTGTTTGCAACAGTCTGCAGTTACCTCAATCGTTTCAGTTGTGAATGCCAGTACTTATTTGATTTTATAATTTTCTTTAAGGTTTTCATTTAGGTTTTACCCTCCATAAAAAAACATGATAATGACTTCGGTGTAAACTCGTTTCGTATATATACGAAACGAGTTTACACCGAAGTCATTATCATGTTTATAAACTATTTTTTGTTTGTTTGTTTAACCAGCTAATGTCATTTATTAACAAAAAAAAAAATAAAAGAATAAAACAATTAACTACATACTATTACTAATTAACAATTAAACTATGATTTCCACCCAAAACGGATCAAATAGCCTTTAGCCAAGATAAGCGTATTTTCGCTTTTGACTCCGCTGCTCCAATAGTTAGGTACCTAAAGTATTTTGTGTTACCTAGAAATTGTATATTATTGCCTTAGGGCTAAAAAACCTGAATAGATATATGTTTTGTAAACTAATTTTTAAAATTAACTAACGACCCGCCTCGACTTTGCATGGGTGCAATGCTGATGGTAATACACACATGATATAAAATATGTTATATGTACTTTGCACGTCAGAATTAAGTGGGCCCTTGTCTACATAATATTTACGACTACTTCGAATTCCCTTGTAACTTATCACAAATTTTCACACACAAAATGCATATAAACATTCATCCTGAATCACTCTATCTATTACAACAAACCGCATCAAAATCCGTCGCGTAGTTTTATTGATCTAAGCATACATAGGGACAGCGAGAAGAGACTGTTTTATATGTACTAATAAGCTACTCAAATAATTTGCCCTAAAGCTGCAGAGATCATTGACCAAAGACCATTGTCCACCGGCCTCTATTGTAGAGGACTAAAATAATTAAGGTAAAGGTTTCTTGTTCGCTTCTTTACTTTACCTTAAAAAGATTGAAGTGAACAATGAATCAAAGTGATCACTGTATTTCCCGTTTTTATTACCTAAGCAACTTGTATTTTGTGACGTGTCCAAGAGTCCTGTAAAGTCTAAAGGAAATAAAGCACTTTGATTTTGATTTTTTGATATTAAAAACGTGTCAATGAGAGGTAAATGACATCGTAGTGCTTGGTAAAGCGTCACGTCGCGTCGCGTCGGTCGTAGCGATTCGTAGCGCATCTACGGTTACATGTCTTGTGTTATAGGATTTTCTTTCAAACATGAAAAATATTTTCAGGCTATTTTGACATCGGTTTCAAAATAAATAAATAATGCTGGACAATTCGCACAGCATTATCCAGCCCCAAGCTAAGCAGAGCTTGTGTTGTGGGTACTAGATAACTGATACACGTAATAATATACACTTGTATGTACTTTCATTGGTAGATATTTTTATTATACATAGAAAAGGACCAGAATACCCGGAACAAATATCTGCAGATCGAACAAATATTCGCGCAGCGTCGCAGGCGGAAATTTGCCCACCGCGCCACAGAGGTCGTCAAAAAACCCTATATATATATTTTCAGAAACTACTGCAGGCTATCAATTTAAAATCTACAAATTTTAAAATCGTATTTTAAATGGGACCTACAGAGTCAAAAGTGGTATCAAACGAAAAGCATCGGTTTAACACTTTATAACCTTTATCATTCGCACAGCAAAGGAGTGGAACTCGTTGCCTGCTTCTGTTTTTCCAACGAACTACAACCTGGGTCTCTTCAAAACTAGAGTGAATAGGTGTCTTCTAGACCTGCGTGATTCACCGTCGGCCACATCTTTACTACCATCAAGTGAGATCGTGGTCAAACGGAGGTCTATCAGTTATAAAGCAAGTACGACAAGTGCGAGTGTAACTCGCGCGCCGAGGGTTTTGAACTTTTGTCGTTTAGGTAGGTACGTATATTGACGACCTGTTAGCGCGGTGGGCTTACAACGCAGGAGGTTGCGGTTTGATTCCCGCCTCGGGACTAATATTTGTAAGATCTGCAGATTATTTGTTCGAGTGTTCTAGTCCTTTCCT
This sequence comes from Eupithecia pulchellata, assembly GCA_963931895.1. Classification (NCBI taxonomy): domain Eukaryota; kingdom Metazoa; phylum Arthropoda; class Insecta; order Lepidoptera; family Geometridae; genus Eupithecia; species Eupithecia pulchellata. Next base: position 2,125,389 of record OZ007534.1, on the reverse strand, counting down.
ACGTACACAAAAATAAATCATCTAATGTGATACTTATATAAACTTTATTAAGTATAACAGATATCGTAGTAGTACGAATTACACAAGCTTGCTTAGCTTGTCGCTAAATGATGTTGTGTGGATTATCCAGGATACATTACTCTTCTCATATTTTTTTGGAGCACGGTGGAATTCATGAATTCAATAATCTTATTATCTAAATATTCTTCGAGCGCAGTGGAATACATTGGGTATGGACTTTAAAATTTTGAGAACAACGGTTTTGTGGCGCTGTGGAACCCTACTATTACAGTTACTACAGAGATTAGTGGGTTGGTACCTACAATTATTTTTTCGACTTTTTTCTACGTATTTCACTAAGTATGAAACTTAGACGATTTTTAAAACCTGTTTTGAATTGTCGAAATCCATACCTTTGATTTGATATTGCTCTCAATGAAATAGCCCCCATTGTATGAAAATTAGTTTTTTGACCATATTTCGAAAAGTATTGTTTTTACAGACTTCTCTATATTTTTCCTGAAAATATAGACCTATATCTACAAACGCTTAGTACATTTTATATAGATCACTCTGCTATCTTCGGAGATAGAGGGGGGGGAACGGTCAAATTTTCGACCTTTTTCAAAATATTTCGAAAAGTATAAAACCTATCGAAATTTCAAAAACTGCATTGGAATTTACAAACCAATACCTTTCATTTGATACCCAACTCGGTGGGGTAGTCACCCCTTTAGAAATTTTTCCCGCCCTTTTTTGACCATATTTCAAAAAGTATTATTTTTACAGATTTCTCTATATTTTTCCTGTAAAATATAGATCAATACCTACAAAAACTTGGTACATATCAAATCGATCGTTCTCCAATCTTCGGAGATAGAGGGGGGGTACCGGTCAATTTTTCGACCTTTTTCAAAATATATCAAAAAGTATAAAATCTACCGAAATTTCAAAAACTATTTTGAAATCTACAAACGAGTACCTTTCATTTGATACCACTTTCGACTTTGTACGTTCCATTTAAAATTTCGATTTTCTAAATTTGTATGGAAAATCTTCATATTGATTTTTCATTTATTTTTCTATAAATATGTGCGGGCGCACAAAATGTATTATTATTTCAAATTTCAAGTCAATAGCTGCAGTAGTTTCTGAGATATTAAGGATTCAAAACACAAAACAGACCCAAAGCGATTTCATAAGGGTTTTGCAACCGATGGCAAAACCCTAAAAAGACTGGTACATAAAGTAAACTTATTATATTTTAATGATTTTCTTCTTAACAATTTCAAATAATTTATTTAGGAACAAATTTAATTTTGTATAAAACTGTGTCGCAGACAGCATCGCCCTGTGTCTGTGAGGAGACAAATTTTGACTTTGTAATCTTATTAGAATTTATAAATTATTTTAAGTATAGCTGACATTCTTTATTGTAATATGATTAATCGTAGGTACTATAGTAATAAAAGACATACCTATCACATTAGTGACAAAACTGTAGTATGTCCTCTCCTATAGCACGCCAGAAGTGGTAAAAACATGGTCATTCACCAATTGTAACATAATGTTTTAAGCAAATAAATGATTTTTATTATTATTCTTATACATAATTCACAATAGCTCAAAACCCTCCGCGCGAGTTACACTCGCACTTGACGGATCTTATTTTCTCCATCGACATAATAGCTATTAAGAGTTGCGCCCACCCCCATTTCCCTCCCATAGACAGATGAATGTCTTTGGCGCATGTTCCCCTGTTCCCCATGTTTTCGGCAGTCTGACCCCTGTCTAGCCGCCGCCGGCGCCGGAGTGTCTGACGAACCGACGTCATACTGACGTAGACATGCGGGATTTTTATCAATTTCTAGCGGCTTCGCACGGGTATTTAACAAAAATTAAATTTTTCATAAGGAAACTAACTTTTTTGAAAATATTCTATAGCCTGTGTTCATCACGGAAAAAGGATGCTCATGGTGAAAGATTTTTTCAAATCTATCCTGTAGTTTCGTAGCCTATTCAATTCAAACATACAAACTATCAAATCTAAGTAACATTTTTTTTTTTTTTTTTTTTCGGACTATCCACACAGCATCATCTAGCCCCAAGCTAAGCAGAGCTTGTGTTATGGGTACTAGATGACTGATATACATAATACATATATAGATATTTTTTATTATACATAGAAAACGACCAGAACGCCCTGAACAAATATCTGCAGATCGTACAAATATTTGTCCCGAGGCGGGAATCGAACCCGCAACCTCCTGTGTCGCAAGCGGACCTTCGCCCACCGCGCCACAGAGGTCGTCATTAGTATAGATAGTCATTTTTTAACTCTTTCATTGCCCAGTTTCCTCTGCGCGCCACCTGGGCAGTGCTAGTGTTCATTCATTAACAATAAAATAGGTCATCAGACCTTTGATAAGTCCTAAATCTCGACAATTCTTCCCAGCACATATCATGTGCAACAAAGAAAGCTGATTTCATTGATGGTGAAATTTAGTACCTATAGTATTTTTTTTTATTGGATCCAAATATAACCTCATTGATGTATTGATTTGATTATGACGTTGGTTGCAACTAGAAAAAGTTCGCTTTCACTATAATCACATTTTATCACATGCGTCATCGAAGGCTGACGAAAATACTAGAAATAAGTTGACACAGGCTTTCATAAAACGAATGATAAATGAAGTAGATGACGTATGAACCTAGCTCTGTCCTAAATACTAAAAATATAACGATTTTAAACTATTTAGGTAATTCATCTACCCTGGGGTGTCAATTCGGAAGTCGCCAAAACTGGGTTCAACTTATTTGACAGTACTGAAAACAATGCCATACATTAGAAAAGAAGTAGTCCTTATAACTTTTGAACTTTTAGATCAAATTTAAATAAAAAAAACCATTTAATGATGTACAAAATGTGTTTTCACTTCGCAATTCGCATCTATAATAAAAGCTTAGCTACCATACCACCGTATCGCGACTACGCCGTAGCGTTTCGTAGCAACTGCTACGATGCTCTACAAAACAGACGTACCGTGCAATCTCACAGAACCAGGCTTAGCTACCTAATCCGCCATGCATTCTTATCGCATCAGCTGTATCGATAAAAATACCCAAATTAATTATCTGTGGAAGTTTTGAACGGCTACACAGAGCATACATGCGCGTGGGTGTATTTTGGCGGGTAGGCAGCGCGCATGCGCGGCCTCCACCGTCCGCAGTCCTGCCACCATTCTTTAGTTGCACACAGCCCGTCGAGGGCAAAGCACGTATCGCTCCCCGGGACGCGGAACGACCGTGTACAATAAAAAACGAGCAAATATCAAAATATCTACAGCAAAAATAGTGAAAAAGGTTCAATCCCCGTTCGGAGAAAGGGATAATCCCAATCTAAAGTGCATCACCGTGCTCAGGGAGGCGGAAAACGGTAAACAAATAGGCGCTCTGCCATAGCGATTTTGTGAATGAATTTAAGATGGTGGACGGGTCGTGAGAGTAGGTGCGACGGGGTTGTTGGGTTTTATGGTCAGTTGATGGTGGTCGTGTGGTCGCGGCTGATGCGGGTGTGGTGGGCTGCGTGTGTGCGTGCGATCGAAGATATGAATGACAATGACGTGGCAGGCCAGCACCGCGCCTAATGCCTCTTTGATAACGTTACTTGACTATCACCACGCCGATCTGCTATTATTTTTAGATTCGATATCGATAGACCGCAAGACTCGCTATGCACATCACGAATCACAGATTTATGTATCGATTCATGAATGGAACTCTATTTATACACTTCGCTAAGGTTTTAGTAGGAACCGAGGTTGTTAGAGCTGGTTTCTGCAATCAATATTGCAACCTTGTGTGAAATTACACCGGGCATATCTCAATGTCGAAATAACTATGCATTATGGATTTTATAAATTTCGAGGGCCGCATATTAGGTCTGTCTGTTCAAAATTTTATCAAACCTATTCTTATTTATATGACTTTTTAAATCAAGAAGGTTTGTCTGGTGTCGGTGTTTACAGCGCGTTGCCACACATTTGATACGAAGTAATAGATATTATATATATACATTATTATCGTAAACATACTACGTTGTAACATTGTTAGTGGTTGGAACAGATAGTATCTACACTACCACTTAAAGCCAGGCACCATTAAACAGTTTACCCGTAATGATAGAAGCCGTAATGATAGAAGTGCATGTCTACAAATAAATAAATACATAAATAAATAAATAAGTAAATGCCAGTCATACTGTTATTTTATGTATGTAATGGTAGGTTCAAATACCTACCCGTATGCAGGTTTCACAGTGCGCTGTCTGGGGTAAAGCAAGCCTAACAACCTATATTGTATAACAAACTATTTGTAGTTTTAAATAGTAAATATATAAACACACAACCTTTATAAAAACCTACCTACTTAATATTTTGTATGAAAGTTGCTGAATGTTTTCGGTTTTTATATTTATTGAACAATTAGTTCCTAATCGTTTCCCTTTCATTTGTTTAGAACCTCAAGGGTTGGAGTGGAGTTTACGGGACGCAGGACTTAGAAAATTTTCGACGAATTTTTTTATGTATATATAACATGTATTTTTTTTTATGGCTACGTAAAGAGGGTCACTAGGGGTGCAACTTTAGTTCAGGTGATCTACCCCAAAGTTCAATGACCTCGGCGCTAGAGGTCAAAGTATGTCGTTCAGTTTAAAGGCGAAAAAGACTTAAATTTTCGAAAGATGTTTTTTTGGGCGTATATATAACACATGTTTTTTCTTATGGCATCGTAAAGAGGGTCACTAGGGGTGCAACTTTGGTTCAGGTGATCTACCCCAAAGTTCAATGACCTCGGTGCTAGAGGTCAAAGTATGTCATTCAGTTTAAAGGCGAAAAAGACTTAGAAAATTTTCGACATGTATTTTTTATATATATATATATATATAACATATATTTTTTCTTATGCCATCGTAAAGAGGGTCACTAGGGGTGCAACTTTGGTTCAGCTGATTGACCCCAAAGTTCAATGACCTCGGCGCTAGAGATCAAACTGTGTCCGATACAGAGCATTCCGATAAGAGTTGATTAGGTGCAATTTGAGTGGCGGATCCGATACAGAGTACCCCGACTCCACGTGGTCTTGTGCGTGGCGCCCCTAGAGTGTATATAATAAGCCGGAGGCGCGAAGGGAGTGCAGCCTCCGCCAGCCGTAACAAGAGACAGGCACCGCGCGAGCCACAGCGGCTGAGGCTGGTCGCCGAAGGCGACCAAAAAGCCGAAGCTGCGGAGGTGAGCAGTGGTGCCTGTCCCTTGTTACGCAATGGCGGAGAGGCTGCACTTCCCGCAGCGCCGGAGCTATCGCGATCCTGAAACTTTCCGGCATCAACTCCAGCAAAAACCAACGTTTTTACAAAAAAGGTCAGTGACCTTGACCTCAAAGGTCACTGACTTTGTGTTCGAAAATTATTAATTTAACTTTCCGGCATCGACTCCAGCAAAAACCAACGATTTTACAAAAAAGGTCAGCGACCTTGACCTCAAAGGTCACTCACATGTGCTCGAAAATGATTAATTTAACTTTCCGGTATCGACTCCAGCGAAAACCATCGTTTTTACAAAAAAAGTTCAGTGACCTTGAGGTTAATGACTCAAGGTCACTTATCTAAGGTGCATTGAACCTTAGGTCAAAGGTCAATGACCTTGACCTTGAAAAAAAACATAAATTTTTTGCGTCCCGTAAACTCCACAGTGACCACCTCAAGAACCGGAAAAACAAAAATCGAAACAAACAGTGTTCCTAATTCAAATCTAGTGCAATGACAGCAACCTTTTGTGATTGGTGAATATACATTGACAAGTGTTGGAAGTTGATCGAATGATGCGGAATTCAAGATTGCGAATGCAGAATGCCAAATGACATGAACTGTATCAAGCTTACAAGCTGACTCTGCAAAATGATAAAGGTAATTTAGATAATAATTATAAATATATTTTGTGGTATTTAAGTTTTGTGTTATTTGCAGCATTTTGATATAAATGCTGCGAGACATGGAGCGTGGCTTTAGACATTAGAACTAATGGTATTTATAAATTATTTTGAATGGTAACTTTTTCGACCATTTCAAAAAGTACGACACATTCAGATATATCAAAAACTTTTATGGGATGAACAAACCGATACCTTTCTATTGACAATTATTTCCCCCTTTTTGAATTCTTTTTTCTGAGATCTATAGCTACAAACGCCTAGTACAATTCAGGTGGATAGCTCTACAATCTTCGTAAAAAATGTGCGAAACGGTTTGTGAAAACGCCCTCAAAACTCCAAAAATATTAATAAAAAAATTCAAAAAGAATGGTGCAGAAATCTCCGGCTTAGGTACAACAAAATATCAGATTATCTAGATGACAAAAGAGCTTTTGATTCGTTATGCTCTGACTCAAAAACTAACAGTCCAACAAGGTGAAGGTTTCTTGTTTGCCTCTTTTCTTTACATATTGAATTAAACTAAAAATAAAAGTGATCACTTTATTTCCCAGTTTCACTCATGGAATTTGTTTTTTGCGACGTGTTCCAAAGGAAAAGGAATTAAATTGCATTTTGACATCAGTTTTGAATTATGTCGCATCATCAAAGTTTCTGAACATAAGTACATTAGGTACCTATGCGAAGTACTTAGCTTAGGGCTGATGGAATTTGTTTTTTGCGACGTGTTCCAAAGGAAAAGGAATTAAATTGCATTTTGACATCAGTTTTGAATTATGTAGCATCATCAGTTTCTGAACATAAGTACATTAGGTACCTATGCTAAGTACTTAGTTTAGGGTTGAGCATCAAACAATGAAACTTTCGACTCAAATAAGTATAGTAATATTTGTTATCTGTGGTAATACAATTTGTTTGTTTTTAAGGCTTCGGCGACCGATGAATTTCCCGTACAAACGTCATTTATGTACATAAATGATTTGTTATTTGAGAATATTTTCACCTTTACTTGCTATTATTTGAATTAGAATTGATGTAAAAATGCGATTCGGTTTAATTTAATTTCAGATAATTAATTTGAAAAAAAAAAATGTAGCGGTAACCTAGATAAATACTTTTTTAACACAAATAATATGCTCAAATTACAAATAATTTTGGTACTATGTTTGTAAGGAAAATTCACCCGTCGCTGGAGCCTTAAGTTGGAAAATAACAATCATTGGGATATTATTTTATGGATCTCGGATTCATCTATACTAATATTATAAAGAGGAAAGATTTGATTGTTTGTTTGTTTGTATGTTTGTTTGTTTGTTTGTTTGTTTGTTTGTTTGAATTGAATAGGCTCCGAAACTACTGGATCGATTTGAAAAATTCTTTCACCATTAGAATCCTAAATTTTCCGTGATGAACATAGGCTATATAATATTTTCAAAAAAGTTAGAGATCCGCATGAAAAATTCAATGATTGAACCGTGCGCTGTATATTCAACCTCTTTTTCTATTATGGCGCGTCAGAATAGAAAAGGAGGTTGAATACATAGGTGCTTGCTTTTTCTCTACGGCCAGTGTCAGTTATGGAGTGTCAAGTCAATGTCAAAAACCCCAATGTTGTTAAAAAAAGTAAGGGATCCGTATGAAAACTTTGAAACCCATCGTTTTAGTGCGTATAATTTCTGAAATTTTTGTTTAATACCCGTGCGAAGCCGGGGCGGACCGCTAGTTATCCATATACCTAATAGCGAGGAGTTCAAAATCGTCCGCAATTGACGAATAAATCGTTAACAGAACCTCCTTTTTTGAAGTCTGTTAAAATACGCTTTCTCATAAAACTTATAATGTACTAGCGGTCCGCCCCTCCTTCGCACGGATATATAGCAAAAAAAATATTTTTCATGCGGATCCCTAACTTTTTTTTAATTCTTCTATAGCCTATGTTCATCAGAGAAAATTTGGGATTCTGATGGTGAAAGAATTTTTCAAATCTTTCCAGTAGTTTCGGAGGCTATTCAATTCATACAAACAAACAAAAAAACAATGAAATCTTTCCTTTTTATAATATTAGTGTAAATAGGTACGTCCTACTTACTTTTCCTCAGTCTACACAGTATTTTAGCAATGTAAAAAACATTTTATGTAAGTTATAAAAGCAATAACATAATTAGATAACACAATTATACATAATATATGAATAAACATCTAAAGAGCATAAAAAAACATTTACTTAGTGGGCATTTACTCAATGCGCCCTGTAAATGACTAGCATAAACCCATCTCTATTATAACACGATCATCGGGGGGTAAAAAGAGAATGGCTAACTGCACGATGCAACACAATCCAGTTAGCGAACTGGATTAGCTCTTTGAGCTGTAGCTTGTGTAGGTACGAGGATAGCTCTTAGGTCACGGGTAAAACCTATTAACAAAAAAATATATATTAATTTGGGGTTTATTGCCCATAATCCCCACGCTGTGTATGCGGGTCAGGGATCGCAGTTCGGTAGAGTTGTTCTGCAGTGGCGCTGCTGCCCGCCCCCGCTGTGTTTCCCTTAGTCGCCTCTTACGACACCCACGGGAAGAGTGGGGGTGGTGAAATTCTATGCCGGCACCTCACGGCACTTATTACACGACTGCACAAAAAAGCGTTTCCCAGGTTTTTACGTTCACCCACTAACTAGATTATAAGCAGGTCACTTTGTAAATTTTCCGGGTGAAAAGCAACTGCTTTCAAAGGTAATATGGGAATGTAATTTTCATTAATTGGGGTGTGCGGTAGCTTTTATTTTTACGAATATTAATAATTGTAGAACTAAATTAAAACTAGTATTTACAATTGAAATAATTGAGCTAACTGCAGACTCTTGCAAACAAACTTCAGGTAGCTCAACAGATCCATATCAATACAGTTGGAAGTGTACCCAGACGTTGACTGCATTGCCTCGCTCTGTTTGGCAACGCTGATGCGCTGCGCCAGATACTGACCAACTCTCGGGTCACACGTCGCTTCGACCAGAGGCTCAGATAATTTTTTGAAAACCCGGAAAGCCTCGGTACCCCACTCCGGTACTTAACTCCTCCGAAAACTTGGGTGAAAACGGGTTTAGTTTGAGTTTCTGGGCACTAAGGTAAAATTACGAGTAGCTATTATTATCGTTTTATCTTTTCTTTAAATAGAAATGTTACTAATATCTAGTTTACTGTTTACTGTACTCTACTAAAGTCTAGTGTGTTTCTAAGGACAAAGAGTCCATAGATATAACTAGGCAGAAACGAGTGGTAGGTATGGAAATCTATGGCGAAAGCATGGAAACCGTCATGAAAGCTTTTGAATTCATGATCATGCAAAATGCCTCAAAGAGATACCTGAAAAGGATATAAAGGAGGGACTTTAAAAGGGCCTCAATTCTCAACGTAAAGACAAACAAGGCTTGAAAGGTATTCGTGGTAAAGACTTTTTTCAGGTACCTATGGAAATGGAGAAACAAAAGAACCTCTGTCTATAGTTCCATAAAGTTCAGTGTTCTTCAATGAGCTTGCGTCGAAACAACGTTGTCCATGGAAACTACTTATCAAAGAAGATACTCTTTTATTTTTAATGCAAATAAGCCTTTATTAACAAAGAAAATAACAATTATCTAACTAAATTAGAGCTAGTATTTACAATTGAAATAATTGAGCTAACTGCAGACTGTTGCAAACAAACTACAGGTAGCTCAAGTGATCCGTAATCAGTACCGGTTGGAAGTGTACCCAAGATGCTGGCTGCATTGCCTCGCTGTATGTCACTGATGCGCTGCGCCTGATATTGACCAGCTCTCGGGTCACACGTCGCGACGTGTGACCCGAGAGCTGGTCAATATAGACTAGACTTCGACTTGTTTACTTAGATAACAAAGAAAATTACAATTTAATAACCTAGAACCAGTATTAAACAATCGAGCTAACTGCAGACTGTTGCAAACAAACCACAGGTTGCTCAACTGATTTATATAATATCAGTCGGAGCGTCCCCAAGGTGCAATAAATACAGCTTACAATTATTGGTATATCTGAAATTTTACGCATAGCAAGTATGTATTAGTTATTTTTGTCTTGGTTTGTTAAACATTTCACATCCATTTTAGCTAGTAGCAAAAAACATTAAGCATTCTCGACTGATCGGAAAATCTATTCTGCCCGAGTAACTTCTAATAACGGTCGCGGAAAACAATAAATAGAACCGTCGTCACCGAAACAAAGCAAAAAGTTACGGAAAATCATCCAATAACTATCAGACGTCCATCCTAACAGATAAAAATAAAACTAATGGTCGGAACGGAGTAAACATTTGCAGAATGTCCAAGAACGAGGGAGAGGGAAGAGTCGGGACAGAACTTCACTTTTTTCACTTCACTTTCTAGGTTCATGTTACGTCACTCACGGGGGTAGATTTTATTTCACATAGTATTATCTAAAAAAATTAAACTTTCATATCTTTTTGACATACTTAACAGGTATTTATCGCGTACCTTTTGTTTAATTTTCCCCGACGAAATAAAATAAAAGGTATGCGATAAATATTCTTTATTAAGTATTATCCATACTAATAAATACTAATCCGCAACCCGCATGCCCAGCGTGGGGATTATGGGCAATAACCCCCAAATGATCAATAATGCCATCTATGGCGGTCATTGGGCGGGTCATTGGAGGCCCAGAGGTCCAGCAGTGGACTGTTATGGGCTGATGATGATGATACTTATAATATAAAGAAGAGAGATTTGAATTTAATAGGTTCCGAAACTACTGGAGCGGTTTCAAAAATGATCTCACGATTAGAATTCTATATTGTTCCTGATAAACATAGGCTATAGAATATTTCAAACTGCTAGAGTTTTATTTATTTTTTCCTCGATGTGTAGACACACCTTCCGAAGACATCTGTGAGGGCTGATGCGGCGACAGATTCGACCGATAATCTCAAAAGGCTCTTAGATATTAATATTAGTTAGAACTCCACTCCTACATGTAATGATCATCGTTTTATTCAAACTTAAGTGTGCCTACCTGTTTATTTATAGCCAAACTAGCTGACCCCCTCGCAATTTCATTTGCGTGGACTTTAGGGCTAAAAATCTTGATGAAATCAGCTAATACCCTATTTTAAGAGTCGGAAATTCCTGAAACCCGCTTTAAATATCATGTATCCCGTAATCCCGTTATAAGCGTTTTCGACATTTCAAGACGGAGCCAAACTACGAATTTCAAACTTGAATAACAGTTTTCATCCCATTTTGAGGATTATTTTGAAAAATGCTAAAATACTTATTCAATATTTTTGTTTGTGTAGTTTTCTCTGTAAATTTCAAGCCAATAGCGTCAATGGTTGATAAATTTCACCACAATAACCTCAATAATTCGACTACCTTTTTATATTTATATAGTAACATTTTTGAAAAATCCTGAAACACGTGGTTTGATTTATAGTTTTTTTCAGTACATACTGAAAGGTTCAAGTCATTAGTATGCTGTATTAAAAAGTTATAGACATTTCAATACGGAGACAAACTACGAATCTCAAACTTGAATAACCCATTTCACCCTATTTTCAGGAATATTTTGAAAAATCCTGAAACACGTGTTCAATAATTTTTTATGCTTAGTATTTCCTGTAAATTTAAAGAGAATCGGGCCACCGGTTACAGACTTAGAAAAAGGACCAAAAAAACTTCCACCCCCCTTTTCACCCTTAGGGGTGGAATTTGTAAAAATCCCTTCTTAGCGGGTGTTTGTGTTGTAAAAGGAACCTACCTTGTAAATTTCAGCTTTCTAGCTTCAGCGGTTTAGGCTGGGCGTTGTCGCCAGGAAATCGCTTGTTCCTTTATATTTTGATGTATTTTCAGGAATATTTGAAAAAATCCTGAAATACGTGTTCAATATTTTTGTTTGTTTAGTATTCTGAGTAAGTTTCATGTTGGGTCATTTGTTAAAAAAAATCTCAATTATCTTAAGTAATTCGACTTCCTTTTTAAACTTATATAGTAACATTTTTGAAAAATCCTGAAACACGTAGTTTGATTTATAGTTTTTTCAATACATACTGAAAGTTTCAAGTCATTAGTATGCTATATCAAAAAGTTATAGACATTTCAATATGGAGCCAAACTACGAATCTCAAACTTGAATGACCCATTTCACCCTATTTTCAGGAATATTTTGAAAAATGCTGAAACACTTGTTCAATATTTTTGTATGTTTAGTATTTCCTGTAAATTTCAAGAAAATCGGGCTACCGGTTACAGAGTTAGAAAAAAGACCAAAAAAACTTCCATCCCCCTTTTCACCCCCTTAGGGGCGGAATTTCCCAAAATCCCTTCTTAGCGGGTGCTTGTGTTATAAAAGGAACCTACCTTCCAAATTTCATCTTTCTAACTTCAGCGGTTTAGGCTGGGCGTTGTCGCCAGGAAATCGCTTGTTTCTTTATATTTTGATGTTTTTTCAGGAATATTTGAAAAAATCCTGAAACACGTGGTTTGATTTATAGTTTTTTCAATACATACTGAAAGTTTCAAGTCATTAGTATGCTATATTAAAAAGTTATAGACATTTAAATACGGAGCCAAACTACGAATCTCAAACTTGAATAACCCATTTCACCCTATTTTCAGGAATATTTTGAAAAATCCTGAAACACGTTTTCAATATTTTTGTATGTTTAGTATTCTCTGTAAATTTCAAGAAAATCGGGCCACCGGTAACAGAGTTATAAAAAGGACCAAAAAAACTTTCAACCCCCTTTTCACCCCTTTAGGGGTGGAATTTCCAAAAATCCCTTCTTAGCGGGTGGTTGTGTTGTAAAAGGAACCTACCTTCCAAATTTTAGGTTTATAGCTTCAGCGGTTTAGGCTGGGCGTTGTCGCCAGAAAATCGCTCGTTCCTTTATATATTAAGATAAATGAATCTTTCTTTATTTCTTCGTTCAAAAAAGTTTCTTTTTGCGACAGAATGGAAGTCTGGTCAGTGTAAATTATTATTTTGACTATTATTGTTCATTCAAGTCACCAGAAAGCTATTGCTCTTGGTTGTTAATAAGCAGGAAATACATGCATTTGGCAATTTTAACCTATTTGAAGACATCTGTTGGGTTGTCTGCCACAGAAATGCAGTTAGCAAATATACAGTTTTAACATTTACGCTACCACTACACAACAGACAGATGTTGCAACAATCTACGTCAACTGAGTCATATATAAATGTCAATAATTCTGGACAACATCATCACCCTATTAGTCCGATGCTGGACATAGGCCTCCCCTAATTATTTATCATTTTGGGGTTATAAATATAAATAAAATAAATAATAAATAATGCCAATCCACACAGCCCAAGCTAAGCAGAACTTGTGTTATGGGTACTAGATGACTGATATAGAGGTACATAATACAATATTATTACACGTATATTTTTTATTATACAGAAAACGACCAGAACGCCCTGAACAAATATCTGCAGATCGTACAAATATTTGTCCCGAGGCGGGAATCGAACCTCCTGCGTCGCAGGCGGACCCTCGCCCACCGCGCCACAGAGGTCTTCATATAATTCTGGACCATCCACACAATAATGCCAATCGGAAGCGTCCCCAAAACGCTGGCTGCATAACCCCACTGAATCTCAATGCACGTTATAATGATATTTTATTCGGGACATCATAAATAAAATACGTCGTATTATATAAGCTTTTTGTTTTTACTTAGTAATATTCACTTCTAGTGTGTAAACCATTTTGGTACCAATTCTAAAAGGGGGACGAACGGGAAGTTTACTTCCCACTCGTCCCCACGTATATGAATGTGGGGACGAGCGGGAAGTAAACTTCCCGTTGGTCCCCTCAGGGGACGAAGCGAGGGGATGAGCGGGAATAACCCACTAATTGTTTGATTGTGATTCTTTTGAGACACTTTCAATATTTCCTGAAGCCTGTGAAGAAGTTGGTAACGAGGGGTACCAATACTATCTCGATAATTGAAATTAATTACTTAATTGACTGATATTATCAACTCTATAAACCAATCATAACGCAAGCCAAATATTGAAAACATCTGCTAAATATGAGAACCAACAAATCCGCACAACATTCCACTTGCCAAACCGTAGCTTGGATGTTTGGCAGGCAGCTCCGCACCAAATGACCTATGAAATGGAATTGCATTGTTACGTGGAGGAATGGAAAGATGGCGGACTACGCCTTCGAGGAAAAATTGCACTGCGAACGGTGAATCAACCGACAAACACAACTTAAAACTGACTACTAATTTTTTATTCACTATTATTCGTTATTCGGGACAAGTAGGTACTGATGGCGGAATAAAAAATAAAGGTCTCGAGATTATTCTTTATATGAATCTTGTTTACTATTGTAAGTAAACAAGATTCGTCAAGTGCGAGTGTAACTCGCGCCCCGCCGTGGGTTTCGAACTTTTCTCGATTGTACAAATACTAATAGGTATCTAATACTTCTATTATCAGGGAGTACCTTCTCAGCCTCTATGGAGATATGGATCAGTTGAGCTGTAAATTTATTGCAACAGTCTGCAGTTCGCTCGATTGTTTCAATTGTAAATACTAGTTCTAATTTGGTTTAAATGTAGTTTTTTTAGTAATAATTAATGTTATTGACAACTATTATTTAAGCTAGTTGGGAACTAGTTCATATTTATAATGAGGACGCCACTTTAATTCAATAAATTTGTTTACCGTGTAACATAGGCCGTTTATTGAAACATTGTCGAGGATATAGTGAGAAAAACTGTTTCCCTCCTCCTCCTCCTCTAGTCGAAAACAGAAAGAGACCGACTGTAGTTAAATATAACTTCACTAAATACATATACGATACAGCAAATAAAAAAAACAATAATTCGTGCCGCGATCGTATTCGCTAAAGCATGCGAAAACTTCGCCGTACCGAGCGAAACCTACAGTACTGCAAAACTTTTCATTTCGTAAAACTTTCGCCAAGCGATTTTAATTCATACCGCAGAACAGTTACAACACAAATTCGGCTGTCACAGCTGCTTCGGCTTGCTTGGCTCGGGGCCGAGCGTTCGACCTAATTATAAGAACTAAGTTACGACCTCTAGGTACCTATAGCTACCTACTTAACTACTTTAATATTGGTAAATACTTGAAAATACTACATACTTGAGCAGCGCCCTCTGCAGAATAACTCCACCGAACTGCGATCCCCAACCCGCATGCCCAGCGTGGGGATTATGGACCCCCAAATGATAATGCCATCTATGGCGCTCATTAGGGGAGGCCTATGTCCAGCAATGGACTAATTGTTGGCTGGTGATGATGATGATGTTGAAATACTTGAAAAAGTCATAGTAATCATTTATTCTCTAACGGAATGGTCTGATGCGCGACGATGGTAACCAGGCAGTATGACACTTGTCCCATCGGAGTTGGGGAGGCCCATTGTGTGGGACACTACAGCGTGATTCAAGTTTTTTTCAATTATAACATACATTGCATTTAACCCGAGCAAAGCCGGGCGGGTCGCTATCATTACTTATGTACCATATCATTATAAAGGTCCGATCATTCTAGGGTCAGCTCCATAACATCTGGCGTTGATCGCATCGCTCAGTTTCTCTAACCCATTTCCCAGCTCTACCCATATACGTTTGGCAGACCTATCAACAATAGGATAATTAGCGGACGGCGCTGGTTCCATTCAGGCATTGTCACCGGTGACGTCACAGACCACGCCGGCTCGGGTGGAAAGGTCGGGTGGTACTGAATCGGAACAGCCGAATCAAAATATCAAAACATTTATGTTATTGGATTGCTTAGTTTAGTTAATATTTGGGCGCCCAACACGGGGCCGATATGGCCGTATTGTGTGCCAATTGAAATTTTCATTGCTGCAATTGTCCACTGATGAAGATAGGCCTGTTATATAGCATCCTTTATTTATTTAACCACCTGAATTTAATCATAAAAATCTGTGCATTGTAAGATGGCGTATTGTGATACGCCATCTTACTAAGCAACCGCTTGACCCCGCTAAAAGTTTAATCGAGGGGATCAAGCTATTATTATAAACTTATTGTTTAAATTCAACTATGACATATAAATTGACGGTTTTTGAAAACCAAAAAATGTAGCATTATTAAATTAAACCCATATATAAAGGGTTTTTTATGCGTTCCTTAAAATTTAAGGGAAATTTTAGGTCCCCCGCTAATGAAAGCTTGTTTTGTGGTACTAGATGACTGATATACATAATATTATATATTAAATAGATAATAATCTGAATTTATATTTATTAAAAATATATTTTTAACTGTAGAGTAATTTTATAAAAATTTGGTTGTATTTTCCATAGTAAACGTATTTTAACGAGATATATAAACTGTTATTGATATGGATCAGTTGAGCTACCTGATGTTTATTTGTAACATCTGCAGCTACCTCAATTGTTTCAATTGTAAACACTCTAAAGTTACACAAACTGTAATTTTCTTCGATAAACAAATAAATGAAGTGGAATAATGAGAAACAAATATACACCAAGGGCAAGTAAAGCCTGCCGGTGACATCGCTCGCGATGAGTTATATAGTATACCTTCCAGCACTGATCCAAGGTTGTCTAAAATAAGACTTTATTGCCAAATCCTCACGACAATTTTAGCTGTATTCCGAACGAAACTAGCGGTCTGACACGGTTTCGTACGTAACATAATGAAATAAATAAATAATGCTGAATAATTAACACAGCATTATCCAGCCCCAAGCTAAGCAGCTGTGTGGTGCCGGCATAGAATTTCACCATCCCCACTCTTCTCGTGGGTTTCGTTAGAGGCGACTAAGGGAGACACACCGGGGGATTGGCAGCAGCGCCCTTTACAGAACAACTCCACCGAACTGCGATCCCCAACCCGCATGACCAGCGTGGAAATTATGGGCAATAACCCCCCAAATAATGAATAAAAACATCTATGCCGCTCTTTAGGGGAGGCCTATGTCCAGCAGTGGACTGACATATGCTGAAGATGCGACGCTAAGCAGAGCTTGTGTTATGGGTACTAGATGACTGATATACTTAATGCAATATATTTCATAGATCAATATTTTTTTATCATACATAGAAAAAAAACCAGAACACTGGGAACAAATATCTGTAGATCGTACATAGGTATATTAGTAGAGGCGTGAATCAAACCCGCAACCTGCGTCGCAGGCGGACCTGCGACCATCACGCCATAGTCACTACAGACATCTTTACTGAAAGTGTCGTTTATTAAAAGGCAGCCCCAAATATCCAAAGTTTTGCAAATATTACAAGAGTGTGATTTAAGTGAAAACTGCATTCAACAGTTGAAAAATCCGGCAGACATCGCTTTTGCTGTGTACCTACTATTCAGAGATTAGATTTTAAAGCAATCCAGGTCAAGTAACCGGGGGGTATTCAAATCGGTTGAAAATTCCAACGATTAAATTGTATTTTGAAATGCAGTAATTTGAGGACTTTAGATTTGCTTCAGAGACTTCGGTTTCAGGATACCGGCAGTTCGTACAAATACTTGTCCCGGGAATCGAACCCGCAACATTCTGCGTCGCAGCCGCAATTGTAAATAATAGTCGTTATTTAGTTATTTACTTGTTAGCTTCTCTGTTAAAAAAGATTTTACAATTTATTTTTATATTATCTCCCTTTTCTAAGAAAACTATTACGACTACGTATTGTTAAAACTGTTCTTTACAAAAAGGCTTACTTTTTGTATTTTTAAAGTATCAGATTATCTAGATGACAAAAAAGTTTGGGACAAGTTTTGCTCCAACTCGAAAACCAACAATCTAACACGGTAAAGGTTTCTAGTTCGCTTCTTTACTTTACCTTATAAAGATTGAAGTGAACAATGAATCAAAGAGATCACTTTATTTTCCAGCATTACAAATGTTATTTGTATTTTGTAACGTGTCCAAGAGTCCTGTAAGGTCTAAAGGAAATACTCGTAACTTAGCGCGGTGGGCGTGTTCGATTCCCGCCTCGGGACAAATATTTGTACGATCTGCAATGTTCAGGGTGTGCTGGTTGTTTTCTATGTTTAGTAAAAATATCCATATTATGTAATAATATTGTATTATTTATATCAGTCGTCTAGTACCTCTCTCACTCCTTAGCTTGGGGCTAGATAATGCTGCGTGGATTGTCTGGCATTATTTATTTATTTAATAAAGCACTTTGATTTTGATTTTTGACTGAACCTCGGAAGTCTTTCCCAGTCACGTGTTCCAGATGGATTAGCGTGGTCTGACGTCACTGCATTGATTTCACAACGGCTTGCCAGCCCTCTAAGCCTTTCCTTTCTATTTATACCTTTTTTTATACCCACCCTGTGAATGCATTCGCAGTATTGTAGGCGAGATGAGAAAACCAATGATGTTTTCAAAGACAAAGAAATGATTGTTAGGTTTGCTTTGTGTCTGTAACTGACTTCGATAAATGGAATGTTCTATTTTTTGTACTTGTTTGTTAATCTCTCGGTATATAGACCGATTTAGGTAAATAAGTAATGCCAGACAATCTACACACCATCATCCAGCCCCAAGGTAACTTCATAAATGTTTTCCAACATATATGTTTAATCATCATCACCAGCCTATAATAGTCCACTGCTGGACATAGGCCTCCCCTAATGAGCGCCATAGATGGCATTATCATTTGGGGGTTAATGCCCATAATCCCCACGCTGGGCATGCGGGTTGGGGATCGCAGTTCGGAGGAGTTATTCTGCAGAGGGCGCTGCTGCCCGCCATTTTTTTTTTCTAAATCATTTGGGACAAATGTTTGTACGATCTGCAGATATTTGTTCAGGGTGTTCTGGTCGTTTTATATAATATATATATCATTCAATTATGTTATAATATTGTATTATGTATGTATCAGTCATCTAGCACCCATAAATAACACAGTGCTTGGATTGTCCAGCATAATTATTATTATATTTATTTAAAAAAATGTAGTTAAAATCTACTGAACTTCGCCGAACTAGCGCAGTATCGTTTACCGCATAAACTATATTATCACGTAGAAATTGACCCAAATAATGGTAAGGTTTAGCGAAACTTGAGCTATTTGCTATTCTGGGCCGCGTCCAAATATTCGTAGCCAGTGATTTACATCAACTGCAAAACAACTGTTTAATGACAATTTAGTGTTTCTCTACAACCAATGGAAATGGGAAATATTTAAAATAACAACGCAATATCGATTAATTTAGCAATTTTGAACACAAAAGAAAAACTTCTATACCTTCTTGAAACATCGTTATCTTTTAGTGAAATTGTGGTCAAACCATTACTAGGATCAAACGAAGTTACCTATATGCGCGATTCAAACTATTTGTATCCTAGTCGCACCTGGTGCTGGTTGAACTTATTTGTAGCCGGAGAGAAGAGCCCTTGTCTCTCAATACAAGTTATTCTAACTTAGTGAGAGCGAGAAGTCATTTTCTTTGACCCTAATTAGGTTTATATTAAGCATGTTTGTGCTAGATGTGATCACTCCAAATGTATATTACTATTAATAATTAGACTAGTACAAATATTGTAAACCTTTTTGTAAATATTTTCTTTTATTATTTATTTTTTGTGTTTTATATCATCGTTGGCATTAATTGTATGCAATCTCTGGTTTGAATGGGTGAAAACTAGTTGAATCTGACTTTATTAAAGATGGCGTCCAACATGGGGCGCAATTTAGGTTCGTTTAAAAAGACATTAACTGTCGATTCAACTACTTCAATTGAATGGTTGAAGGAAGCTTGCGAACAATGAAACTTTGATGTCCCTCGCGATCAGAAATCGATAAACCTTAGGTGAAAGAACTCCGCGACATGTCTGGAGCCGAAACTTCAATGGAACCGAAAATAAACTGATCCACTCTAGATTTTGCATGCTGATTATTTTCAACGAACACGTGAAACGATAAAATGGTGGCTTTCTAAAAACGTCACATGTGCAAGACCATAAATGCAGCCCCCATCCAATGGGGTCGTCGCAATGCGCGTGGGGGCCTCCCATTGGTCGGCCGGGACGACCTCAGTTCATTCAACTTTCGAATCTGCAAAATGCAGGAGTTGCCAAGAAAAATCGCTTTGCCAGTTTCGCAACAAAGGTGCATGCAAATTTTTGTTTAGATATTATATTATTTATCTAACAAAAACTACTAAAATTATCTGGGCATCATCTTTAAAAACCCCTTTTTCTCTGTGTCTCCGAGGATTAAACTTTGAACTTTGATGAATGAATTGAACTTTACCTACAGCAGAGAGAAATCAAAGGTAAATGAAAATCCAAGATTATTTATTGCAAGACATTTTATGCAACTGCTAAACCATTGCACCAGGATGGCTGAAATTATAGATGAATACACCGAACTAACGTTATGGAAGAGAGTTCTTTAACACAAGCATATTTATGCTTACAAGAGAACCGCAACCCATGTAAATGTATATCAATTATGTACAGAAATGAACATATTTCCATTTTTATTTCATTTCAACTACAATCCTAGTTTGTATTGGAAGCACGCCCTATCATCTTAATCAGGGACTTATCTTAAATTAAATAACCCAGCCTGATATAAAAATACTTACTACTAAATAAGCCTGATATAAAAATAAATATGATATAAATGATATAATAATATCATCACCAGCCTATAATAGTCCACTTCTGGACATAGGCCTCCCCTAATGAGTGCCATAGATGGCATTATCATTTGGGGGTTAATGCCCATAATCCCCACGCTGGGCATGCGGGTTGGGGATCGCAGTTCGGTGGAGTTGTTCTGCAGAAGGCGCTGCTGCCCGCCCCCCGGTGTGTTTCCCTTAGTCGCCTCTTACGACGCCCACGGGAAGAGATGGGGTGGTGAAATTCTATGCCGGCACCACACGGCAGATATAATAATATATAAAATAAATAATGTATGTTAAAAATATCATAAAATAGAACTCACCCCATGTTGTGCCGAAATGGTTTTTGCGCTAAATACCTTTTAAATGCACTTTGGTTTTGCATTTTGAAGTTAATGGCGCCGTTTACCAGTTCCTCCACTTTATGAAACGATTTACCATACGTAAGTACGCAACACGGGCGGTACCTACCTTTGCAAATTACTACAACTTACGAGCTTTTACTATGAACGTGCCTTTACAAATATTAAACCAGGAAAATATCATTTATGATATCGAAGCGTCACGAAGGCTTATTACAATGTTAATGAATATCTGATCGATCAATTGTAGAATAAGGCAGTTCATGTTTTATATGTGAATATTGTTATTGACATCTTAATTTTATAATATCTTTCTATTGTGACTTTTCTAAGCTGATCATGGTAGTGCTCATTCTAATTTAATTTAATATCCCTGTAACCCATGTTTCGCAACATAAATTCATTTTATTAAGCGCCACAGTATCACCCTTCAAACATCATCATCATCAGCCCACATTAGTCCACTGCTGGACATAGACCTCCCCTAATGAGCGCCATAGCGCCCTGTCTTCAGCTTGTCGCATCCAGCATCTGCCAGCAGTCTTTCTAAGATCCTCATCCCACCTGGCCGGAGGGCGTCCTACACTACGTTTAGCAAGTCGCGGTCTCAATATATTCAAATTTCTTCAACCTTCAAACTTATACCTGAATTTAAACGTGAAAGAGCGAACTTTAATTTGTCGCACTGGGCTAGGCTACTACGAGTAACTACTCTAGGCTGTATTTTATCCAGGGCTTCTCCGTTATTTTTACATATGCCTTTATGTAATAACTAAGAATAACTTAATGTGAAACTTAAGAATGAAAGAGCCTACTCTTCCGACTGGTCCGATATGGATCAGTTCAGCTACCTGTAAATTGTTTGAAACAGTCCGCATCTAGCCTAATTTTTTTAATCGTTAATTAACTAAATTAGAATTTAGTTATTTAGTAATAATTTTCGTTGATTATTAGCACTATTGTCAATTTATTTTCCTCTAAAAAATAAATTAAATAAACGCGATAAATACCCGTTAAAATAATACTAATAATTATGTGTTCAGATCGCGTAAGTTTAAACATATTAATTTTCTTTGATAGTAAGGTTTTAAGTAAAGTAAAGGATATAAGATTTTGATTAGGTGCGGCAGGTACACGCGATATAACTGAATCCTGTTTTTTACATTATTTATATGTTATAACAAAATTAATAACTTTAGAAACAAATTAAAAGAAGAAACTATACAAAGAAGAAAGAGTAAGAAAACGTTTTTATTATTTTTAGACAAAAAGGCTAAAAATCGCCTTGCAGGGGATTCTCTAAAGGGATTTTAAGACCAAAACCAATATGATCGTGTCTTTATGGTATCTGCAAGCCATCTGCGGTAAATAGGTCGCTCGTGGAATCACGAACTGCACAAATGTTGCTTTAATATTCCGGATGGCTTTAATATTGCTACATTTCCTTGTGCCTATGGTTCCCTGGTACCCACACTCATGTTCAATGGAAATAACTTACATTTTTTATAACTTTGGTATTTGCTGCCTTTATTGATATCATTCTATGTATTTACCAAACTTCACATTCTAGAAAAAAAAAAGAAAACTAAAATTCATAAATTAGATTTATTTCAGTCGAATTACAATTATTTACCTTACAATTGAAGCGAGCCAATTCTGTCAAAAAAATAAAGAACAAGAAACTGACTTTGTTTGTCAATGTTCATCACGGATAATGTAGGATTCTAACGGTGAAAGAATTTCTCAAATCAGTTCAGTAGTTTCGGATCCTATTCAATCCAAACAAACAAACAATCAAATCTCTCTTCTTTACAATATGAACGATAAAAGTTTTGACTGGTAAAGAGTTTTGTAACTTATAAAATCTTTTGAGAAACATCGATGAAGGCAGGATGAAGGCGGATAAAAATAACATCTTCAAAAATGTTATGTTTAAAGTGTTTTTTATGTTAGCGCCGGCCAGTATAATAATTAAATAAATATTGCTGGAAAATCCACATAGCTTTTAACTCTAAGGTGTAAGTAGAGCTTGGGTTAAAGCTACATACATAGTACATACATAGGGTGCTAACATAGTATAAAACAAAGTCGCTTCCCTTTGTCTGTCTGTCCCTATGAATGCTATGAATGAATTTTGATGCGGTTTTTTAATAGAGTGATTCAAGAGGAAGGTTTACATCTGCAGCCGTGGAGAAGCCGCGGCGGATCGCTAGTTCACACATAAAATCACAAAATCATCAAAAACAGATAAAAATTCAGTATTTCTTGCAAAGCTATTTCAAATGGGTATACAATGACTCGTCCGGGTGTATACGGATCAAATAACTGCATTTTGAACGAATTTCAAATTGAACTTTCATGCCTTGACTGCGGGTGGAATGGGAAATTAATAAAACCGGTCCAGCGCGTGTCGGGCTACGCGCAGTGCAAGGTTCCGTTGCACGATTAAATGATTCATGTATGCTTATTTACCTGTTTTACACAGCTGAGAAATGTTTACACAATCTCCGGATTTTAAAAACAATATCTGAGCGTCTGGTCGAAGCGAAGTGTGACCCGAGAGCTGGTCAGTATCTGGCGCAGCGCATCAGCATTGCCATACAGTGAGGCAACGTCTCGGGGACGCTTCCGACTCGTATTATTATGGAACAGTTGAGCTACCTTTAGATTGTTTGCAGCAGTCTACAGTTAACTGTTTCCAGTCATCTAATACTTTTGAGGGAGTTTTTTCTTGTGTCTGTAATTAGTAATTACAGTGTAGTTACAAACACTAGAAAAAACTCCCTATAAAACCATTTTAGGTCTTAGATGTAGTCTATTTCTACTTAGATAGTCTACTTAGTTGCTCGTAACTTCATAAGTCGCCAATAGCCTCCATAACTGCGTTATCTACTAACTTAAACTCCTTCAACCTTTAAAATAGATTACCGGGCGTAGCCTAGAAATTGCATAGGGTAGGGCTGCTCCCAGGAAATATTCTCAATTAAATTAAATTAATAATATACTAGCAACCGCATGGGTATTTAACAAAAATTTAATTTTTCATACGGAACCCTAACTTTTTTAAAATATTCTACAATCTTGAAAAAAGCCTATATTCATCACGGAAATTTAGGATTCTAATGGTGAAAGAATGTTTCAAATCGGTCCAGTACTTTCGGAGCCTATTCAATTCAAACAAACAAACATACAAACAAACAATCAAATCTTTCCTCTTTATAATATTAGTATAGACATAGACTAGTTTAACGTAGTAGAACAGTTAATTAGCAATTTCAATATGATATGGATCATGAGCATAAATCGTACAACAGTACCGAAGTGGGGCTATAAAGTAATCGAATACCGGTAGAGGGTAAACCGTCGCGCAGCAACGCATCTGGGGCGAATCCGGGTCATAGGGACCTTCGCCCCGTACCCTCGACACACTTCCCTCTCGTGACACGTTCAGAATAACTCCTCTTAGATGTTTACTGTGACTTTTTTACTACCCGATCCTGTCCAAAGAAAGAAAAGAAAGAAAATCGTTCATATGGCTCACACAGAAAACATAAGTACAAAAATAAAGCTTCAAATAGAAAAAATAAAGAAAGGTTGATTGGAAGAGATCGCTTTTCACGATTAGGTCGCCGATTGTGGCACATTTTATTTATTTATTCAATTCAAATTGACTTAGAGAGCTATGTTCCAAGACGTCAAAGATTATTTTAAAAAGTAAACACATTAAATTAGGGACATGTCAAAATAATAATTATAAACAGTCACTCTAACGCTTAGTCGATTGTCAATATTATTATAATATCATAATTTGCCCTCTTAAAATGTTATTATGTTATTATTGACAATAACATAATAACATGTTAAGAGGGCAAAAAGCCTTTACCAACAAAGGAAATTACAATTACTACGTGTTAAGTAGTTGTTAGTCCACTTCTGTTCAAGGCCGTTGTCCAGCAGTGGACTAACATAGGCTGATGATGATGATGATGATGAAGTAGTTGTGTTTTTTCTTTATAGTATTTGATAAGGTGCAATAAGGATATTATCTATAAATCTACCTCTACTTAGACGAAGAGGCCACACAACGCCGTTAACTGTCCACAAGCATATTAGATACTAGCGGTCCGCCCCGGCTTCGCACGGGTATTAAACAAAAATTTCAGAAATTATACACACTAAAACGATGGGTTTCACAGTTTTCATACGGATCTTTACTTTTTTTAACAACATTGGGGTTTTTGACATTGACTCGACATTCCAAAACTGACACTGGCCGTAGAGAAAAAGCAAGCGCCGTGCGCTATACAACCTCTTTTTCTATTCTGACGCGCCATAATAGAAAAAGAGGTTGAATATACAGCCCACGGTTCAATTATAGAATTTTTCATGCGGATCCCTAACTTTTTTGAAAATATTATATAGCCTATGTTCATCACGGAAAATTAAGGATTCTAATGGTGAAAGAATTTTTTAACTCGGTCCAGTAGTTTCGGAGCCTATTCAATTCAAACAAAAAAACAAACAAACAAACATACAAACAAACAAACAATCAAATCTTTCCTCTTTATAATATTAGTATAGATCTATAGAATATCATGGTGTCGATTCTGTTATTTTAGGATACCTATCCTAAATTTTACGATTTCATAATTTTCTACAATAAGACAAATTATTACAATTTCTGGAGCCGTATTTATCCATTAGCACTCACATCGAATAAACGTGTGTACAATTTTATAAAAACAAAAACCTATGTATAAAATATTATTCATAGGTTTTTGGAGTAGGCTTTTAACATTGTCGTTTCATGTCACCTGTAATTTGTTTGCATCAGTCTGCAGTTAGCTCAATTGTTTCAACTGTAAATCATCATCATCATCATCAGCCTATAATAGTCCACTGCCTCTAGGCCTCCCTTAATGAGCGCCATTGATGGCATCATTCATAATTTCGGGGTTATTGCCCATAATCCCCACGCTGGGCATGCGGGTTGGGATCGCAGTTCGGTGGAGTTGTTCTGCAGAGGGCGCTGCTGCCCGCCTCCCAGTGTTTCTCCCTTAGTCGCTTCTTACGACACCCACGGGAAGAGTAGGGGTGGTGAAATTCTATGCCGGCACCACACGGCCTGTACATACTACACAACTGTAAATACTAGCACTAATTTAGTTTTTTAATGCGGCGGTGGCTCCAGTACTCCCGTGACCACGACAGTCTGTAAACCTGTTGAAACGTCAGGAAAAGTAGGTAAATAAACGCGATAAATTCCCGTTTTCATAGTACTAATAGAGTAATAATTGAAAAAACTCACCCTCTTCCGCTTCCCCCACCACACCCGACCTAAGATCGCATGTAAATTTTTTTTATCCTTTGATTTTTGTTATATTCTCTTCAGTTTCCAATGCGATTCATCCTACTAGTATTTTTTACTTTTTTCCATTTTTAAAGGCTAAAAATAGACTGAACTTTTCATTAGAATTCCATAGAACTTTCAACCTTATCGCCATGATTCATGTTGTAAAATAGAGGCCTTCAGATGTGTTTCGCGTAGTTTACTAAAACTGTATTTTTTTACTTAGTTCTGTTTTTTTCCATTTATAAAATACTTGTAGCGCTGCTACATATTGAGGCTTCCTTCTTTGAATAGTATATGATAGCAATCTATTTAAAACGAACTGGATTATAGTTCTCTAATTATTTATGAATCATTTGTTGCGTATTGGCAGTACAACTTTGACAAAACTGACGCTGTTTTGTCAAAGTTGTACTGCCAACTGTTGTTAACGTAAAAAGGTTCCGGTTTGATATTATAATAAAAAAAAAAAAAAAAAAATAATATTGTGCAACTTTTGTGCAAAGTCATTTAGAAAAATTATTGTGGGTTCAACGGGTAAGCATTCCTGGGTAAGCATACTGCCTGTCAGTAATAAATAGAAAAGAAAGCAAAACTATCTGCATTGCTTCACGGTCACGATTCACAGTTCGAATCTATTTCGTACCCAATAATGTACACTTTTTGTTTTACAAAATAGTCCCGGGCTTCCGGGACTTTGAAGAAAAAATGCCGTGATTTATAGCACGGGATCAGGGCCACTTTAGCGCTTTCGGCGCTAGATCTAGCGCTTTTTAGGAAAGGTTAAATTCTAATTCATTGCAATATTTTGTGCTAAAAGTAAAATTACCTACCTGTCTACATTTAGGTGTCCTAACGTACCTTTTTAATAAATAATGATCAGTATGCTTTATCTTTGACCGATAGCTAAAAGGTACACGATAACGTTCTCGAAGATTTCAATAAGTTGTATCACAAACTTTGAGCCGAGCATGAATGTTGCATAAAGTAAATGCATTTTTAATATTTCCAGTGAAGCGTTTTTCACCAAAAAAACAGATAAACATAATTCTTTCAGCATACACCGATTAAGTATTCTAGCGTCTTTGTCGAATAAGGTTCGAGTCCCGCCTCGGACAAATGTTTATACGACGTTTTTTGATTCATTCCAGGTGTTTTAGACGTTTATATGTGTAATGAAAATATATTTATATTTAATATATTGTATTAAAGACATATAAGTCATCTTATACCCATAACAGAAGGCTAGATGATGCTGTGTGTCTAACATTATTGTTTTTTATTTATTTATTGAATTCAGAAAGGAACGTCACAAGCGTACACGGTTTTGTAAATTTTAGAGTTAAAATCCCTAAAATTTACAAAAACTTGTACGCTTGCGTAAGAATTTAATTAAATTCTTAAATTTAAATTCTTACGCAAGCGTACAAGTTTTTGTAAATTTTAGGGTTAAAATTTAAATTTGTTGTAGCGGAACTTTAGCGCTTTTTGCAAGTTGAAGCGTGCAACACTCGTGCCTTGCACAAGTGTCTTGCCCGGCCCGGCGCGGTGTCCCGGATATTAGCCGCGGCCGGGTCACCGGGTCAAAGCTCCGGCATCGATGCGCTCGGATTGGAACATTGAAACCGTTGTACTTATTTGTCTCAGAGATTGCGAACTAAGAACTCATTCAACAAACTTCGAAAAAGGTTTTATATTCGACTTTACCTAAAGTCGAATAAAGTCGAAGTTAAAAACATATAAGTAGGTAGATAACATTTTTTTTTAAGATCGTCGGTATGATGTGATATGTCTCAAATCGATTTTGAAAATTTTCCACTGTAGGTATCTCGAGGTGATTTCATAAAAATGTTATTTCCAATTTAAATAGATTAGTATTTATGGCAAAACTTAAAAAAACAGTGTAGGTATAATACAATACAGTACAATACACTTTATTGCACACCAAAGAAGAAAAATAAATAAAATCAAGAAAATCACACTATACAAAGTTGCGCAATGGGCGGCCTTATCGCTGAGAGTGATCTCTTCCAGATAACCTTCGGATGAACACGAAGCAGTATAATATGGGGGATACGAGGTAATTTAATGGTTTTTATCCAAACAATAAAATTAGGAATAAATTCGTATGCCAAGCTTTATTGTTCTTTGTGACGACCTCCACGGCGCAGTCGGTGAAGGTGCGCCTATGACGTAGGTTTGCGAGTTCGATTACTCTCTGGGGCCTTATTCTCTATGATACAGGAGTTTCCTTGTCCAAACCGTGTGACGTCACAACGTATTCTTATTACGTTTTTGTGCGATTCCACGCCGCTGTCTTGTTGTAGCTGTGTAACGCGTTTCGATTGAAAATAGCGAATAAAGGCTGATCATTTCCATCATAACATTCGCTACCATCAATTTTAGAAGCTGATAGCTTCTATATAGCTTCTGATAGCTTCTTAAAATTACCATTGGGAAAAACCTTGTGTTTTATTCAATTGAACTAATTGAAGGCTAAGGATGATAAGTTATATGGATTAAGAATATTATTGAAACGGCATTTAGATAGACTATCTATACTAATATTATAAAGAGAAGAGATTTGATGTTTGAATTGAAAAATCTCTGAAACTACTAGAGCGATTTTAAAAATTCTTTCAGCAATTTTCTTCCTACATTATCCCTGATAAACATAGGCTATAGAATATTTTTAAAAAAGTAAGGGATCCATATGAAAACTACTAAAATGTAAGTGAGTGTGTAAAAATGTGTAATTTTTGAAGTTTTTGTTTAATACTCTTGCAAAGCTGGGGCGGACCGCTAGTATAATAATACTGTTAGATTTAGATCGACCTTTGTACAATGAAGTATTATCTAACATATTCAGGCTATAAAAAATAGGGTTGAATTTCGATAGAAAAGGTCAGTCAAACCAGAACTCTAAAAATAGTATCGAGTAAGCTCACGTTCCATAATTTTTTGTACTATTTATGGTGCAGTGTGTTCGAATTCCTATAAGTCAAATAAATAAATAATGCTGGACAATCCACACAGCATCATCTAACCTGAAGTTTCCAGTTTGTGTTATGGGTACTAGATGACATATACTTAATTATAATACCATAGATAGATATTTTTAGTATACATAGAAAATGACCAAAACACCCTGAAATATCAATCAAACCCGGTGGCCGTGGTGGGCAAAGGCCCGCCTGCAACGCAGGAGCTTGCGGGTTTGATTCCTACAGTATTTCTACGATCTGCAAATATTTGTTCAGGGTGTTCTGGTCGTTTTCTATTATATAATAAAACATATCTAACTATGTACTCGTACATTATGTATATCAGTTATCTAGTACCCATAACACAAACTCTGCTTACCTTGGTGCTAGATAATGCCGTGTGGATTGTCCATCGTATTTTTATTTATTTTATTTTAGATTCAATTTGTTCGAAGGTTCGCGACAGTGTGGTGTTGCCAAACCAAACTCGTAACATAGCTACGACAAGACAGCGGCATGGAATCGGACAGATCCGTATTCAAAACATACTGTGACGTCACACGGTTTGGGCAAGGAATCACCTTAATAGTGTCATAGAGAATAAAGGTCCTGGATTGCGCCGCGACCCACAAACAAAGTATATCAAATATCAAAGTTCTTTATTTCCTTGACCTTACAGGACTCTTGGACACGTTACAAACTAAAAATAAAATTACACAAATAAAACTAGGGTATAAACCTTTGATTGTTTTTTCACTTCAATATTTTTAAGGTGAAGTAAAGAAGCGAACAAGAATTTTTTACTTTGGTTAGGTTGTTAGTTTTCCATTTGGAGCAACACTCGATCCGAATTTTTTAACGATATGTTTAGTAAAAATATCTATCTGTTTATTCTGTATTATGTATGTATATCAGTTTTCTAATACCTACCCATAGCACAAGCTCTGCTTGGGGCTAGTTGATGTTGAGTCCAGCATAAATAACATATATGTTTATTCCTATGAATTTATTATTCTTACGAGTGTGCCTTTAACCCTAAACCCCCCCTTTTTCCAGATCAGCACAATGAGTCGCGTGCGGTGATGGCGGATGGCGACGCGCTCGCGGGCGAAACGGCCGCGCGCGGCGCCGCGCTCGAGCGCGCGTATGTACACGACGTGTACGAGCAGGCGGGCGGGGAGGAGGGGGGGCGGCCCCCCGAGCCGCCCGTCGCCTCCTTCCTCACCGCGCTCGAGCCGGGCAGTCTCGTCTGCGACGTCGGTCAGTACGGTACCTTTACTACTTATCATTCCATCATCATCATCATCAGCCTATATTAGTCCACCGCTGGACATAGGCCTCCCCTAATGAGCGCCATAGCGCCCTGTCTTCAGCTTGTGCAGCATCTGCCAGCAGTCTTTCGCAGCAATTATTATTATTATTTTTTTGTATATTAAGGAACGCCAATGGCGTATATATGACACATTCTTATACTAAGGCACTTATTTAAGGTTCTTATATATATTTATATCATGTCCAGTTCATCCCAAGGTTGCCTGGAAGAGATCGCTCGTAGCGATAAGGCTTTCATACTTCTATTACTCTAAGCATGTCTGTTTCTTATGTTTTCTGTCTTTGAGTGGTATAATAAAGTATTTTCTATCGCACAGTCTTGTGCAATCTGATAAAACGCAAGCTCTGATTGGCTTTTGGGCTAGATGATGCTGTGTGGCGTGTCTAGCATTTTGAAGGCGGAAGCTATACATAGCTGGTATCATCCTCGTTTGCACAATATAATGCAACGAAGATGATATACCCGCCATGTCTTACTTTGACTAAGTGCTTATTATGTATACCTAAAAAAATTAAGCTATTGAGATCTGACACCTCTTATTATACTCGTACAAAAAAAAAAAAAATAGCGGTGCGCACCATTGCATGAGTATGTAACGAAAATTTCAAAAATTATTATTTACTCACGTTAGGTTACTTAATTGAAGTTTTTATACGGATCCCTTATTTTTTTGTAAATATTCTATAGCCTATGTTCATCGAGCATAATGTAGGATTTCAATGGTAAATGAACTTTTTAAATCGGAGCCTATTCTATTCAAACAAAAAAACAATCAAATGATACCTCTACAATACTTAACATTACATATAGTTAATATTGATACACCCCTCGGAAATTATTCGCTTCTACGAATTAAAAAAATGTTAAACATTAAACTTTGTTTTTGGGACCGATAAAGAAATTTATACAAGTTTTGTGTTCATAACCTTATCAAGCTATGCTTGAGGATATCATGCAAAGCACTTATAGCGAAATCTCCGAACCGATCATATTTCTAGAGACCCAACATTCGTTGCGTGGGCGGTTACCACCCACCATCCACCCACAGATTCTAGTAACTCGGTGATTAAGTAAACTGTTTATTTCGGTTAGATAAAAAACGTTGGTGCTCTTCAAACTCAAACTACCTTCGTATTTAGACCCGCTTCATTCATAACGCAACATTCAAAAATCATAGCTAAGCAACCGTGACCATTAATTGACATCCGCTCTCCAAAATCTTGTAGCTCCATTTAAAAAATAGTTAGCCATAATTTAATTAAAACAAAACATTTATTCAGGTAATTATTACATGAAGGATCATAGATTCATTTTGAAACGATGACACTACCGAAGCTTTAGAAACTGTGTGGTAGTGTCAACGCACAACTTTTAGATTTTGAATAGTTAAATTAATTGTAATTACTGACTTATATTAAAAGCGTCTATCTATATGTATGTGCGAGGGAGTGTGTGTGTGTGTGTTGTGTGTGGGTGTCCCCAGGCACCAGTCTCCTTAGAGCCAGAGGACCTAGTGAAAATGGATTGGTGCTCGCAATTGATGCTAAGTATAGCAAAGAATCAGAGAAATACAAAATTCGCATTCCTACGAAAAGGCTACAGATAAATACGGAACAGCTTCAGAGTGCTGCAAAAGAGTAACTGAGTGCTACGAGCCTGCTACGCGTGTTGCTACGAAAGGGTAACTGAGTGCTACGAGCCTGCTACGCGTGTTGCTACGAAAGTGTAACTGAGTGCTACGAGCCTGCTACGCGTGTTGCTACGAATGTGTAACTGAGTGCTACGAGCCTGCTACGCGTGTTGCTACGAAAGTGTAACTGAGTGCTACGAGCCTGCTACGCGTGTTGCTACGAAAGTGTAACTGAGTGTTACGAGCCTGCTACGCGTGTTGCTACGAAAGTGTAACTGAGTGCTACGAGCCTGCTACGCGTGTTGCTACGAAAGTGTAACTAAGTGCTACGAGCCTGCTACGCGTGTTGCTACGAATGTGTAACTGAGTGCTACGAGCCTGCAACGCGTGTTGCTACGAAAGAGCTACAGAAAGCTACGAAACAGCTAACTATAGCTACGAAAAACTTAACGAGTGCTACGAAAGAGTTACTGCGTGCAACAAAACTAACTGCTACACGCATTGACAATTCTTCACAAGAACCCAAAGAGTTCAAGAATTAGGAATTTATTTATGAATGTCAATAAGGCGTCGGTAAAATTAGTGTATGTAAGAATATTATGTCAATTTATTTATTTTTACGGAAAACGCCTTTATACCCATACTCGCTTCTTACAATTTTAAAAGAGTAAAAAATGATTTCCATTCTTAGCCTAGGGCCACAAATAAAAATACTAAGTTATTTTGGGCGTATAATCTTTTCTTTTATTAGCTGCATCTCCCAGCTGCCCACGCACGTTGTGCTGAGAAAGGGATGTTTTTGACGTTGTTATTGTTATCTAACCTTTGTTATGTCTCCACCCTTATTTTTTAGTGTTATCTGTAAAACCGCCTAGCCTGATATTTCATGGCGTGGGAGGATAATGTTAATCTATTCTAGTCTCAAAGTAAAGTAAAATAGAATGGAAGAATTATAGAGAAACTATCCGTAAACAAGCGAAAACTATAAAAAATCCGACTTGCTTTCTCACTTGCTTCGACAAAATATGGACAAATTATAATAAAAATTGGACGCAATTTCAATGTATTAAGTATATTGAATACGTAGGAGCAAAATGTGAAGATCTATACATCTGTCATCATTAATTAATAGCAACAGATGATTCACAATTAATGGTCGCCTCGGAGAGCCGCCATCATCTGCGTAAAGTTCATGGGTTCAAATCCGTCAGTGGGCGGGCACGGGCCACGATAGTAGGTCATGTAAGTACTTACAATTTACGTAGTTACGGATACGTACAATGTAAATCTATACTGTCTGTACTAATATTATAAAGAGGAAAAAGTTTGTTTTTTGGATGGAATAGGCTAAAAATAATATAGACTTAAAATTAGTATAAACTAGAAGTCATTGGACCCGATTTCAAAAATTCTTTCAACATTAGAATTCTACAATACCCCTGATGCACATAGGCTATAGAATATTTTATAATTGAGGAAATGTATGAAAACTTCAATAACGTAACACAGCGTCCGTAAAAATTTTAAATTTTTGTTAAATATCCTAGCGAAGTAGTGGCGGTTGCTAAATTATTTAATTATAACATGATAAACAGTTCATTAAATATAGATAGATAGAGCGATCTTTATTGCACCTTATAAAACAATATAAAAACAAACACTTAAAGGAGGCCTTATCTGAAAGCGATCTCTTCCTATAAAAATGTGGAGTCTTTATTTTATTTCTGACACTATGTAATAATTCATCCTTATGATGAAGCCATTGGATAGGTATGATAACTGCAGGGTAGTTATCTTCATCAAGCATGTAACTATTTAGAAATCTATGAATGCAGAAATGTTTTTTAAATTGAAATAAAGTCTTCTTTCACTAAAGTGCCATCTACAATATTTAAGATAATTTCCCTCTACGTGACATAGCCGTGGGACGCCCTGTATAGTGGCATATCTTAACAGAGAATCCTCTCGTTCCAGGGTGCGGCAACGGCAAGTACCTGGGTGTGAACCCGTCTGTGTTCGCCGTGGGGGGAGACCGCTGCAGCAGGCTGGCCTCGCACGCACGACATCACAACAACGAGGTAACACCCCCATAAAGCTGCATGAATTTTACATGTTGGGTTGCATTATAACCTTCAATCGTCACCAGATAATCCTTATGTGATCATCATCATCATCAGCCTATAACAGTCCACTGCTGGACCTCTAGGCCTCCCCTAGTAAGCGCCATAAAGGGCATTATTTATAATTTGAGGGTTATTGATCCCCACGCTAGGCATGCGGGTTGGGGATCGCAGTTCGATGGAGTTGTTCTGGAGAGGGCGCTGCTGCCCGCCCCCCGATGTGTTTCCCTTAGTCGCCTCTTACGACACCCACGGGAAGAGTGGGGGTGGTGAAATTCTATGCTGCCACAGCCGTTACGTGATAATTTCCAGGACATAAACATGACAATGACGAGGTAACACCTCACCGTACAGCTACACTGTTTGTTACAAGTTTTACATGTTGGGTTACATTAAAACATTCATTCATTGTCGCGCAGCGGGGATCGAGCCTTTAAACTCCTGCATCACAGGCGGACCTTCGCCCACCGCGCCACAGAGATCTGAGCTTATCACGATGTTCAATGTTACTTGTATTATTTGCCGTTACGCCATTATCTTATGACCATCCCATCCCCTTCCAGGTGGTTGTATGCGATAACCTCTGCCTGCCCTACCGCGATGAATCCTTCGACGCAGTTCTATCCATCGCCGTGGTCCACCACTTCGCAACCGTGGAGCGTCGGGCCATGGCACTCAGGGAACTGGCCAGGGTCACCAGGATCGGGGGGCGGCTGCTGTTGACGGTCTGGGCTATGGAGCATGAAGGACGGAACTTCCATTCTCAGGTATATATGACATTTGAAATCAGTGGCCTCGTAAATAATCATTTAGATTTCCCATCGTCGTCTATGGCTATGAAGTTGTAGATGACTATCCGTAAATTGCACAGGACAGACTAAAATTATTTATTTAAATATTTTCACTGTAAAGTAGAGCACCAAAGCGACAAAGAAATACACTAATTCAATACTAACATTAAGCATCAACCCAGTAAATACAACTCTTTATACTATAGCTTAGGAATATGTAATTGGTACTTATTTATTATTTAGTCTATGTGTCCTGTCCAAAAAATTGAATACCGCATCCCTGAATTTTGGCCAGGACATGTAAAATAATGTCAACATCTTCATCTTCATCTGCACATAAACTATTGACCGTGTGAAGGGCCCGTGTGAACGGGGCTTGGCTCAGGAGGTGAGTTCTCGCCCTCGGAACTGCAATTGCTGCTTTTCGTATTATGTATTTTTTAATTGACTAGTAGTCAAGATCCTCATCGTGATGCTAAACCTAGATCTTTATGCGCTGAGGTTTCCCAGGTAAGTACTCATTTGTAGAACCATGAAATTAGGTCCATTTTTCTGTAACCCTTCCTACCGAAGTTTTGTAACCTTAGAAATTTTGTCATATATTTCAGGACGTCCTCATCCCATGGCATCGACCAGCTACATTATGCCCACCCACGCCGACTCCTCGATTCCTGTCAGTAGACTATGATCAGTAAGTATTAATTACA
This sequence comes from Eupithecia pulchellata, assembly GCA_963931895.1. Classification (NCBI taxonomy): domain Eukaryota; kingdom Metazoa; phylum Arthropoda; class Insecta; order Lepidoptera; family Geometridae; genus Eupithecia; species Eupithecia pulchellata. The sequence continues at coordinate 2,089,434 of OZ007534.1, read as the reverse complement.
CATTTCAGTATCGTTTATAGATATTCTGGGCTCTACCTGAAAACCAGCCAAGCCAACCAACCAAGCATAGCAGGCTAGGCCCAATGCTGAAACCCTTTTCACCCTATTTTTATGCCTTTCTTTTTTGTTCTTGTATCGTTTATTATTTACATACAGTAGGTGCCTAGTTTGTAATTACAGAAAACACATTTTTTTACCCGTTTTCCTAAATATTTTCAATGGGTGAAAATAAATGTAGTTAAGTAATAGTGCTAGCTGCATTATAAATAATGATTTACGTATTTCTATTTATTTTCTTAGCTTGTAACCTACCCGTTGCTGGGTTGCTTATCTAATTGTGGTATTCTGTTCCGCCGCTATTATAATAGTAATAATATAATATAATTTTAAGTAATGTTGAAAGTTATAACTTTCACAAACAAAAGGAAAGAAGAAATATTGTTATTTGGCTCACACCGATAGATATATACAAACCTCTGAATATGTATTTGATAACATCATTTGATTGTTCCAGTACTGCCGAGCCTTGGAAGACGCAAGACGGATCACCAGGGTCGTCATCTCTCTCATCGCCAAACGAAACCTGCTACTCATTCGTGAGGAGGGCCCTGCAGCGGCTCGCGGGCCGCCGCTCCTTCCTCCCCTCGTGGGGGCTGGGCCCGCGGCCGCCGCAACGCAGCTGCTTACGGCCAGAACCACCCGCCGCCGACCTACCCATCGAACTACGCCGGTTAGACGAACTCCCGCCACGGTTAATCACACAACAATCAGACGCCACCATAAAGTCCAGAAGCCTCACAGACATAGCGGACATCGAACGCCACGCACTCGTCAGGTCACGCTCTAGTTTACCCAGCCTCGGGCTAGACGAGAGCGAACCCCCACCCAAAGAAACTCCAGCACCAGAAATAAATGAACCCAGGAAGAAACCTCGCCTCGTTAAACAAAAGAAATCTATCAACGAAGACGACGCAGATGAAGATTTGGACAAACCAACTGATATGAAAAGCATGGTCGAAGAAATGCCGAACTTCAAAATCCACACACACCGGTTACAATCCAAGAAGCCGGGTGTAGTTAAGCAGACTTCGCTTAACGAAGAGCTCATGTCGGTGGAAAGGTTGAGGGAGAAAGAACGTCTACGGAAAAATATTCAGAAACAAGCATCGCTTAACGAAGAATACTTGTACCGAAGACCTGGTGCGTTAGACTCGATACGTGATTCGATATTTTCGACTTCAGCAACAACTGCCAAAAAGTTCCAATCCCTAAAAAATGGGCTCACTAGCAAGTTCAAAACGTCGACAACGAATATAGATAAGGTGACAGTGTTCGTGAGGATGCTCCAAGGGTGGAAAAGTCACGGGCCGGTCCCAGAAGTTCCTACGCCGAGCGACAATAATCCAAATGCTGAAAAGATTCATCCCGAACGAAGGCATTCGAAGGAAGATGGATCAGATTCATCGAAAGATAGTAGTTTACAAAGTGACACGAGCGTAGATTCTGAAGACAGTTTTGCATCTGTGATATACGTGCCGAAAGCTGACGGATCAGGTGGTGATCCTTTATCACCGACTCCTCTCTCCCCTGGACCAACTTCTCCTAGATTAAAAGTATCGTCAGTCCCTACTTCGCCGCGAATGAAAAGCTCACCAGGTTTACCATCTCCGAGAATAAAACAATCGTTTCCTCTGATTCGCCCGCCCGGTTCACCGAACTCGGTTCAAGCTCCAACAACAGGCAAAATTCTAGTGGCCCAATATAGCCTTAAAAACTATTCAACGACCACCGCAATTGCAACTGTACCGTTAAAACCTCAGTCAAAAAGCCAGCCTAACTCTCCACCTAAATCAGAATCTGACGACAAAGCTCCCCCAAAACCGGAGCCGCTACCAGAATGGATCAACAGTGTATCAATTGAGGTTTTTGAAGAAGAGACCCCACTTATCCCGCCAATTATAGAAGAGGAGGAAATAGAGCAAACCCCTACAGATGTAACCAAAGAGTTGATCGCGGAAATAAACAAAGACATCGAAGAAATACACAAACTAACTGCAGAGACAAATGATCTACAACCACGAGTTTTATCAGATGTGAAACCTTATCCTAAAATCACGTTACAAACTGTAGCAGAATTACCAGAAATACCACAGTTCAAGTCAAAAGAATCAAATAAACCTACAACAGACACGTTAGATCTAAAAGCCTCAGAGCGAAAAAGAAAAGAGAGGATACGACAAGTGAAAGAGATGCTAAGTAAGGGTATTCCACCAGTGAGTTACGGACGACGGGCACCGTTTCCACTAGTACGCAGTACGAGTAAAGCGGACCCAGTAGTCAAAAGCCGCCCCACACTAATGTCATTAGAACTGTTCAATCCGGCAACTGATGACATGGATAGCGACTCTAGCGGTGTCTCTTCGCCGGATTCAGTGGACAGCGTCATTAGTGTCGTGCCTGAAGAACTACGAAAGACTGCACTAGAAAAAGGTATGTTTTTGTTTATTAATCTGTTATAAATTACCTACTCACGCTTTCTTCTGACGAAACGTGAATAACTTCTTCGTTCTCTTTCCAGATCTGCCAAGTATCATCACCGAGTCAATGAAAGAAGATTGCGCGTCATCAGATGCCAGGCCAGACAAATCTCTTTCCCCTTCCCCCGCACCACTGTTGGAGGCCGCAGCGGATGTAGCTCAATCTCTGGACGAAGCTTGTGAAGTAGTCATTCAGTGCAGCCCACGTTCTAAAAGAAAACATCTAGAGAAGTTGGAAAGTGCTGACGCTATGGCGATCGTTCAGGGTGCTTCGAGCAGCAGCAGTAGCAGCAACTGGAGCTTAAACAAACTATCTCCAGGGGATTTGAGAATATTAGACGACAGATCTAGATCCCATTCACACACAAGCTCTAGTGGTGGCAGTTCTTCTAGTTTAGAACGCCTCTCACCCGGTCGGAGGTCAAAAGAAAGGTCCCCCAAACTTGGCAGCATTAATAACTCTTCTTGGAGCTTGAACAGATTATCACCTAACAGGCCCGAAGGACGGTCTTTAGATGAAAATTTAAGCAAAAGCCACAGAAGCCCCACCAGATTACCTTACGATTCAATATCGATGTCCAGCACAGATTCTGAAAAATCTATTTCAAAATCCGAAAGTTTTAATAGAATCCAAAATGAACCACTGATCACGTGCAAATCCGATATGCTGGCTAATAAAGAGGAAGAATGGCCGCCAGAAGATCGACATCAATTGACAGAATTTGCAGAAAAACTTAGCGAAAAGCTTTTACAAGAAATTGATCAGTACTCAAAGCGTATCAACGAAGATGATTTTGATCTGCCAAGCAGTAGCAGCAGTGAAAAGAGTATATCCCTTCGGCTTAAACGGGAAGAGGAAGATAGAAATACGCAAAAAATCTTAGATGAACTGTCCGACAGTTTACAGCACTTAGAGGACCCATACATAAGCAAAATTAGCACAGAAATGCAAGGCCTGAGCAAACTCAACGCTGAGCTACAAGAGCGTCACAAATATATTGCAGCTCTGAATGAATTTCAGGAAACTGATATCAACAAACTTTTCCCGAAGTGCAGCACAAAGACAAAGAAAAAGAGATCCAAGGATGTGGATCCCATAATCAATAAGTACAGGGAACTGAAGAAGAGTATGAAAGTCACAAGTGAGGAGGATCTTTACCTCAATAACTGTGCCAACGCAAAACCAATATTAGACGAAACAAAACTACCTGAAACCAATCCTGATATGAAAAACCCTGATGACGATAGCGCGATCTGCTCGGCAAACGGAAACCCAGAAATCACCATCGATTCTGGAGCATACGACACCAGCCAATCACTCGAAACTGGGTACTCATTAGAATCAGAAATCAGCGTAGACTCTCTTTGCACGAGCACCGACAAAAACTCAAAACGTTCGTCGCTTAAGGTGGGCCAATCAACAGACTCCAGTGAATTGGACAAAATGGAGATCAGCCCAGAGTCGATAACTTCACGTTCTAGCAACAGCACAGCCCCTCTAAAGTCCGGCTTCTCGATCGAGTCGAGTGATACATCTGCAGGGAGCGACTGGAGTCGTCGGGATAAGACCGGGAGCACTGCGTCTCTTGGCTGCTCTAGCTTAGCTTCATTGCCATCGTATAGCGAGTGTTCTAGGGAAAGGAAGTTAGAGGCTCGCTCTTGTTCGGAGGACACAGCCTCTGTGCCAGCTGCATCGATCCCCAGTGTTCCTGCTCGGGCTATACCCCACGCCCCTTTGCTGCCGTCTCTGAGCGACGGTTCCGACAGTCTGCCGTCAGAAGGAGGCGCGGTCACGTACCACCGATACTACCACGTCTTCAAGCAAGGAGAGCTCGACCAACTCATAGACAAATATGTTGAGAGCCTTCACGTCGTGTCGTCTTACTACGACCAGGCCAGCTGGTGCGTTGTGGCGGAAAAAGTTCAAGTGTGGACCATATGAGGAGTAATTGTAACTTTATGTCTAATCGCAGAGTTCGAGGTTTCGTTGCTGGTTTCTCTATGGCCTGATGATTAATTATAGTGCTGGTTTTAATCTTATGAAGCAGTGGAGATTATAAACTTTAAGTAGAAGACACTATGTGCAGTGACTTATCCAAGTGACCTTCCTAACTAACTCTTTAAGTGAGTGTTAAGGGCCGATTCATGGAAAGGGACTTTTGAACATGTGCAAAATGCCAAAAGCGAAGCTTTTGTTTTTGAATATACATATTATATTCAGTCTATCTATACCGATGTATTAGTTGTTATATCTACGATCTTTATCTAAACGCGCCTGTTGGATGGTAATGAAGTTTTGTTGGGCCCAGTTAGCCATTTCTTAGCTTACATTTTATACCATTGGGTATTTAAATGTTTATATATTGTGAATGAAGATTCACGAAGTGTAAGAGAGGAAGAAAGAAGTGGCTGGGGATGGGTACGCCAAATCTACATGTCTAACCTTTATCATATACCAAGATAGTACCAACATTAGTATTCGATGCGAAGGTAGTTTTCGCATAAAGTGAAATCTAAGAGCTTTAAATAGTGAAAATTTAAATATAATATACTTCAGAAGCTCAATATTATATAAGCTATTCGTAGCTTATTTACTCTATCATTCATGTATACTTACATAATATATTGTAATTATATTCGGTACTTATTGTTCATTCATTAAAATACTATAATCCAAGACCAAAATAACGTTGGGTGCTTGTACTTAAAAATCACTATATCTAAGACAATAAACAGCAGCGATAAATACAATTCCTTCATTTTCCAAATAAAATTCATTCAGACATTTACAAATTATCTAGTGTTATATTGGTTTTGGATTCTGGAATTTTATCCAACAATCCTGATCATAAATGGAAATTTACAGGGTTATAGGCAGATAATCAATAACCTTTAAAGACGACTTGAGTAGATCAAGACCAACAACTTTGTTCTATGACTTGTCTAATACAATGACTTTTGTTTTCCTACATTTTCAGTTCTTATCTTCTTAGCTCTATGCAGTCGGTCGCATAATAAAGCTATAAAAGCACAGTAGAAGTAAAGTTGTTAGTCTTGATGTACGCAAGTCGCATATAAGAGGTTATTGTATATCTATATCTACCTATAACCCTGTCTACGTTTAAATTTATACTATTGAGCTGGTCTCACGTATCAACTATATGATCATTAAATAAAAGCAACATAACTTAAAATTATACGCATTACTAGGATAAAACATTTTTTCACAAATGCTGACTCTTAGTTTATTGTATAACTAATTGAATAGGTTGATACAAGTTACTATCATCATTAAAGGCTTTGCCAAACAGAACGCGTTATTACGCCGCGTCGGGCGCTAAGTTAACGCCGCGCTATAGCGCCGAACTGTGTTGTACTATGGCGGTACTCTACTGTCACACAGAGCGGGCGGAGCTAGCCGTACGCAACGTTTTGTCGCTGTGTGACAGTAGAGTACCGTCATAGTACAATACAGTTCGGCGCTATAGCGCGGCGTCAACTTAGTGCCTGACGCGGCGTAAAAACGCGTTCTGTTTGGAAAAGCCTTTATTATTAATTAATGACGTATTGGGTGTATAATTATATCCTGGACATGGACCATATAGTGGAGGATATTCGCGTAAGCAGCTATTTAAAGTACAAATAGAGTCATATAACTAATTATGTACAGTATGTACAGCCTATAATATCCTATTTATGTTGCATATAGATTCTTACGATAAACCATACTTTAGTGTACCTATTGAAAATAAGATTATCAAGCTATAACTTTCAGTATAATTTAAAATTTGCTTACTCATGTACATAATAACATAGCCGGGTTAAAATACAAGATATTTGATTTACAGTATCAGAGTAAGCATGTTATTTTATAAAAAAATAAAAAAAGAAATATTATATGTAAACAAACATAAATGGTCTATAATACTTAAATATACGAAGCATCATGGCTCGATTATTATCTAAAAAGGAATTTTGCATTTCTTTTCATTTTATTACATTAAATACTTACACAATAATTTTTAGATTATGATCTATCGATTAAACCCAACACTGATGTAGTTTATATATCAATAAATGTTGAAAGAAGTCCTGCTTTGTATTGTAAAAATATTGTCACCTAAAGCCATGTTAGGTTCAAATTTTTACGAAATGCTGAATTATGAAACAAAGTTATGACTTCATGAATGATTGCCATGTATATTCATTAGTTGTCTTTATATACAATTATCATTTTAATTTCATTGGAGGTAATAAAATTCTATGTACGCACGCACGGGTTTCTACTCTGTCGTGTCCATATTTTTATAACATAAAAAGGGTTTGAAAGTTTGAACAATAATACAAGATTATGACAGCATTGCTTTTTAATATAAAAAAGATATATTTCATAATGTAAATAATGCTCTAATTATAAAAAGCTATTAGAATATAATAATGTTATCAAATGAATCAGTGAGATTAAAGTAATTATCTAGGGTAGGACCAGGCTGTATGTTTAATATTTTCGACTGACTAGCCAAATTATAATGATATTGTAGCCTGAGCATAGTATTTATCTAGTACCTACCCATAACACAAGCTCTGCTTAACTTGGGGCTAGATGATGTTTCTCCAGCATTATCTATTTATTTATAGTAACTCATAATTTATCATTAATTTTATTTTTGCATACATACAAAACGAGTCGTGTCCTTCCTAAATCGGAAAACCGAATTATTCATAATTTTATGAAACTTTATTGACATCAGCGAATCTCAATGTAAAATATTAAACATACAGAGAAAGCAAAGGTTTCACTAGTTATAATGCGAAATTAGTATAATATTTATGTAGATAAAAAATAAAGCACAACATTTTAATTTCCAATTCATTGTTAAGCTTAAAAACTTTAATGAATAGAATTAACTATTAAACCCAAGTCAAAGTTAAATAAGCCCTGTTTTTTTGTAACATTATTCCATGTTTGATGTTTATGTAATAATTTAAGCAAGTACTTTTTTGTTTGAAAATACTTAACCTATGACCTGTTAATTTAAATAACAATGCGTCTGTTCTATATCAATTAATTTTGAATAAGAACTTTTAGAAAGTATTTTACAGAAATCGTGTGTTTAACAAGATATGTACCTATGCATTATGAATGTAATCGGGTTAACTACGGGCCTAGTTTGTGTTGGAGAAAAATTTGGAAAAAACGGTATTCTACCAATACAAACTTGGTTCGTAGTTAACCCGCCATTGATAAAATAAAGTCATCAAACTACGAAATTTTTATAATGTAACGTTCATTAGCAACAAATTTGACGAAAAAAAGGTAACAATTTGAACAACATTATATATATTACAAGACCTTTTGTTTTCAAAAATGTTGAGCGTGTAAAAATATACAAAGGTAAGACACAATATACGGATTCAAATCATATAGATGAACATAACGATTGGTATAGATGGGTTAACGGAAAACCGTCAGTTAAGCCATCCTAGTTTTTTGAGAAGATAATTTTAAGATTTTTTCGATTAATTATTTCGAGTATTTACAAGTCCGAGGGACGATAAATTTTTTTCGATTGAGAGTTGTGAAGTTTTGAGCATATCAATGCTGTATAGGGAAAGAAGCTAGAATTCTTAGCAAGGACGAGAAATGAAAGAAATTTATACGTAGGAAGAAGTTGGATTCACTGTGGTTTGGCTCTTATATATTTAAATTAAATTTAAATTTAGTTTAAATGACTAAACTTGAAAATTGCAAGTTGTTTTGACTGTAAAAACTTATTTGCTTACGCTTTGAAACCCAAACGCAAGTAGATGAAGTAATACTAAATTTGGCACTAGAATTATTCTCCCTGTGACCAAATTTAAGATCTAAAAATTTGCTTTTCTTGATTTGATTCATGAATTTAGACGAACGTAAAACCAATATTGAAATTTATTTTGACGATACATATTTGAAAATTAGTTTAATTTATAGAGTAGAAAATTTAAGAAACAATTGAATCAAGCGTTTTTTCTTTGTTAATTTATATATTTTTAAGAACCATTTAAAATATGCCGTTTAATTACATAAATGTGTTGTTTAAAGGTTGCTTATTTATGTTGCTTGTATAAAATAAGTATGGTTAAATTTTTCACGTATTTCATAATGGAGGAACCCCTAAGCCTATGTATTGTACATACTAAAGCACTTCGTATTGGCTTAATCTGTGATATGTAATAGAGAAATTGGCACAAATTCATCTTTATTTTATTTTACGTCGTGTAAATATACAATAATTTGATATTAATTTCTTCGCCGAATTGATATTTTTCAGTAATTTGTAATTCCTAACATTAGAGACAAACTCATAATGACATAATATAATAGCAAATTTTGGTAACTTCGACGCATCTGACCAGTAAATATTTAGCTATAATATAATATTAACATAACCTTATTCTATGTTAATGTGTTGGTATTTATTTCAAAAGAAGCATGAGACTTCAGTAAGCCTCATAATTTTTTCAAAGATCACTTGATGCACGAAACTGTCTAACATCACCAAAGGTTTTGCGTGATTTTGCAGTCCATTTTCAAATCGTGTTATTTTTTTGTATGTAAATTCAGTGCATGGTAAATTTTTAATATGCAGAAATCAAATGACAGCTATTTTTATGGTATTGCTTACTACAGATTATTTTTAATTTTACAACGATGTCAATAAGCTAGATATTACCAAAGCCCTAGTCCTAGTTTATGCTAAACATACGAATAATCAAACATATTTTTTATTGCAGAACGCATTTTACTTAAGATATTTATACCGATATGCTGAGTGAGTTTTTTACTTACACCTTTTCAAATAGATCGTCTAAAATACGAGCAAATTCTCCCGACTTCGTTCCTATTATGATTCCATAGTGATGTACCTATGTTGTATCGACGTATCTTAAACTCAAAACGAAATGCAGTTTATGTATATACTGCATTTCGATTTGACTTTGGTTTGTTTTTAATCACAGACTAAAAATAAGGGTAAAAAGTAAGGACATAAACACTTACCTCATACAGATTTACTCCACAATACTTATACACGTCGAAACCTCTTTTAATTGCTGCAACCACAAAATAAGTATAATTAGCAGGATCAAAACCTGCGTAGGTACACACAGATCAAATAGAAATAATACTTCACTATTAAAGTCCCTATAACAGTAAATTAGGTAGGTGCGTATACGAATTAAAGTAACCAACCTATTTAAAGTAAAAAACTCACCTTCAGTAATCGTACTTACCTACATAGACAGTTAAGAAGCATCACGTGTACCAAACTGCTATTTAGAATTCCCGTAATTTTACACAAAAGTTTTCTTCTTATTACTGACATTGTAAAAATATAACGAAATACAGTAATATTATAAGCTTAACTATATTGTAACTATACTAGGTGATATTCTTCACAATAAAATGAAGACTTCAAATAGTTTTCTTGTTTTATTTTCCTTCCTATACAATCACTAGCGGCCCGCCCCGGCTTCGCACGGGTATTAAACAAAAATTTCAGAAATTATACACACTAAAACGATGGGTTTCACAGTTTTCATACGGATCTTTACTTTTTTTAACATCATTGGGGTTTTTGACATTGACTCGACATTCCAAAACTGACACTGGCCGTAGAGAAAAAGCAAGCACCGTGCGCTATACAACCTCTTTTTCTATTCTGACACGCCATAATAGAAAAAGAGGTTGAATAAACAGCCCACGGTTCAATTATTGAATTTTTCATGCGGATCCCTAACTTTTTTGAAAATATTATATAGCCTATGTTCATCACGGAAAATTAAGGATTCTAATGGTGAAAGAATTTTTTAACTCGGTCCAGTAGTTTCGGAGCCTATTCAATTCAAACAAACAAACAAACAAACATACAAACAATCAAATCTTTCCTCTTTATAATATTAGTATAGAAGTATAGATAAGTATATACATTAATATATTTCAACTTATCCTTGGTACACCCCTGCCTTTCTTAAATGAAAATATTTTTTTCCATCCAAAGGTTGCCTGGAAGATATCGTTTCTAAGCGATAAGGCCGCCCATGGTACTAGTCTTATGACACTAGAATATCTATTTCTTAAAATGTACCTAAGCCTGCACTAGAAGGCAGTGTTGCCAGTTTGCTGGCAGCAAAGCTACATAGGTTATAAAAAGAATTTAAAAAAAAAAAGAAAGTGACAATCGAAGTCCAGGCTAGGTTTGAAATGCCAAACTGAAGCCGATTACGATTACCAGTTGAGTTAGACAATAGAGCCGCAGTTTGGCTTTTGTATAGAGTTTCCACCCCAAATGGTTCAAACAAGTAGGTTAGGTTACCTAACCTCGGTTAAGAGTAGCGTATTTTCGCCGTTTGAGGATCTCTGATAATGTTGCGGCTAAGCCGACACTTACTGAAAATTTAGTAACCTAATGGTGAAAGAATTTTTCAAATCGGTACAGTAGTCTCGGAGCCTATTCAATTGAAACAAAGAAACAATCAAATCTTTCCTCTTTATAATATTAGTATAGATACCCCATGCCGTGTGGTGCCGGCATAGAATTTCACCACCCCCACTCTTCCCGTGGGTGTCGTAAGAGGCGACTGAGGGAAACACACCGGGGGCGGGCAGCAGCGCCTTCTGCAGAACAACTACACCGAACTGCGATCCCCAAACCGCATGCCCAGCGTGGGGTTTATGGGCAATAACCCCCACATAATGATGCCATCTATGGCGCTCATTAGGGGAGGTCTATGTCCAGCAGTGGACTATTATAGTCTGGTGATGTTGATGATGTTGATAGATACCCTAGAGGTAAGGGTACACATGTGGCTTCCCAAACCAATATTTCTTCCCGACCCATTTTCTATGGAATCGGTCATACCGTCAGACTTTTTATCACTTCTGTCATGCATAAGGCCACGTGGTTCAAGAGTAGCCATTGACGCTAGCAAAAACCCGACGTATGTCATATACGGCATATCCATACTAAGCTATCGTTGTAGGGTATATGACGTCATTTGGTACTTCATCACCAGCCTATAATAGTCCACTGCTGGACATAGGCCTCCCCTAATGAGCGCCAAAGATGGCACTATCATTTGGGGGTTAATGCCCATAATCCCCACATAATTTGGTACTTAAAAACTAACTATTCCGATCCCTGGTCATAATTGAACTATGGCAATGCAGCCTATAGTATAAATAATTGGAACTCTAGTTTGTTTTAGTTGTCTTTCCTAACACAATATTTTTAGGATTAGGATGTAAATCAAATAATGTATTTTGTGTTAAAATGATTTATTTAATTATACTTAAGTACAATAAATAAATACGTTAACTTAAACTCTTATACATAAAATATAAGTTTATAATACCGTTTATGTAATAATAATAATTAACATATTCTATTTACCTATTTTCATAAACAAAATCAATAATCTAATAAATAATCCGTTTTTCATAAACAAAATCAGATCAAGTATAAGTATAAGTACGATACTTTAGCAAATTTTACACTTAGATTTTACAATTACACACAGTACATTCCACATCATATAGATTTGACTATTTTATTAGTAAAAAAGAAAACTTAAGAATAAATTAATATTATCCTACCTGTATATTTATAAGAGATGCTTCGATTAACGAAATAATATACACAAATACACAACAATTATGAATCGTAAAATAGGAAAACCACACACACGTATTGCACAGGATCTAAATCCGCAGCCTTATTGTCTAACTTGAAATCCATCACCAGTGAACTTCAAACCGATTACCAGTTGTAGACTCAGTCGAAGTGTTTTCGGTATTGTCTAAGGTATTCAACTGGTCTTCGGTTTCAGCTATTTACACAATACGAAAGTGACAATCGAAGTCCAGGCTAGGTTTGAAATGCCAAACTGAAGCCGATTACGATTACCAGTTGAGTTATACAATAGAGCCGCAGGTCCAAAAACATCCAGCCGAATGGAGCCGAGTATACCCGATTCAGCGTAACACACTCGAGCGTGACTATAATCTAGTAACATATACACATACGAAGTATGAAGCCAGCTATGCCATCGTGTACTTAGGTTGGTTGTTAGTGCCTTGTGGCCAAAGTCATGGACTCAAACAGGGTCTTGCTACTAAAGACTGTACAACGCATATCGTTATGTTCACAGTAACGGTACGTAACGACAAAGAGGACAACTGGAGCTATCTATACCCGATTGAGCGTAACGGATTTAAGCGTGACGGTTCAGATTACTTCACTCACTGTAATAAGCCCATAGTTATTTCCCGACAGCTTTTCGTATAGTCTTCGTTATGGTTTTACGTACGCTGGTTGTCTCCCTACCCATTTTTAGGTAAAGACAACCTGGAGAAGTACAACTCTTTATTTCGACCTCTGTGGCGCGGTGGGCGTAGGTCCGCCTACGACGCAGGAGGTTTCGGGTTCGATTCCCGCCTCGGGACAAATATTTCTACGATCTGCAGATATTCGTTCAGGGTGTTTTGGTCGTTTTCTATGTATAATAAGAAATATCTATTTATTCAATAATATTGTATTCTGTCATCTAGTACCCATAACACGAGCTCTTCTTGGCTTGAGGCTAGATGATGCTGTGTGGATTGTCTGGCATTTTTTATGATTGTACACTAGGATCATACGAAGTACGCAGCCAGCTGCGCCATCTTGTCTTTAGGTTGTTTGTTGCGCGCCTTGTTGGGGCGCGTGCGCGGGCCGCGAGCGCGCTGCATCGGCGCGCGGGACGCGACGGCACGATGCTTCTCCACCTGTGGGGGAAAGAGACGGAACTAGTTATAGTTTATTGACCTATGTCATCATCATAATCAGCCTATAACAGTCCACTGCTGGACCTCTAGGCCTCCCCTAATGAGTGCCATAGATGGCATTATTGATCATTTGGGGGTTATTGCCCATAATCCCCACACTGGGTTTTATGGGCACCCCCCGGTGTGATTGTCTTAGTCGCCTCTTACGACACCCATGGGAAGAGTTGGGGTGGTGAAATTCTATGCCTGCACCACACGCCATTATTGACCTATGTAATACACACAATATGTACCCATTTAGGGTGCAATGGGAGACGGCCAGAAAATTTATCTATACTAATATTATAAAGAGGAAAGATTTATTGTTTGTTTGTTTGTATGTTTGTTTGTTTGTTTGTTTGTTTGAATTGAATAGGCTCCGAAACTACTGGACCGATTTGAAAAATTCTTTCACCATTAGAATCCTAAATTTTCCGTGATGAACATAGGCTATATAATATTTTAAAAAAAGTTAGGGATCCGCATGAAAAATTCAATAGGTAATTGAACCGTGCGCTGTATATTCAACCTCTTTTTCTATTATGGCGCGTCAGAATAGAAAAAGAGGTTGCGTACTGTTCTTGCTTTTTCTCTACGGCCAGTGTCAGTTATGGAGTGTCGAGTCAATGTCAAAAATCCCAATGCTGTTAGAAAAAGTAAGGGATCCGTATGAAAACTGTGAAACCCATCGTGTTATTGTGTATAATTTCTGAAATTTTTGTTTAATACCCGTGCGAAGCCGGGGCGGACCGCTAGTTGTCAAATAAATGTATTATCTATCTATCTATATCAGTAAAGTTGTTACCAGCGCGCTAAAAGCCGGCTCGCAGTACAAGCAAGCCGTCATCTCCGTCAGCATAGCGGGTAGCTTGGTCCTCTCTGCCTTGTACTCCACAGTCACCTGCTGGGCGCCGCACGCGTTGCATTGCAACTCCGACACAGACACTTTGGTCGCGTCCTCGAATATGTTGATTATTACATCGCAGCTGAAACAAATGATGCCATAAAATAAGTATAAAATACTTCAGAATAAGCAATTTAATACCGTCTACGAGACGAATTGCGGTTGAGTCGTATCGTCAGTACTCCCGAATAGTTCTTTACGCATGACAGGACTAGGTAACGCTGTATCTAGATAGATAGTTTATATACTTGGCTAAAGAACCAACACCACATTTTACACACTGTGATGTAAGGACTAGGTAACGCTATGACTGTTTAAATAGTGTATATGTCACTGGAAAATAACAAGAAACACAATTTTTTTAGGTAATTTATATATAATTTTTTTTAGGTAATTTATATATTTTTATAGGATCTAAACGAGAGATAAATTGTATTATTTTACGCCCACATTTTCGCATATTGATAAACTAACGTTAATGTTGCAGGCTAACGAACCTACACTCCTAACCTACACTCTGATATGAGGACTAGGTAACGCTATGACTATCTAGAAAGTTTTTATACCGGTTGCAGGCTAAATAACCAAAACTCCCGCCTCACAATCAATGATGTGAGGACTAGGTAACGCTATGACTGGCTAGAAAGTGTATATAACGGTTGCAGGCTAAATAACCAAAACTCCCGCCTCACAATCAATGATGTGAGGACTCGGTAACGCTATGACTGGCTAGAAAGTGTAAATGCGGTTGCAGGCTAAATAACCAACACTCCCGCCTCACAATCAATGATGTGAGGACTAGGTAACGCTATGTCTGGCTAGAAAGTGTATATAACGAATACAGGCTAAATAACCAACACTCCCGCCTCACTCTTTATGATGTGAGGACTAGGTAACGCTATGTCTGGCTAGAAAGTGTATATACCCGGTTGCAGGCTAAATAACTAACACTACCGTCTCACTCTTTATGATGTGAGGACTAGGCAACGCTATGTCTGGCTAGAAAGTGTATATACAGGTTGCAGGCTAAGGAACCAACATTCCCACCTCACACTCAATGATGTGAGGACTAGGTAACGCTATGACTGGCTAGAAAGTGTATATAACGAATGCAGGCAAAATAACCAACAATCCCGCCTCACTCTTTATGATGTAAGGGCTAGGTAACGCTATGTCTGGCTAGAAAGTGTATATAACGGTTGCAGGCTAAATAACTAACACTACCGTCTCACTCTTTATGATGTGAGGACTAGGTAACGCTATGTCTGGGTAGAAAGGGTATATACCGGTTGCAGGCTAAGGAACCAACATTCCCACCTCACACTCAATGATGTGACGACTAGGTAACGCTATGACTAACTAGATAGTGGACATACCGGTTACAAGCCAGTTTCCACTTAGGCGCAGACGGATCTAGAACCAACACCCCCGCCTCGCACTCCACGCAGCCCGATACGCCGGTCGAGTTGACGCCGTAGGCGCAGGTTGGGTGAGTACAAGAATTGCAGCCGAAACCTTTCTTCATATCCCTGTTGAAAAATATAAATTTTATAATTATGTAGAGAAAAGTAAGCGGCGCGCCATAATAAAAAAGAAATTGTATGCCGATCACATCTTTGCTCTTATTATGTATCTATTTTTTATTAGTATAGATAGTATTGATAAGAAATAAGTTGCTATTTATTTTATCTTCACTTAAATTTTTACTTACTCCTGGAAGAGATCGAGTGAAAAAGAAACCACTAGTACCTTTAATAACTTATGTGTCTAATACAATGCTTGTTTTACCTATGTAAATCAAGTTTATTGTGAAATATTATTAAATTAACTCTCATAAAGGACATCTGTGCTATTGGCTACGGCCCTATGTCTCCCAAAGGACCAAGTTCAATCAAAATTTGCTTTGTATTAGATGAACCAAGGATTTCTATTAGATGAACCATGTCCAGATTTGGATTAGTAATCTGATAATGATAAACAATGAATAAATAAATAATTCTGGACAATCCACATAGTATCACATAACCCCAGGCTAAGCAGAGCTTGTGTTATGAGTACTAGATGACTGGTATACATAATACAATATATTAAATAGATAAATATTTTTTAATATACATAGCAAACGATTCCCGCTTCAGGACAAATATTTGTATGATCTGCAGATATTTGTTCAGAGAGTTTTGGTCGTTTTCTATGTATAATAAAAAAATATCTATCTATGTAATAATATTGTATTATGTATATCGTCATCTAGTACCTACCCATAACACAAGCTCTGCTCAGCTACGGGCTAGCTGACGCTGTGTGGATTGTCCGGCATTATTTATTTATTTATATGATGGGCCACAATTGAAGCTTGTTACAACTTTACCTGAAAGGTGGATGGTTGTAGCAGTACGGGCAGAGTGGGAAGCTCTTCCCCTTATGCCCAGAAGACCAGGAGAGCAGTTCGAACTCATCTAGTGGACATTTCAGCTCGCGGTAGATACGGACGGTCCCGTGCTGGGGTAGAGTGTATGTGTCGTCGCAGTGAGAGCAGTGGAGGCGGGATGGCTTAGCCTGGAACAATAATAATATAATTATTATAATGATAATAATAATAATAATGTCAGATCGAAAAGGCGGTACTCCTGGACTCTGCGCGTATCGTCAGGAAGTTCCTCTCTCTGCAGCCCTAGTCACCGGCCGCTTGAGCCTAGCTTCGCGGTCGGTGATCTACCGTTTTGATATATTTTTTATAATAATTTTGTTGTATTTTATATGGTAAAAAAAATATTTTTTAACGTGATTATATAATATAATGAAGTGGAATAATAATAATAAACCAAAAAAATAATAATAAAAATGAACTTCCTAGTGAAGTCCGCCCACCTGAAGCGCACTTGGTCTAGGCCCGTGTGCTTCAGTTATTACCGGTTTTTCTCCGAAAGCCGAGAAGATAACAATCTAAACCAAAATAAAAATAATATGAACTGGTTTATTTCGGGCAACATTAGTCTAGTACATGATGGAAAATATGTAATTGTATAAAATATATACATACACTATTTTGCCGTGTGGTGCCGGCATAGAATTTCACCACCCCATCTCTTCCCGTGCCGTGGGTGTCGTAAGAGGCGACTAAGGGAAACACCGAAGGGCGGGCAGCAGCGCCCTCTGCAGAACAACTCCACCGAACTGCGATCCCCAACCCGCATGCCCAGCGTGGGGATTATGGGCACTAACCCCCAAATGATAGTGCCATCTTTGGCGCTCATTAGGGGAGGTCTATGTCCAGCAGTGGACTGTTATAGGCTGGTGATGATGATGATACACTATTTTAGAATAGGTAACTCACCTGAATATATCTCATATAACGCCTACACTTCCCGCATCTCGACAGCGCTTTCCCACTCGCCTTCAGCGAGGAGAAGTTCACCTCAAACAGCTGGTCCATCTGCTCGATAGACCGCACAAAGTACTGGAACTTGCGACGAAATATCTCTGCGGTGTGCGTTAGCACCGCGTGGTAGTCGGCGCGACCCACGGCGATCAGATTCAGCTGTTCTTCTACGGCTGTGCGCATTGTGGGGAGGACTAGTTCTGGGTCGATCTGGGAACATGTTTGGGTTTTACCTTACACATAAATTATTAGTACCATTTTAACTATTTATCGCGCATGGCATGACTGTCATCCCGTGACCACGACAGTGTGTACTGTCGGTATGAACCTCAGAAAAACGATGTCTATGGAAGTGCCCTAAGCATGTACTTTCCTTGGATACCTATGTAAACAGATCGGTTGAGCAACATGGCGGATTAGGGATGTTCACTTGTTCGTCTAGTCGATAACATTATATCGATGGACGAACTTGTCTTTTTAATCGACATCAAAAAAGGAAAGGTTCTATGTTCAACTTATAGGCGACGGGAAAATATATTTACATTTTTCAGTGATTCAGCGAACCGCCCCGGCTTTGCACGGAAACCTCTTAAATTGCCAGTAATTAATTGTCCTCTTAATTCATGGGACCTGTTTCTATATGATTTTCAATTTATATTACAGTTTTGCTCAATAAATAAGTCGAAAACACGGACAAAACATAAAAATCTCACAATGTCTTCTCCTGACATGTAAACAAACCCGTTGAGTAGAATGGTATCCGTGACAATGAAACCAGGAAGAGGGCGCTGATAAAAAGAGTGTGTATGATTTTTCCTAACGTTAAACCACTGTTGTGAGAAAGAGACTGGTAGTCCATTATTGCTTCCGTGTCAAATTGAACAATTACAACATTTCTGAGTTTTTCTAAGGTATGAACCTGTTGAAACGTCGTGATACAACTATACGAATATTATAAAGAGGAAAGATTTGATTGTTTGTTTGTTTGAATTGAATAAACTCCGAAACTACTAAACCCATTTGAAAAATTCTTTCACCATTAGAATCCTAAATTGGTAACGATTTTCTTTACTTTTTTCTTTCTTTCATCACCACCACTCACCTTCTGATAGCCATGCACCAGTACGATGCCCAAGTTAGTCGGCACCAGCCGCCGTCCATTGCCGACCGTCACGTAGTTCCGCTGGCAGATGTTGTTTATATGCACCGGGATGGACGCATCTGTGCCGATACCGTGCTTTTCCATTAGGGTGATTAGCTGTAAACAAAATGGAGTTATCAATTATTATTATTTTTTAATGAATAATGCCGGACAATCCACACAGCCACATCGCCGTGTGGTGCCGGCATAGAATTTCACCACCTCAACTCTTCCCGTGGGTGTCGTAAGAGGCGACTAAGGGAAACACACCGGGGGCGGGCAGCAGCGCCTTCTGCAGAACAACTCCACCGAACTGCGATCCCCAACCCGCATGCCCAGAGTGGGGATTATGGGCAATAACCCCCAAATAATGATGCCATCTATGGCGCTCATTAGGGGAGGCCTATGTCCAGTAGTGGACTGTTATAGGCTGGTGATGTTGATGTTGAATCCACACAGCTTCATCTAGCCCGAAGCTATGAAGAGCTTGTGTAATGTGTACTAGATGACTGATATACATAATACAATATTATTACATATCTATTTTTTTATTATACATAGAAAACGTCCACAACACTTAGCACAAATATCTGGAGATCATACAAATACTAGTCCCTAGGCGCGAATCGAACCCGCAACCTGCGTCACAGGCGGACCTTCGCCCACCGCGCCGTATCCGTCCTCCTAAGAAGTCGTTAGACCGAATTTACATACAAGCAGAAATAGATAGATAGTATTTATATATTATTTATATGACATTTTTATGTTTAGTAGCATCTTAAATACTCAATTAGGTTTATCTAGACTAGACTGTAAGGTCTTTAGAAATGATAAGATGTTTTTGATATTTGATAAATTGATTTTATTCGAAAACCGTACGAGCTAATGATAATAAGGAGACACGCCCCCGTGTGAAAGGCTAACTTGAACTGATGTGACTTGAACTGAGGTGAAACCGCGCAGCTCTCTAGCGTCAGCATTTTTACCTTATTGTCGTAATATCAACGCGCGCGCTGCGTTGATATTACGACAATAAGGTAAAAATGCTGACGCTAGAGAGCTGTGCGGTTTCACCGTACACTAGAGTTCTCTAATATTAAACGAAAAAAATAAACAAAAAAATAATAGACCTAAGAATGTAAAAATAAATAATATAAATAGTTCTACCTCAGCTTCGGATAGATAGTCCGGCGGTGATGTCTGACACTCCACCAACCTATGGTCGTGTGCTTTCAAGACGTCCTCTGCGTTTAGCGGCGGGATGAACTCGTCTTTGCCGAACGCCTGAAAAATAGTTCATTTACTTTTAAAGATATATTGAATAATAAAGTATTATCTATTCTTTTCTATTTTATTCTATATTTTAAGCTAATAAATAATTATTTTTAAGAGCTATGCCGCCAGCGTCTTGGGTTCGCTTCTGACTGGTATTGATAGTTTAGATACGCGTAGATTGTTTGCAGTAGTCTTCAGTTAGCTCAATTATTTCAATTGTAAATACTAGTTCAAATTTGGTTATTTAATTGCAGTTTAAAGGTTTTATTCCAATTTATTTCTGTTTTGGAAATAACTGTTCACTTGTTTATATTTCTCAGTAATTTCCTCCAAAATGATTCTGTACCTCGATAGACCATACATTTTAGTGAGGGAGTTTGTGGCGCCTCTAGCGTGCGTAAATAAAACTAAGCAAATTCCATACAAAAATAGAAAATTTCGATAGAGCGAGAAACATAATATAATTCTGAGCGTATCAAGCAGCAATACCAGTATTTGAAGCCATGGAGATAGTATACCTAATTTTCATGGTTTTTTTCTAAGCCAATTTGCATCCAGTTTTTCGTACGATTATCTGATTAATGATGAAATCTCTTGTAAAATAGTTTTTTATACTCCGAATTGAGGTTGACAGAGATTTGATCATCACTTAACTGTGATGATCAGTTTACGAACACCCGGTTTTTGAAAACCGGGTGTTGAGAATGAAAATGAAAATGAGTCGAAAGAGCTTGAGCTCTTTCAACTCATTTTCATGGCAACCTCAACTTCTTATTTAATGCATGCACTACTGAGCTTCGTGCCTCATACGTAGTCCTATATGTGCATAGCAACCCAAAGTCAGGCTATGTTCACTCCGCGCTCGTGTCAAATTCTACAAGTACATAGCCGATCCATATGGACGGGTTAATACAGTCAGGGCTGTCAAGCACCGCTAAAATCTAATAAATTATATTTCTACCTCTATATCCTCGCGAAATTGGCATATTCTACGTAATGTAGGATCTACCCAGAAAAATAAAGAAAAAAAAGATTAGATAAAATTTCGACTTCGACACAGTTATTTACTTCTATTCGCTAAATGTAGCTTGAAACACTGGGCTACGTTTTATAGGTCTTTGTCCTACCGCTTTGACTTATACTCTCCACAGACTGGACTGGTCGAAATACTTATCGCATTTCGACAACCCTAGCTTTTCTATGTCAAGCCCCACCTATGAATAAGTTGTTAATGTTAGAAAAGTTAAGCAAATATGGGCGGGTAAACATCGCAGTGCGAGCTGAACTGCATTGAATTGTAAGGTGGCAGAGTAACTTTTTTATTGAAGGCTTCCGCGGAGTGCGCCTTCTGTACGTATTACGGATATAGCTATTCTGTGACATGACTTTGTTCATTCAATTATTTGTCAGATGATTACAATACAGATTAGCTTTTTAATTGAAGGATTCCGCGGAGTGCGCCTTCTGTTAGTACTATATAATTCTGTGCCAAGTATAAAGTACCTCACCTGCCAATGCATGATCTCCGTATACCCAGCATCCACCAACGTGTTCCCCGTGTAGGTAAACGTCTCGGTGCCGAGTTGGAACGTGATGGTAGTGCTCAGGTACTTGCAGTCGCGAGACAAAGTCGCGATGAAATGCCGCGTGATATAGTCGTACACGCGCCACGCGTCGCCTTCTAATTCTGCTTCCGCTGTGGGTGTGCGAGATAACTTTTTAAACACAATCTTTTTCTTTTTGTAAATTTTTTTATTTTTGTGTATAGTTAGTAAGTAAGTAAAGTAAGTAAGCATTTATTTAGCACATAAAACACACATAATCATAATCACTAAGAAATGCGCGTGTGTAGCAGTGCCAAAAAGGTAATAGCTCAGTGATAATATTGCTCTATGAGCAAACACTGATTATTTGTTGTCTAGTTTACACATTTGAAATTTAATGTTAGTTATACTAGAATGGAATTAAAATCTAGCCATCGTCATCATCATCATCACCAGCCTATAATAGTCCACTGCTGGACATAGGTCTCCCCTAATGAGCGCCATAGATGGCATCATTATGTGGGGGTTATTGCCCATAATCCCCACGCTAAAAAAAATAGAAAAATAAAATATATCTAGCCATAAATTTGGCTAATAGATAATTTAGTTTTAACTTAATTTTATAAAATCATGTTATGTACTAAGAACGTGTCCATTGGCACTTTTCTTATTGTCTCTATACTTAAGGCGAAGACAAGTTCATGTGTTCTTTAGGATAGCACTTACGCACATACATATTTTTATCACTAAGCTAACCCAAAAGGTTTTGTTCTTTTGAGCCTTATTTTGTTTGAGTTTATTGACAAATTAATGTCTATCGGGCAAAACTTAACTCAGAGTTAGCTAACTCGGGTTCTTTATTAATCGATGTCTAGTCACAAGTGGCACTTACTGGCAGCTTTCATAGGCGTGATCGGCGGATGGTCGCCCGCGTCGTGCCCTTTCTTCGGCTTGTTGATGCCGTTGGCGAGGATTGCCTTCACCTCAGCGCCCCATTTACTGGAATTATTTACTTTATTGTATACTAGCGGTCCGCCCCGGCTTCGCACGGGTATTAAATAAAAATTTCAGAAACAATACACACTAACACGATGGGTTTCACAGTTTTCATACGGATCCCTTACCTTTTTTAACAGCATTGGAATTTTTTTACATTGACTCGACACTCCATAACTGACACTGGCCGTAGAGAAAAAGCAAGCACCGTGCGCTATACATATATTCAACCTATTTTTCTATTCTGACGCGCCATAATAGAAAAAGAGGTTGAATATACAGCGCACGGTTCAATTATTGAATTTTTCATGCGGATCCCTAACTTTTTTGAAAATATTATAGCCGATGTTCATCACGGAAAATTTTGAATTCTAATGGTGAAAGAATTTTTCAAATTGGTCCAGTAGTTTCGGAGCCTATTCAATTCAAACAAACAAACAAACATCAAATCTTTCCTCTTTATAATATTAGTATAGATTTATTAAACGAAAGGCTAGGTGGGGGTGTTACGCGCGCGCCGAGGGTTTTGAACTTTTGTCGATTATTAGGTACCAGTTATTTAAGAGATTAGAAGGTATATGTACCCTAAAGGAAAATTTTGACCTTTTTAAAAATAGGAGTCATTTGGATAGTATATCCGTGAGGGAAATGAGATAAGCTGTGTAAAGTGTGCCTAAAGTGTTGGTTACATAAGTATTAGTTATAATACTTATATAACCAATACTTTAGGAGAATTACACACTATTTGGCACATCGTATTAGCGCTCACGTGAATATAAAAACTATACCAAATAACTACCATTCGATGATTTAGTTTCTGGTCACTTTTTCAAAAATGTTAAACATTTTTGATAATACTTTAACCCAGTTGGGGATCTCACGTATTCGCGATACCCAAATGGGGTAAAGTATAAATAGGTACGACTTCAGCTTACTTGGAGTGCTGTTGCTGCCGCAATGCTCCAATCAGGTCGAAGTTCTCTCCGTAGCTGGTGGTTTCCGTTCTGGGGTAGGATATGTATCCGCTGGTGTACAGACGTTCTGCAATCTGAAAAGAAAAATAAATTGAAGATGTTAGAAGTTTGCACTTGAACACTATAACTCTGTACAGTAAGAAAAGCGTGTAATATAATAAGTTTTAATTGAAGGAAAGAATAGGAATAGGTAGTTTGCTTCAAATATTGTCCTATAAATGTTTCTATACTTGGCTAGACAAAGACTTTCCCGATCTAACTACTACGTTACTCTATAACAGTTATCATCAAATAATAATAAAAATAATGAACCGAGTGCTCCCGAGGAGGTTCATACAAGATTGAAGACCTACAAGATGTAAAATACTTCAAAACTAGGCCGATATAAAATATGGTATAACATATGTATATCTAAACCACCTAATTTAGGTACCACATGTAGTGTCGACGACGTGTGTGACGCGGTATGTGCTGCGACCGGTAATCATCCGCGAAAACGCCGGAACAGTACATTCTTTGGCCAGAATTCATAATGAAAGTCCAAATACTCTCTATTGTTGTTACAAATTAGTATTTCGCACCACTAATGATTTAAAATCATTCTAACGCGACGCTAACCGGTCGACCTTCACCATAACAGACATATAAAACTTTATTCTTGAGACCAAACTATCAATTAGGAAGATTAGTTCTTAAATAGATCTATAGCTGAAAAGCTTTAGATGGTTCAAGAAAAAGCTTCCCGCTACCATAGCCCCTGGTAGCATATTGGAGAGAGCATAATGGTCATAATAGCTCACTGGATCAACACAACACCCGACCCATGAGTATTGCCAGCGAGGCAATGCAGCCAGCATCTTGGATACACTTCCAACTGGTATTGATATGGATCAGTTGAACTACCTGTAGTTGATTTGCAACAGTCTGCGATAGCTAAATTGTTTCTATCGTAAATACGAACTCTGGTTTAGTTAGATAATCATCATCATCATCATCAGCCTATGTTAGTCCGCTGCTGGACATAGGCCTCCCCCGATAAACGCCATAGCGCCAAATAATAATAATAATAACTTAGTTAGATAATGTTTAGGTTAAATTAAATATTTATATAATTACCTGCATAGCATGATGAGGTCCCATTCCGAGGCCGGCACTGGCGACTCGCATCAACTCTATGGTGTTCAGCGCGACGGGGCGAGAGCGCGTCTTCTCCTTAGAAATCACGCTCACCACGCTGTTGGAATAATATAATAAACCTTTAAAGTAAGGGTTAATTTCTAGATTAAACAACAACCTCTGTGGCGCTGTGAGCAAAGATCTGCGACGCAGGAGGTTGCGGGTTCGATTCCTGCCACAGGCAGGCGTACTCCGTGGTATCCTTCAATTAAAAAGCTACGCTACCACCTTATAATACAATGCAGTTCAGCTCGACGAATTCAGACTGTCGAAAGAACGAGTGAAAATTACAAGAAAAACTACTTTAAAATTTAGCTTCAAAGCTTCCAAGCTCCATTTAGCGAAAATAATTGAAAAACTGTGACCAAGTATAGATTTTTTTTCTAGTTTTTTTCTTATAAATTTTCTGGTTAGCAATCGTTATCCTACATCATGTAGAATATGGAAAATGCCATTTCAGAAGAGAAATATCAAATCAAAGGCGTGGCTAGCGAGGCCTTTTGATTTGATTTGATTGTAGCGGTGCTTGATAGCGCTGACTGTATAAGTCAGTCCAGACGAGTTGGCTATGTCCTTGTTGAATTTGACACGAGCACGGAGTGCGGAGCCGGACATTTAATATTCTCCATTTCAATATTCTCGGTCCTTGTGACCTAGTTTTAATCAAACGATTTTATTGCGTGAGATTCATTTGCCACTATATCATTTATCAATAACTGATGAATTTGGTGTTTGACTTTTTACAAATATTAAACTTTAAGTGTACTTTATAGCAAGCAAAGTTGTGAATAATGAACTCTATTAGACTCACGTCGCTTCCTTAATCTCCCTAATCCCAATTAGAAACATATTAGCGATTTCCTTCTCAAAAACCCTCCCCCTCTTCCATTCCAAGGGCAGTTCCCTTCCCTCTTCTGTGCTGGCCGTTAACCGGAGAACCCAGTATGTCTCCGGCTTGAATGTTTGGATCTCATCATGGCGCTGGACACAGAAACCGAGAGTTGGGGTCTGGCAGGGGCCGTAGGAGATTACAGAAGAGTCCAGGTCGCCGTATCTACCTGAAAGTAAATAAATAATGCTGGATGCACACAGCATTATCTAGCCCCATACTAAGCAGAGCTTTTTTATGGGTACTAGATAACTGATATACATAATAATAATAATAATAGAGGACATAGATAGATATTTTTATGATACAACAAATATTTGCAGATCTTACAAATATTTGTCCCTAGGAAATCAAACCCGCAACCTCCTGCGTCGCAGGCGGACTTTCGCCCACCGCGCCAAAGAGGTCGTCAAATATGTATTACAAAATTGGGTTCAAGTCTCATTCAATATTATATTACACACCAAATCACCAAATTCAAATACACACCTTGAAAGTATTTTGTCTGAAATCTCGTAAAAGCACAGCCAATCCTGAGATCTAGTTCCTGCCGGGCGTCTACACTTTTAGACTCGTTCTCATTGGGATGAACTAACGTGTTCATGGCAGCTTTAATGTCTTTATCAGTGATGGCGGAGAAACGGGCTCGGTAGGTAACATGTGGAGAGTACACATCTCCTTTCAAGTAGCCTTGGACAGAGTTCATGACCTGCAAGGATGCTACAGATGAAATATATAAGCTATATCTAAATAAGAGACTTACTTAATCTAAATATAACATAATATTAAAACATTTATTTAACCAACCTACCAACCATTTACTTTCAAAGTAACAACTACCATTGTTTATGGATGTTCTAAATTTAAGACTTGATTAGCGATATTGAGCACATACCTCAAAGCAAATATTTTCTCCTTCTTTATCACAATCCAACCACAAGATGAGGTAATCTGCGCCCCGCCCTTCCTGAGCCAAGAACATGGGCATCCGCAGCCTTGGCGTAGCCTCCTTCTTCTCCGTAGGACAAGAGAACAACTCCACCGGGTCTACCTTGTCCCAGCTGTTGTATTTACCAACAAAATCTAACGACATCACATGGCCGCAAACAGAAGTCATCTTAAAATGAACCTGCTCATTCTTGAATGTCCCATTCCATTCGTATACGGCACATGATTGACTCGAATCTGTAACGAAGATTTATACATCTAAAATGGAAAGGAAGTTTCAGTGAAAGATCATCTTGGAAGCCGAAACCAACTTTTAGAAGTGCTGCATTTCCCATTGCTCAGGATAGTAGAGAGATTTTGAGCTAACGATGGCTTTTCAGCCACCATCAAGGCGAGCTTCATGTTTCTATGTTAGATATTTCTTGATTAATAGCAAGATTTCATGATCAAATCAAATTATAACAAAATAAATTCAGACATGAAAATTATTTTGATTGATTCAAAATTTTATTTTGTTATGATCTTGATCTCTCCACAGAAAAATAATATCCTAACCATAGAGAATAAAACCACTACGTTTATCGTAACGATCTCTCTTCTCTGTCTGTAAGTGAGCTTTGATCGACGAACCGTTTTTTTAAACTGTTTTTCTACAGCAAACGTGTCGACTGTTTTCATATTACGGCAAAAGTAGTTATTTCTACGAACAGGTTTTTTTCATTCAACGTCGACGACGCAAACGGACGAAACACAAAGACAGATTCACGTACACGATCACCACCCGAAAATTAACGAAAACTAACGAGCCCCGAGCGAAGCGCAAGGTAAAACGCGATAAATGAGCGAACCAGACGTCGCGTCGCTTAGTTGCCTTGCTCGAGCCAAACTGACCGAAAAAAAAAACAGGGTAATTGGGCATAAGTTTGTTTGTTTTTATTTTAATTAGTTTGTTTAAGTGTCGTGACACGTAGGTACCTAAGGTCAACGCTTTTTTGTATGGCACAGATGTATTATTTTTATTGTTTTAGTGGAAGTTATTGGTGTATTATTGAATATTTTCTTGTAAATAAAGACAGTTTTTAGTGTAAAAAGTACAATTTCTCATCAATTCAATTGCTCTCTCAAACGATAGACGAATAACTATATTCAGTCAGTTAGCGAGTGCGTTTTTCAATGTAACTACATACTTAGTTTAACGCATAGTTCCTTCTACAATAGTTTACGAAAAACAGTCGACGGTCAACCAGTTGATAAAACGGTCGCGAAATTTAAATGGTTCATTCGTTGAACTACGATCGAACGTCGACCGTTTTTTCAACTAGTTGACTGATAAAAAAAACGGTTTCGTTTCTTTAACGCAAAAACAGACAACGACCACCACTATCTGTTTATGGGTGCATTCCGAATTACGACTACAGCGCTGATAGCGATCTCAACAATATTTTGCGTTCCGAATTAGATATCGCGGTATTGACAGTGGAGTGTCAGTTTTGACAGAGCGCTCAGTGATTTCATTGGTGATATCGCAAAATAGCGACCTGTAATGACGTTTGACGCGACATCGTTGTCGCGATGTTGTCGCGCTTACAGTAATTCGGAACGGTTGTGAGCGCGATAATATCGAATTTAGCGTAATTCGGAATGCACTCTCTGTTACTGTCTGTATGCATATATTTATAGTTGGTAACATGTTAACATTAATCGATACTGACATTTACATTGGTAAGAGATTGACAGTTCATTTTGACAGTTCGATTGAAAGTCACTGTCAGGACTAGAAAAAAAAAAACAGAAAACAAAATGTCGATTGATTGCGGGTTAACTTACCTACGTTGAATAATGAATTTCTTGTTGAATTTATTTGAATAAGTCCATGGAAAACGCCAGGACCGAAAAAAACAACTTAAAATTATTATTCTTGCTGCTATAGAAGACAGTTTGCAGGATTATATATCCCTATCCCAGTGTTTCAACCAATAAGAGTCATGGTAAGTATGGTGAAAATGTTTTTGATAGGTACCTATTGTTTATTTATCTGCCAGCGTAGATATCTGAGATGTAAATGGCTGTGTTATTTCAGAGGGATGCCAGTGAGGATAACGTGATACCTCCGTCGCATCTGTGCGTTGTTCTGCCATCCACGATTGAAATCAACCCACCTATGATGATGAGTATGTTATACCTATAAGAATAATTTTGAACGGCATTGTTGGCATAATAAATTAGTGGCCGTGAAACTTCAATAAACACCTTTATGACAAATAAGTTTTATCAATGTTGCTTGTTGAATTCACTTACATGACTCACAAACTCAGTAGAAGATATCAATTTGATGCCATTGTGTTCCTACATGAAGTACCCAAGAAGTACCTACATCGACCAATTCATAGCAAGTACAGTACAGTAGGTATAACTATATGTAGTGTTATAGCTTGTTTAATATCCAGGATGTTCCAATCTTAGAGGATCAAATACATCGAGGGGAGTTAGATACATGATGCATGTCTCTTAGAATATTCTGCTCTAACTTGGCTCTACATGGACATCTTATATCATTCTATTTTGCTTTGAACCCAATACTTTCTTTGACACCATGATAAGAACACCCTGAATGTTATATTAATTAATAGTGGGTTTGTAACCCAATATTACACTAGCCTCTTATGAACCAATTATGTGTAAAGAATGAGAAGTCAATGGCTATAAAACAATAAAGGTAATGAAATATCAACAAAGGTGTTATCATGAATTACAGCACAACGTTTTATAAACACCAACCTATCAGAATAATCCTCTCGTTATAGCTCTATTTATATACCTCAAAATTGTTTAGTTCCATTAACCATAGGCATATTTTTTTTTTTTATCATCTTTAAAATTATATTGCAAAGAAAGCTTATAACAATAACACTAAGTAAACCACAGAGGTTGGTAAGGAAGTCCTATTAGCGAGTCAGCCAAGTAACTATACGATAGGTAGGTACAAGTACAACCTGAATAAAATAATAGTTAAATCACTAAGCGTAGTGTGGTTAGTAGGTACTAAAGTATACCTAAAGTAGGTAGAACTTGTAGGTAGGTACCAATTATTACAATGCGATATAAATATTAAATTAACAGAAAATGACGTTCTTAAATTGGAATTAGGTAAGTACTGATAATAATACTAATATAATAATAATATAATACCAAATAATATAATACTAATATAATAATAATAATATAATACCAAATGATAATGCCATCTATGGCGCTCATTAGGGGAGGCCTATGTCCAGCAGTGGACTATTATAGGCTGGTGATGATGATGATGATGAAGTACTGAAATCAAAATTTTTGACACCAATGTAGATTTGAAGACGTAAGATCTGAGTTTATGTTTTATGTTGTTTGTACGATTCAAGGACTAAAGTAGCAGGACTGGGACTGGATTCCATCTTTTATAACCTTTTTTAGTTATATTTCAGACATACACACAATATGAAAAACAAATAATAATCACAAACTGTAATTATTGTATGTAATTACAAACTGTAATTATTATATGTAATTACAAACTGTAATTATTATATGTAATTACAAACAGTAATTATTATACCTATCAGAAAGAAATAAATAAATGTATTTTTGTTAGAAACTGCTTTTATTATTTGTTTTTGATTATGACAATGTTTATCAAGTTTAGTTGTTAAGTTTTGTCACCTATTATTTCATATAGATTAAATATTTAAAAATATTTTAGAAATGCAATTCAAAAAGAGAAAGATAAAAAATTAAATGAAGCTAGCACAAAACTTATTTAGATGAGGTGTAAAAAAGAGGATACACTACATCCAGAAGTACTAGGCTGTTTAAAAGATCAGATAAAAGCATACCATGCAAACAAACACAAATGCTAAGATTGGGACTAAGTTTTCATACTTAGTCCCAATCTCATACGGAATTTTTAAAATATTCTATAGCTCCACAAAAAGTTGTTATGTTCATCTGGGATAATGAAGGATTCTAATGGTGAAAGAATTTTTTAATTTAGTCTAGTTGTTTTGGAGCCTATTAGATTCAAACAATTGATCAAACCATCCTCTGTGTAATATCAACTAGCTCCGGCTTTGCACAAGTATTTACAAAAACTGAATTTTCATGTGGATCTCGTAACTTTATTGAAAATATTTTTAGCCTGTGTTCATCATGGAAAATTTTTGAATGAAATAGTGAAAGAATTTTAAAAATCGGTATAGTTTCGGAGCCAAATCTATCCTCTTTATAATATATCTATATAGATAAAGATTTTTATCTCGGCAGATAACCACCCAGACATTCCGCCACCTCTGGCAGATTTCTCCGCCCCGCCACCGTATGATATGGCTATGAACTCCGAGGTACCTATCACCTCGAAGCTACCCACCTATGAAGAGGTGCAGAGAGAAAAGCAAATGGAGGGGGAAGTTCCCCCACTACCTACTACACAACAGGTAAAAGTACTTAGTTTGACGGTTTGCGGGTTCGATTCCCGCCTCGGGAGAAATATTTGTACGATCTGCAGATATTTGTTCAGGGTGTTCTGGCCGTTTTCTATGTACCAAATAATAAAAAATATATATGTATGTATGTACTTGTATTTTATTATGTACTCTGCTTAGCTTGGGGCTAGATAATGCTGTGTGAATTGCCCAGCTTTATTTATTTAGTAAGTAATTTTTTTATTTCATTTATACTGTCATACAAAATATTCGATATTTAATTGATTATTAATATCAATTTGTTAGTTTGAATTTATTTCATAGGTCCCGAAAAATTAAAATGATAGTCGTTTTTATTTGAAAGGCCCCTACTAAGAGTGCCATTTTTAGGGTCTGTTTCACAATGTCCGGTTAAAGTAATATATAACTATCTAACACATAAATTATTTGAAGGATAAAAGTTCCTGATAAGAAAAGTTGCGTTTCACGAACATTTTTTATGTGGCACTTAAGTATTCGAGACTTATAGGAGAGCGACGTGGCAACACCAGATTTACACGTTCCGTTTTTTGATGTCATTTAATTTCAACCACATTAAGTGTACATAAAACACTTGTAAATCCACTTCAATTGATTACTAAAGGCAATTTGTACTTAAATTTTTCTGCGTCGTTAATAACCACTCAATATTAGACCAATCAAGAAATTTTTAAAAAGAAATATTAAAGTTATTGTGCGACTGTTGTCTAAGAATAACAAACAACCTTAACAATATGAATGTATCAAAATCGATAAAACATTAGTTCCTGCTCAGCAACCGTTATCTCCACACTATCTGTTCTATTTACTATCTACACTCCATATTAAAGACTAGTTGTCCGCCCCGGCTTCGCACGGGTATTAAACAAAAATTTCAGAAATTATACACACTAACACGATGGGTTTCACTGTCTTCATACGGATCCCTTACTTTTTTTAACAGCATTGGGGTTTTTGACATTGACTCGACACTCCATAACTGACACTGGCCGTAGAGAAAAAGCAAGCACCGTGCGCTATATATGTATTCTACCTCTTTTTCTATTATGACGCGCCATAATAGAAAAAGAGGTTGAATATAAAAAACACGGTTTAATTGTTGAATTTTCCATGCGGATCCCTAATTATTTTGAAAATATTATATAGCCTATGTCATCACGGAAAATTTAGGATTCTAATGGTGCAAGAATTTTTCAAATCGGTCCAGTAGTTTCGGAGCCTATTCAATTCAAACAAACAAACAATCAAATCTTTCCTCTTTATAAAATCAGTATAGATAATGAACAGCGGTGAAAAGACGACTACGCCTAGGTCACGGGTTCGATTCCCGCCTTGGGTATAAGTTTACTAAGTACTAGATTCAATAATACAAACTTTATGCCCCAGTTTTACTATTGTTATTTGTATTTTGTGACTTTTCCAAGAGTCCTATAAGGTCTCCGCCGTGTGGTGCCGGCATAGAATTTCACCACCCCATCTCTTCCCATGGGTGTCGTAAGAGGCGACTAAAGTAACACACCGGGGGGCGGGCAGCAGCGCCCTCTGCAGAACAACTCCACCGAACTGCGATCCCCAACCCGCATGCCCAGCGTGGAGATTATGGGCAATAACCCCCAAATGATGATGCCATCTATGGCGCTCATTAGGGGATGCCTATGTCCAGCAGTGGAGTATTATAGGCTGGTGATGTTGTATAAGGTCTAAAGGCAATCAAGCTCTGATATTTGATGTTCCATACATTTTTTGTAACAGACTATTTGATGTTCCATACATTTGTTACAGACTCATACATACACCACCTACGTGACAATGGACGGCAGCGCAGTCACCGTCGAGGAGAACATCGACACCAATGATCTGCTGGGGACTGACTACATGTTCCTCACGGCTTTCTTTGGTACGTTATATAGTGTTTAATACATCGTTTGCCAAAATTAAATGGGGGATGCATGGGGGCTTTCGCTACCTTCTCGACACCTAATTTTTTTTTAGAAAACCCCCGCTGAGGTTTTCCATACAATCTAGAGGTAGATGATAGATGAACTCAATTGTGTTGTATTTGGTGTAAATTAATGATATATCTAATAATATGTATATTTTTAAGTAACATAAAAAATAGACCCAGAAGACCCGAAACCGATATCTGCAGATCTCAAAAACATTTATTCGCACGCTGTGCTGTGCTCTAGTCAGCGAAAAATAAACCAGTGCGTTTATTTAGTGTACAGATCGTTTTGTAGGCGCCACACGATCTCAATTGTATTACATACAAGTAAATAAAACACGAAAATTCGGTTTACACAAAAGAAACAATCAAAACAAAAATGAGTGAATAAATAAATGAAAGTTGTAGCGGCGGATCGGGAAGGTGGACGAAGAGAAGAGAAACTTGTATCTACGAAAAACTACATACCTACTTCTATGCTATTCTAATACAAGAAGAACCCGATCGTTTACAACCAATTATTCCAACAAGGTGAAGTATTTATGAGAGTGCACGTCAGAGATTCCTTTTCAATTTTTAGATTCGGAACTCGACATAATGGGTTCACCCAGTTGTCAGAATCCGGAGCGCTTCAATAGCGCCTGCAAATTTTACTAATAGCGACATCTCGTTATAATCTAGCGAACTCGTGGTGGGTGGTCTATGGTCTTATAAAGTTTGTTACAATATGAATATTGTTTCCCCCAGTGGCCTTCATCTTCAACTGGATAGGGTTCCTCCTGCTGATGTGTTTCTGCCACACGATCGCGAGCCGCTACGGAGCCCTGTCGGGCTTCGGGCTGTCGCTTGCCAAGTGGACTCTCATCGTGAAGCATTCCACCGAGATCGCGTCCCACGAGAACACTTGGCTCTGGTGGCTGATTATGGCTTTCGGTTAGTACCATCACAGTTTATACAACACCTATCAATTCAATTCAAAAATACTTTATTGTAGGTACACCAGAAATTTAACACAACAAAAGTAATTACATAAGACAAGTACAATGAGCGGCCTTATCGCTTAGAAGCGATCTCTTCCAACCTTTGGATGGAAAGAATTATTTTCATTTAAGAAAGGCGGTGATAATGCCATCTATGGCGCTCATTAGGGGAGGCCTATTTCCAGCAGTGGACTATTATAGGCTGGTGATGTTGATGATGATGTATGTGAACGTTATGAAAATATTGGGCAGTATGCTATCAAAAAGTTACATACCATTTTTTTTAGTTTTTTCGAACCTAAGGGCTTAGAGAGTGTTAATGATACATGTAAGAAATTCGTTGTAACTTTTTTAGTGAAAAACTGTGTTGGGTAAACCGAGACGTGATCGCTGACTATATTGTAATATAAACTAGACTCTTGAAATTATGCTGAAGTATGCAGTTTTTAGATTAGACTCAGGAATATTGAAATCCCTAGGACAAGGGCTTAGCAGTATAATAAAATATCAAAAATCAAAAAGGCGCTTTTTTACATTAGATTTCCTTAAAAATAAATAAATTCATCTTGTTCCAGGCGTCCTGATCTGCGTACGCGCAGTGATCCAGTACCTGAATATCAAGCGAGGATGGCGTCTGCTCTCGGGCACGGCGCAAGAGCGACTGCTATTCTTCTACTAAAGCTGTCCCCCTCACACCCGCATATCGCGTCTCACTATGCATGGTTGTGCGATAAGGATGGATATAGTTTGCTTAACTGCGTTTACTAGGAAACAGGAGATTTATCACGTGACGGTTTTGTTACTACACAAGATGGCCTGTTCGCTGCGTTTTTGGACAGTAAAACGCGTTTTAACTCGCTCTGCAAGTTTATTAAGTTTTTGGACGGTAAGAATATAGTGTTATTGTACTACGGAAGTGTTGACATGGTCATACCTTGTCTTAACTGTGTAACAGTTGTATGTGTGTGTATTTATTTGAAGATAAAACCAAAGGGTTTTAAGTAACAGGCCTACTACTCGAAAAATAACAGAAGCTATTAAAAAAACAACAAGTTGTGGAGGGAATTTTCTATACGCAATGAATGACAGATTATTATGCCGTATTAAAGTGAATCTAGACTGATTCTGGTATTAAATTGTAATAAGTTGACAAAAACAACATGGCAACACTAATATTAGTTCCATAGACGGCCGCGTCGCTCACGCAAACGCACAGCGCCAAAATGAAATGTCGAAATTCAGCTCCTTTAACCTGCGTACATATAGAATAAGATTAAAAATGACGTCATTTCTCCTTGTCTTCTTCAGATCGGATTCAAAGAGCAGGACAGTATGAGATAACGTAATTCTCTATCCCATTCTATAATAACGCTGGCGATCACAAAATTCAGCTAGTGTGTGTTTCATAGATTGCAAAGTAGCGGGTTAACTACGAACCTATTTTGTGTTGGAAGAACACCAATCATCCCTTAACGAAGGACTTCATAACTGTGAGATTGATGAATTACTTTCTTAAATGCAAGATAACCTGTTTTCTAGAAAAAGCTGTCCTAAAGTAACGTTAAACGTGATGTATGTATCTGTTAATGATGATTTAAGTAGGTTGAGGTAAACCTTTGTTTTAACGAGTTTTTACTGTAAATGTAATTATACTATTGGTAACTCTTCTGCGGTTTTCTGTTATTTATTTTTATGGGAAAATCGACAGTGATCTTTAATAATATTCAAGTATCAGAAAGTTAGAAGTAGTAAAGATTTCCACATACATATAACTATCTACAATTGAAACAATTGAGGTAACTGGAGACTGTTGCAAGCAATCTACAGGTGGCGCAAATGATCCGTTAATTGTTTAATAATGAATGTGTCACCATCACATTCCTAACTAGCGCGCGATTTGTTAGTTTAAGATAATCTCAAACTAAGAACCTAACAACCAAGCTTGCCTAAGCTAAGAACCTAGCTTGCCTAACAGGAATCTAGACGAAAGAAAGGTAGGCAAGGCAGTAACGGATCCATGCTACGTTGTAGTACGGCGAAAAAGAAGTTAATTGGTTGAGTTTGACCCTTTCCATCGCTTAATTTCGGAACTCGTGTTAAAAAGTCATAATCTAGATTTGTTCCTATTTTGTGGTTGCATGGTTCATAATGTAGTTAATAGTTAAAAATTCGTCGTGTCTAGCTCTATTTATGAGCCTAAAATAAACGAGAAAATCTAATAGAGAACTGCAGAGCAGTACACTTTAGTATGAAATTGTGCGGCATAAACTATTCGTGTAAGCATTGGTTTGCCTGACTCCCAGTAGTAAAGCAAGTGTTGATGAATAAAAAGTCTATTATTAGTTCCGAATTTTGTTAGGGTTAGGTAGGATTGGATGGATATTGCTAGATAAGTAACAAATGCTGAAGGCCGATGTCGACTAAAGTTTAAGTGTGGCATAGACCAAACGAAATGTCATTCTACACTCACTCAAACAATATTTGAGGCAGAGCAACCTTTTTCCATCTGTTCGTAGAGATAATAGGACGTTCGTTTTCTTCGTTTGGTCTTAGCCCAAACTTAACTTAACCTTAGATGAGTCAAGTACCTTTTGGATTTATGATCGCGTTTTCTCTTTCTGTCATCTGATAAATTATATGGTGGATTTCTTACTAGCAGTAGTCGTAAAGATTTAGAGTAAAAGATAATTTGATTGTAATTTAAATTCAAGCTTGATCATTGTGTAGCACATGCGTCAGGGCTCGTTAATCTTGCAAAGCTCGCGAGCAAAGCGAGCCGCTTTTCTTTCAAATAAGGCTTGAAACGGGTTTATTGAGGTTTGTTAAAACTTTCATTGCCACTTTGTTTTTATATTTAAGCGTATATTTTTATATGATGTGCAGTTTATTCTTAAACTATTTTAATGTTTAGATAGCTTTAAGGGGCAGAAGTTGGTTGAATCCAATCTGCCTGGTAGTCTTACTACGTAATTAGTTTATAGATGTTTATTATTTGGTTAAATTGGTGGTTTAAAGGTATCAGGTAAATTTGGTGCTGGTTTATCATTCAGTGCGTGCCATGATTTTTTTTTATTATCTTGACAATTTGACAAGGTTTGGTGCAAAAACAACACAGTATAATGTGGAAAGGGCATATGCATTGAAGTAGCGTGGCCCGGCTTCAAAAAAGCTGTTATGGCATACTTGTTTTGTTATTAATTGTATATCATATCATTCCATTTAAATATTATAACAGAAGAACGCCAAAATAATATGGTTCCTAATTTTATTGTTATTATTAAAGATTTTGCAATAAAGCTACCAAAGTAAAAATTAGAAAAAGACGAACATTTTATTATTTGAGGCTTAGACCAACAAGATGTTTGATGAAATTTTATAAATTATCATAATCTAATTAAATAGGAGCCAAAGAAAAGAGAGTCAAATATGTATATTTATTAAATACAGCACAAGTCATTCGTTGTTAATATTTAAATCCGACTTCAATATTATATCATGGTTGGCCAAATGTACTGCACTAAGAGTCACTCTTATATAGAAAAATAATAATTGAAATAAATGATGAAGATAAATAAAAAGAAAAAACAGAATACATAAAACATAACGATGAAATATCGTATATTTGAAGTCGGTTAAGTCGTAACCCGACTTACACTAGCGTAGATCCAATAAGGAGCAAATTCGCATTATCTGCCTAAAAGAAATAAAAGTACATAATATAAACTATTAAATACATATATAAAATCGATTGAGGCATTAAAAAAGGTTATGATAAATATAGGTATGACGAACGCTCAATGGATCTAAAAAAAAACCATTGCATAACGTCGTTATAACACAAAATATATGGAGGCGCTAGGTAGTCTAAGTCGGGGAGTAATTATTTCGGCTTGGCTCAGTGGCTAACAACTGAATCAAGCCCCGTAGCTATATCATGAAGGGAAATTGTTATTATAAGAATTTATTTTGTTATTAGAAGTTTTCTAATAATGCAATAGTTACTAAACTTATAACTAGACGAGCCATAATAAATATACTGTATTTGTTTCTATTTTAATATTTCCCGTCCTTTACGGAAATTCTAGATGAATTGTCTTATAAAAAGTAATAATATCATCCCAGGAATAAAATAGTAACTACTCCATTATTAGAACTATAGAGTAAGTTAAGATTAGTTATTTTGTGAATTAAAAATAAGCTTTATTCGCTTAAGTATTCTTAGCACCAAATATTCCATTTGGATTTAGTTTCAATAATACAGGGTGGAATTTTGTAATGCCACCTGGAGGGAAAGT
The DNA here is from genome assembly GCA_963931895.1 of Eupithecia pulchellata. Lineage (NCBI taxonomy): Eukaryota > Metazoa > Arthropoda > Insecta > Lepidoptera > Geometridae > Eupithecia > Eupithecia pulchellata. The sequence continues at coordinate 2,051,106 of OZ007534.1, read as the reverse complement.
ACTCTTAATACTGTAGTTAGAAAATTGTACTCAAAGAAAACATTCCTTTAATTTTGAAAAGAAAGAAAACTGCATTCAAAGATTTTCTAAAATTCGTTTGCCACACCCGGGAATCGAACCGACTAAAATCTGTAAAAATTACACCCTGTACTTTTATTGCATAGATCGTTAGGGTCAATAATAAGGATGAAATCTTTCTAACAAACTTAATAAATTAAATGAAAGGAAAAGCATGAAATCTTAAATTATTTTAATTATTTACAATAAAAAGTCAACTAACTAATTAGTTGCTCGAAATGGGCTCCATTTTCTTGGATACACAAATTTATTGTTCTAACGAATTCATTTCTAGTAACTTTTAATAACGTGTTGTGGTGAATATTATAAATCGTATTCTGAACTTCAACTCTCAACTTGTTTACATTCGCATAAGATTTCATGTAAATAAGATTTTTTACATATCCCTACAAAAAAAAATTAAAGGTGTGAGATCTGGTGATCTCGCAAGCCATCTGATTGTGCCGTTGGTACCAATCCAGGTATTAAAATGGTTATTAATGTAGGCAGTAGTGATTCTGCTACTACTGACACAAGTAAACAGTGATGGATCTTTAAGTTAAAGTGCTTAACTTGACCCATTCAATTTATAATTTAAGATTTCATGGTTTTCCTTTCATTTAATTTATTAAGTTTGTAAGAGAGATTTCATCCTTATTATTGACCCTAACGATCTATGCAATAAAAGTACAGGGTGTAATTTTTACAGATTTTAATCGGTTCGATTCCCGGGTGTGGCAAGCGAATTTTAGAAAATCTTTGAATGCAGTTTTCTTTCTTTTCAAAATTAAAGGAATGTTTTCTTTGACTACAATTTTCAATCTACAGTATTAAGAGTACTTTCCCTCCAGGTGGCATTACAAAATTCCACCCTGTATAGTGCAATATCTCTAGTTTTAGTGGAAATAAATAAATAAAATGTTATATCTATTCTCTTGTATTAATTATATTAGCAAAACCTGCATAAGCAGTGACCGAAAAAACATGGAAGCATCCTTGCACAAAATGTCGAATCCGAAATCAAACGAGGATATTTCACGCCCGCAAAATGATGAGCTCGGATAAAGGCCCTCCTGCGACTTTATATAGGTTGCAGTAAAAAAAATGAATTTTTGTAGGGGTAAATGGCGGTCCACGTCTCAGGCGAGAGCTTCGGTTAGTCCAGGCATTATTTCCATTAGAACAGAAAACACAAATTTTCAGCTATCTGTGATGACTGATGACACGATCAAATCCGAAACGTCACCGTCGATGTCCGATTTTTACTCAGATTTTTAACCTTGATTGTCTTCTGAAATTTCTTCTATGGTTGCTCAGGTAAAAATTTCAGGGTATGGCAACATGTGTAATATTTAGTTTAAAGAATTATTGGAATAGCTCTGAAAAACGGTTCATATTACAGTTTCAAGTTCTTTACGAGCACCACAGAGTCACCATATTTTGCCGCCTTGCCTTTGTGTTTCTTCAAATATCAAATTTTATATTTCGTAAAGACCTTACATCAGTAAAACTAAAAAATAAGAGAATGTGATCCGTTATTGTTTACTTCAATCATTTTAAGGTAAATCGAAGATTATAGAAGATTTTTTGTCGTCTAGATAATCAAATTTTTGTAAACCTTTTAAAGAATATGTTTGAATTAATTTATTGATATTATGGGCAAGGCCCTAGGAGTATTGAAATTAAGCAGTTATCACATTTTATCTTATGCATCATACAAAAATCTTGGGACTCCTACATAGCTAAGATATTTTATAGGTAGAACTTACTCTAGCTGTATGAGCGTCTATTATGCCCTCTCTAAAATATAGGTACCTACATTAATTTGGTGTAGCCTAGTTGTAGGCAAGCATTTATCTTATTTCTAGTGCCAAAATAAATTACTTACCTATGTATATCGCTATTATTTACCTAATTGGTGAGTGCATAGATAGGTTAATACATTTAGGTTTTCACAAAATTTTGTTGTTTATTTCTGTCTCTGTTACAGATTAAATGATATACTTTTCCGGTAGCGTCAGATGAAACACACTGACAATAGTTATGTACCTAAGACCAATGACAATTTTATTGCCCTATGACAATACATAACGACTACGTGGTAAGTAGATAGGGTAGGGTATCCCAAGACGACGCACTTTACAGACGATGGCTTATATCATGAAGTAAAACAATAGTATTAGAATCATAACACTTTAATTAGTAAGTAACGTCTTTAATCTTAATATAATATGACAAAACAACACTTATTTGTTAGGGATTACAGTAATATTGCAAGTCTTATAAGATAAGTCAAATGCGCAATCTTGGGATACCTGTCCCCCAAGAGTGCGCTTAGGGTACCTTAAGAGTGCGCGCATGCCTCCAAGAGTACGCATTGATAATTAGATGCATAAATCGCAACAATATTTTCCAATAAGTACCTACATAGGAGATGTATTTTGCATGCCACCATTCCGTACAGGTCTGACACTGAATCCAGTCCTCTGCTATAGGCTCTGTATAGTTTTCCTGGCACCCAGGACATTTCCATATTTTCTTTTTATTCTTAGTTGGTTGAGCTGGTTTTTTGAGTGTTTTCTTATTTGGTATCTTCTTCTTTATTGGCTTTCCTTCATTTGCACTCTCTAGCTGTCTCTTATATGGAGAACTAGTAATTATTTCGGACTTTTTGCTGCGATTATTGGCCTCTCGTAGGACTTTTGCTTTTGGATATGGCGATAATTGTTCAAATTGATGTAGATTCCCTGTTAGATAAGATGACATTTTCTTCAGGCAGGTCCTCTGTACATTGAACTATGATTGCTGAAGAATTATCCATTAAATAGTCTTGGCTGACTATAGATGATGCCTGAATATGAGATTCAGGCGTTATCGTGTCTTGTAAATTCGGGGATGGTTCTTGAACCTCTGCAACAAACCGTTTACCTTCTTTTATAAGTTTTAGAGCAACATCATAGGTATCCTTACAAATATTCTTTCGCTGCGATTTTCGAGGTTTAGACGACATCTGGAATTAATTAGAAAATATTATATCCCAAGAGTGTGCAGTCTCGCAAGAGTACGTATGCGCACTCTTGCTGGGCGCACACTTGTTTCCTACACCATTATTCTGACTGAGCCACGTATTAGCGACATCTATGTGACGCGCTTACGAACTTTTTGTGCCGGCTTGCTGTTCGATACGTATTTGAATCTTATTACAATAGAAACACCACGAATTCGTTGAAAAAAAATCACCACACATGCTGCAAGACAGTCAAACATTTTAGTAAAAGTACTCAAAATCGTTTTTCTTACCTTTTTCCGCCAAAACACAATATTTTTGCACCAATTTTCGCACAGACACAACGTTGCGGGAGGCCATCAAAACATAATTTAAGTTAGTGCGAATGGTGCATTAGTGCGCGAAATTTTTAATGTGCGGACTCTTGGGCACAGCGCACAATTGGGGTACCCTACCTACTCCATAGAAATATTGTATCTCCAAATCAGCGTGAAATCTTAGGGACTTGCTAGTTATTTCAAGAGCATATGATGACAAATACTTCAATGATCACCACCCGACTAACAACGAGATTATGAGGTTGGTATTAGCATCCCCCACCCTATGAAAAAATTGAAGTGAAGAGAAATCAATAACTACTTATTTCTTTGTAATATTAATTAACTGTATGAAATTTGACTTGTCTAAGTGCTTATTTTGTAAGCCTAAAGAAATAAAGTTATTGAATCTGAATCTGAATCTATGACGACCTCTGTGGCGCGGTGGGCGAACGAAGGTCCGCCTGCGACGCAGGAGGTTGTGGGTTCGATTCCTGCCTCGGGACAAATATTTGTACGATCTGCAGATATTTGTTCAGGGTTTTCTGGTCGTTTTCTATGTATAATAAAAAATATCTATCTATGTAACCATAATTGTATTATGTATATCAGTCATCTAGTACCCATAACACAAGCTCTGCTTAGCTTGGGGCTAGATGATGCTGTGTGGATTGTCCCGCATTTAATTTAATTTATGGACCTATGTATATAGCCGATTTCTTTGTTCCCTCGTAACGCTGAAACTTACGATTGTACCAAATGCGGTGTCGTACGATTGTAACAAATGCGGTGTCGTACGATTGTAACAAATGCGGTGTCGTACGATTGTAACAAATGCGGTGTCATACGATTGTAACAAATGCGGTGTCGTACGATTGTAACAAATGCGGTGTCGTACGATTGTAACAAATGCGGTGTCGTACGATTGTAACAAATGCGGTGTCGTACGATTGTAACAAATGCGGTGTCGTACGATTGTAACAAATGCGGTGTCGTACGATTCGTGTCAATTTCAGGCTAAAATGTAAGAAAGTAAGAAAATCGTTTATTTGGCTCATACAAGAAAAAATTGGTACAAAAATAAAACTTAAAATAAATGTAAAAATAAAATAATTCTAATTGTAAAAATCAAATAATCGTAGGTACAGCGTATGAACGAAAAAAGTCCTGCCTTATCATAATGTTGCTGGACAGGAGTCGAGCAACGCTGGTTTTTTGGTAGGACCTTTCGTGCGAGGCTTAGGTACTGAACCCTATTTAAAGACTTACGTAGTTTTTCCCCTTTGTATTACGTCAATGTACACGATTCGTTACTAAAACCTTAAATCCGTTGAATATATAATATTTTTTTTATTTTACTCTTGCTTATCAAATAAATGTACTTAACTGAACGGTACTTAGGTAGTAGGTTTATCTATAATTTCTAAAACATTCTCTTGGGATTTGGGATAAAAAGGGAAGCCAGACCATCTCAACTAGGGTTGCCAGATGGTATCCAAAAGGAGGACAAGTCCTCCTTTTCCATATAATGTCCTCCCGTCCTCCCTTACCTACTGTATGTCCTCCTTTTGCTAGACGTTTCTCTCTCGCTGAAAATGTCGTGCGCCGTACGAAAATCTAAAATGTGATGATTTAGTTTCATGCATTGAGTTCCTGAGAATTAGAGGGGTAGAGATTGACTATGTTAAGCTACATGATCAATTTAGTAACCTGATTTCTTTTCTGAAATCGAAATCCGATGATGATCATAATGAAGTCTTTTATGATTTGAAGTTTCATGAACAGTGGAAAATCTACTTCAAAACAGTTAAAAACCACGAATGCTTCTCAGAGCTACTCAAGATCTGCGAGTTCTATTTTTGTATAAGCGCACATAACGCGAATGTTGTAAGGGTGTTTTCACTAATAAATACTCAGTGGAGCCAAGAAAGGAACCGATTAAGTGTAGAGTCAGTAAAATCTTCGATTCTCACACAATACTATTTAAAAAACATTACATGTGAAGATGTTTATATTTATTTGATTAAAAACCAAGAACTCCTTTCTAAAGTTGGCAGCTCCGATAGGTATGATTAAAATAAACCAAGTTATATGAAAAAAAACTTGTTTCATTGTAAATGTCCTCCTTTTTTACAGAAAATCCTCCTTTTTAGACCCATCTGCCCTCCTTTATCAAATTTACATCTGGCAACCCTAATCTCAACTGCCATTACTAGTGCAATGCCTAGTGCATTATAGTTCGTCATTATAATAATGCAAGTATTCTAATCCTAGAAATACCACCCTTATTCATTATCTATTCATTCTGCATAACGTTCTGGAGTGGTGATGTACGTTCTGCTATGACGTCACTGAAACATGGCCAACTTTTCTTATTTCTTCCCCGTAATACAGGGTGTACCTAAAATAATAAAGTAACGAATGGTTCGTCTGCAAAAATTCCCGCGTTCGTTAAAATACGGAAAACGAATATTCATGTATTTTACCATCATTATTTTGTCAGCGTCTTGGAAACGCTTCTGAATGGTATTGATATAGATCAGTTGAGCTACCTGTAGTTTGTTTGCTACAGTCAGCAGTTAGCTCAATTTTTCTGTCTCTTGGAATTCTGCCTTCCATGTATGGCTATTTAAGTACGTAGATTTCCACTATATTACAATAACAATTTTGTTTTTGTACTGTAGGTATTTACCCATTAGTTATTTTCATAATAAACCAGCACCTCCATAATTTTGTAATTACGTTTGTTGAATTAGCTACATCTGATTTCCGCCTTCTTACATGATACTAATACTATGTTTTTTAGATTCCAACAAGAAGTATTTTTTTTTACGAATAGAATAGGTATCCGTTTGTAATTTTCTTGTTAAAATTATCTAACCAGGCACTCACTATATGGCCCGTGATCATGGAAATGCGTGCATTATAGTATACCTATATTAATTTAAGACGAAGCGCTATGGCGCTCATTAGGGGAGGCCTATGTCCAGCAATTGACTAGCATGGGCTGATGAATGATGATGATGATGAATAATGTCATTAAATGTGTTTTGTATTATTTCTTCATCCATAAAATTCCTGCGAGACCATGACGTAACAGCGCAATTCTTTCGGGTTAATAACCATCACACAAATTGTTTCGAAAGATGGGTCACACTGACCACACCTAGAACACCCTGTATAAAAAGATTCTGGCGCCAACATCCCCACACTATTATGTATTCTATGCCACGGCGACAGTAACAAACTATTATTTATTCTGCAGTATAAGTTACTCTACTCCCCACAACGCAACGGGTACCTAGATAAAGTGTAACTGGTGCCAAAACCTACCCAGTGCTCTGCCAACCACCGGGGTAGGTTGCCGCGCCGCCATTTTGTTTTCTTGAGTTTTTCCCGCGTTTTCCGGGAGTTCGTTCAAAAACCAACAGTGTCCTTATGAAGAAAGTAATCTTTTCTTGTTCTCTTTGTTATTTTTTTACGAGTTTATCGTGCTCTTTGGATAATAATTTTTATAGGATAATCGGTGAGTTAATTACATAAGTCACATAAAATAAAGAAATCATATAATAAAAAAATCATCAATTAATCATACTTAAAAAGGTATAAGTTGTTACATATAGTAACAACTTATTGCTGAATACCTTTGTATTAGGTTTATTTTCTAAATGGCAATTACAGTTGAAAATAATTTCAATCTAGCCACAGAAATTGAAAATTTACAATATATTATCATTAAGAGCGTATCCATTGGCACTTTCTTATTGTCTCTATACTTAATAGAATAATTTGAAGACACTTAGTTCATGTGTTCTTTAGGATAGCACTTATCCACATACCTACTTTATAATTATGACAACACTAACTCAAAAGGTTTTGTTCTTTTGAGCCTTTTCACTATGTCGTGTGGTCGAGGAGCTGGTTCACTTCCACGTTCAGATAATCATCTGAACGTGGAGGCCTTATGAACAGAGGCTGTCTCTGTTCATAAGGCACTACGCATTTTTTACGTATTTTTGTAGGTTTTAGGTAGGCATAAGCAGATAGAAACTTATATTTATTACCTAATTAAAATGTATAGCTAAACTGAATATAACGATAAGATTTGATTTGAAACCGTAATTATTGACAGTGACATTATGATCAATAATTATCAAGGTTGCATGGAAGAGATCGCTTGTAGAGGTAAAGCCGCCCTTTATCCTTCCTCTTATTTAATCATGTTTATTTGTAATGTTCTCTTTCTTTGAGTGTTATAAAGTATTTATCAATAGAGGTATACTATATAATTAATGACAGTAGGATAGTAGTGATAATCTTTTACTATCGTAAATACCTAATGAAGTAGTAAATCTCTTAAAATCATCACAGAAAATCCACCCCAAAAGCTCTACCCATGACATTGTTTTCACTATCTTGAAAACTTGGCGCGGTGCCAAAGAGGTCAAATGAGTAGTCTTTTTTTCGGGCCTAACGAATGCACGTAAAGAGTAGTTACCTTATTTTTTGGCAGTTGGAAAAGGGTGGCGTGTTGTTTTACATAAAAAAAGGAAGTTTTATGTTATGTTACCAAACTGATGGTTTTGATGCAATTATCCGCAAAAAAACTGCCTCCCTGATCCGCAGAATACGGGATAGTAGCAACAGCATCCTGATGACATTATCTAACAGATGCTCCACTTTTATTTCAAGACCTCATACTAACACCTAGGTTAAGTAAACTTTTATTTTTATTGTGCTACTAACACTTTGGATTGTATATTGTCCGAAATAAACAAATTTTATTTTTATTTATTTTATTTTATTATACCTAGTGCGTAACCCTTCGCACTCGGAGCAATCTCTAGGAAATTAAATGCTGAAAAATTTAGATTTCACTTGATTTCGTGGTGCAGTGGTCAGCACTCCCGTAGTGACGGAGGACCGCGGGTTCGAGTCCCGCCGAAATCGAGTGTTGGGATATTCAATTTCCAAAAAGGAAGTTATTGACTATTTTTTTAGTAACGTAGTATGTTCTACCGTACCGGCTCAACTACTTCTACCATCTCTATTTGCTACATTTCATGGACAGGGTTATGATTAAAAAACTTTAACAACTTGATATACGCATTTTTTTTTAAACAATTTGATATACGCAGTTCGACTCATCATATTGTTGTAAGCAGTTATTGTACTAAGCATCAAATTGCTTTTATGTTTTTCAGATCATTTTGACTACTCTAGTCGATCTATCAATTTGACGCTGACTGTACAAGAGTGTACCTCCATATTGGTAATGCCTAGTAACAAAACTGAAATGTTGAGTGGTCTTTTAAATCAATGTTTAAGGCACGCAACGGGGTTACAGCACTCTTGTAGTAATAATTATATTTTTAGTAATAACTATTTAGGAAAACACTACAAAATGCTTCATTGTGCACCAAAAGAACATTACAGGACATTCCATACAAGATGTGTAGATGAATTTAAGAACGGTAACGGGGGTGTACCAATAATAATGTTGACGACTGAAAAAGTAGGTAAAATCAGAAAGTGCCAACTCGCGCGAACTCGCGTGAATCATTCGAGCGAGTTGACCAATAAGCCATAAAATTTATGGCTTATTGGTCAACTCGCTCGAATGATTGGGTGTACAAAATATAATGTAAAAATGTACATTTACATAACACCACCAACAACAACATATCCAAAAACAAATAATTAATAAATAAACTTACACGGAAAAAAATCATACTTACCTATAATTTACTAATTAGACATAAATAAATTAACAATTAATTAGGTTGTCGGTACAATCAATTTGCGGTAGTACCATATTGGTATTCCTATTTTACCTTCTGTGTCTTGGAAATTGTTCTCAAGGGAACTTACGTTACGCAAAACTATTTTATAGGTCGTAGAATGTATAATACCGATAAAAGTAAAATTACTAGCCAGTAGCTAGTTTACCCAGTTTGAGGATAATTTTGTTCATCATCATATTGTACATATCAGCCTATATTTGTCCACTGTTGGACAAAGACCTCCCTAATGACCGTCATAGCGTCTCTGTCTTTAGCTAGCCGAATCCAGCATTTACCTGAAGATGTGTGTGCGTGATAATTTGGTCATATAAACTCTGAAATGCACATTCGACGGGATGTTTTCTAACCATTCATACCTATGAATGTATGTAATTGAAAGCACAACAAATTTCCCATACGAACATAGTTCCAAAATGATTTGTAATTTACCTAAGAATATTTTTGCCAATTTTTGTTATTATTTGAATTAGAAGCTTTTTCAAAATACTCTTCAACGCAAATACAAAGAAATCATGTCTTCTTTGAAGTAAAAAAGGAAGATTTAATTTAATTTCAGAAAAGTATTTTGAAAAGTTTATGGAAGCTAGATAAATACTATTTTAATACAAATAATAGACCATGGTGAAAACAATGCTACGCTTGTATGGAAAATTCATCTTCGTGAGTGCCGTAAGATCAATCCGTGTCTGTACAAGATTGTCTATTATATAAAACTAGCGGTCCGCCCCGGCTTCGCACGGGTATTAAACAAAAATTTTAGAAATTATACACACTAAAACGATGGGTTTTACAGTTTTCATACGGATCCCTTACTTTTTTCAACAGCATTGGGATTTTTGACATTGACTCGACACTCCATAACTGACACTGGCCGTAGAGAAAAAGCAAGCACCGTGTATATTTAACCTCTTTTTCTATTCTGACGCGCCATAATAGAAAAAGAGGTTGAATATACAGCGCACGGTTCAATTATTGAATTTTTCATGCGGATCCCTAACTTTTTTGAAAATATTATATAGCCTATTTTCATCACGGAAAATGTAGGATTCTAATGGTGAAAGAATTTTTCAAATCGGTCCAGTACATTCGGAGCCTATTCAATTCAAACAAACAAACAAACATACAAACAAACAAACAATCAAATCTTTCCTCTTTATAATATTAGTATAGATAACGGTGTTCAATTTGGATTTTGAAAATAGACAATAACTTCATCAGTTCAAAGACCCCAATTCATGCCTTTCATAATCTACCCTATTTCCGCCATTGGGGTGGGAATCTCCTAGGCACCCTATTTTCTGCCAATGGGGTTGGCATGGTAAATAATTATTTTCTGCCAATAGGGTGGCATGGGAAATACCCAAGATCGGGAAACCTTGGCGCCAGCCGGCGACGAACAGGCGCGTCTTTTCTTGAGATTTACGATCTGCCATTATTTATTCCTATGGTTTTATGCTTCTTGGGGCTTGACTTAAGCTTCAGATATTTACTTAGATTTTTGTCGATGATATCGTTTTAATATAATTTGGCAGCGTAACTTAATCGTAAAAAAAAATAAAAGTTAAGCTATAAGTAGGTATATTTGGCTACTTTAAATTTAATATGTAGATTGTTAAATGTTGTTACCAATAAGATAAAATAAAAATAAAATATGGGCTATTGCGATTTTTTTTTATTCCATTCTCAAATAAATTTTTCAAATTTAAATTGGCTTTTTGTTAAAATTAGACAAAGCAAATCGAGACTGGGAAAAGAGACGCGCTTTTTTTAATAAAGTGGCAAAAATAAGCCTATAATGGCTTATTTTTGGTTTATTCATTTTTCAGTTCCATCGGTTTCAGGTTTGAGCAAAATATCCAATGATATGGAATAATTTTTTCACACAGGAAGTCTGTGTTCATATCGAATAAATTATTTTGTATTTTTGTATATCACATCTCTAAACTACTTCTTCTTCTTTTAGAGACTATAACAATAATATGGTGAAACTAGAGTAAAACGCTAAGATTTGTTCGCTGAATGAAATGGTTATGCTTTAGCGAGTTTTCATAAACTTACAGCGCAGCGCTCGAAAATTGTAAAAAACCACCCTTGACGGAGAGATGTGACAATCTCCGCGTTTGTGAGAAAAATTTCACATTTCGTGAGCATATACCCCATTATGTAACAAATAGGTCGTTCATAACCTTACATTAAATATTGTGGGGCATAAAGACATAATGCAGCAAACAAAGGTCATAATAATAATTTATTGAAAGAAATTTAACTTGTATAAGTGCTCCATTGGCTTATTTTGTAAGCATAAAGAAATATAGTTGAAATATGAAATCTTATGATTGATAATTTCGAGTTGCGGCTAGATTTAAATTTTGTTGGTTTTTTTTCTTATCTACATGGAATAAGACTATCGGAAAATTAATTTGCCGCAAATGGACACCATTGTCTGTTAACTTTAAAACAATACTTCGATGGTATTTAGGAATATAAACGATATTGATTGGGCTTTGATTTTTACCCCAAAATCTGTGCCTAAATGCTCCGAAGAAGTTGCAAAGTTGGTTCGATTAAGGGTTCATAGAAAATAGTTCACGATTTTTGCGGCAAATTAGTTTTATTTAGATTTCTAGCAGAAAATTTCGAGTGATATATACATATATAGCAAATTGACTTAGATACTTGTAAAAGTTTTTTTTTCATTTAAGTGAAGTATGTTGGTTCTTAAAATAAAAAATAAAGAATCTATAAAACCGATTTTATATACTCTACCGAGTAAAATAGAAATAACCTACAGTTTGCTGGCGAAATAAGAATTACTTTTTGAAGTTACCACCCTATTCATTAAGTTCCCGAATCAGTTCATTCAAGGCCCCCACTGCAGTGACGTCACCACAAACAAAACAGCATCGAAAGTACGTCAACGGACATTGCATAAGCCACACCTGACCTGCATTCCCTCATGACCAGACGTCTGAATGGATTGTCTATCCCATCCCTTTATTACAGTGCATTACAGTTCAATATCCCTATAGAAAATGCTATAAGAATAGCATAGTCTGGCAAGTGTTCTTGGCTTGTGACAAATCCTATTTTAACTGGTAGTATTCGGATCAGGCTGGTCGGCCCTTGATCTAAATCTAATTTATTAATGTAACTAGAAATCTCGTTGATACTTATTTCATTCTTAAAATAGGGATTTCTTTAGTATTCTCCGGCGACGACGAAATAGGGATGTTTTGTTGGTCGTGTAGGTATCTGGGTTTTGATTTACTCAGCCATGGTAATATCAAATATCTTACAAGTAAATATTAAATAAATATTTCGACTAGGTCATGAATGACTCCTTTCACGAATTTTCTCCATCTTGCACGATTTCAAATTAAAATTTGGCCATCCAGTCCCATCTCAAAAAGCCATCGAATCCTGGACCGTTTTCCGAATCTGTATTTGAGGAAAATCCGGGAATCGTGCTAATAAACCTTCAACAAATTTTCGCGTTTTTGTTTTAGTCTAAATTATAAGATTAACTTTGTATTGACTCTGGAAGATAGGTGATATTTTTCAAATTACTAACATTATTTTTTCTTTTGACTTACTTAGGTAAGCATAGTACCTACCAGTCCTAGCACGGGGATTATCGTCTAGGGTAGAATAGAGAAAAATGACGTCATTTTGTAATCGAAGCCGTAAATTATTTGAAATTAATTCCTCCAACTGCAATAATGTACGCAATGAGCCCACCCTTCCCTAGAGAACATTTCCCGTGCTAGAGTGTCTTTTGTGCAGTAGACACATGAACATTATCGGAAGAGAAAAGATTGAAGTTCCAAACCAAATAAGTAAAGTACAAGTATGAATGCAGTTTACGAGCGAGTCAATTCTTGAGAAGGGTGCTTGACAGATAAACCGCAAAATATTTACTCAGCGAGTGACTAGATAGATAGATAGATAGATATAGATATAGCGTTTATTAAAATAAATTATGATATTTTTATGATTAGTAGGATCTTAAATCCTAAATTAGGTTTATCTAGAGTAGACACTAGAGTTCTCTTATATTACAATCCAAAAAAAAAAACTATTATAGTTTGTAAATTTGTACAAGGTTTTTATAGAAGTAAAAACACCTAAATATTTTTTTTATTGACGTAATAAATAGGTGCTGTAACTGAAAATATGAGTACAAAGGCTCCTGAACTAGTTTAAAATCTGAGTTTTAGGGGCCAGTGGCTTCTCGAACAGATGAAATAATAATATGTTAGAGCGTCATTACTAAAAACTAATTTTAATAATAGGTACAGAGGTAACAAGATTAAAAGAAAAACATGTAGAGTCAGTGATTGGTAGATAAAGTTTTTTTTTATCTCACGCCAATTTCTCAAATATTTGACATAACTACTCAAAACTTTATTTCTAACAAAAAAAAAACTTTTTCAAAAATAGGTTAAGTTAAAAGATATCTACAGATGTTAGCGGCACTAGCGCACAAAACACCATGATAAAACGCTTGGTGCGCCTTCTGAGAATGCTGGTTCAATTTTAAGTCTTTTTCTCGCTGGCTAAACAGGGAAGATTATAAGTAGTCTCCCTTCGTTACTACTAGGAATGATCGGGAATATTTTTTCCCGATTGTTCCTAGTATGATTGTAGGTAGGAATAATCGTGATTTTTTTCCCAATTGTTCCTAGTATGATCGTAGGTAGGAATAATCGTGATTTTTTTCCCGTTTGTTCCTAGTATGATCGTAGGTAGGTATAATAGTGTATTTCCCGATTGTTTCCAGTAGGAACGTATGGGGTAGGGGTAATCGGGAATAGGCGCTTTTAAACTGTATTGTGTTGTGGTAGGTATATTGTACCTGTACCTACACATCAATACCTATATATACCGTGTAGGGAGCGTCCATGAATTGCGTTAAAAATGGTTTAGGATTTGCGGCAAATTCTGTTCCTTTCTGTTAGTTTTTTTTTTTGCACCCACAAAAAACCTCGTATGAATCTCACGCCACACGAAAATATCAACTTTGTGTCACTTATGTACACTAAGCAATTAAAATAATGAAACCACCATCGTTTTCCTTAAAAGAGAACGTTTAAGTTTCTTATTTGTTAATCGTTATTCTAATCTTTAAACATTATACTAACAAGTTAAGACTGACAACCGTGAAATGCGAGAAAATTCCGATTTTTCAGATAAACGGGCTTGATTAGCCATTATTAGTTTGTATGGGCAATTCAACGGTCGTAGGCCCCTTAAGACTGACCAAACAAATAAACGTGTATCCTATTAGTAAAATACAAATAAGATTTTCTTCGGGAGATCAAATCTCGCATCGAAATATTAATCTGTCAACATCGCGAGTTTTTCAATGCCGGGATTTGCGGGACTGCAAAAATCGTAATGTTCTTTTACTCTTGGTGACTAAAAAGCAAAAAAAAAAATGAATAATTTTCTAATCATATCATCTATTAATATGTGTGTACTCGTGAGGATCATAGAGTGACATAGAGTGACTTATACTTTTGGAATAAAAGAAATGCTTATTAAAAAATACATGAGGATGAAAATCAAAAAGCAATGCCATTAAAATTAAATTGTAGAGTTTCTTTATTCGTTGTGTTTCTATAGGTACATAAAGACGAAAGATTTGATTATTTGTTTGGATTGGCTCCGAAACTACTAAAAAGATATACTTATGGTAAAAAAAATTCAAATCGTTCATTAAAAAAATCATTTAAGTACAATGTTCTTATGGTGAAATAATTTTTCAAATCGTTCCATGTCCAAAGTTGTAATACAATGTGTATACTTAATGTGTAAAAAATTATAATTTCTTACCCATTTCTGTTAAATAACCGTGCGAAGACGGAACGCACCGCCAGTCTTGTAATAAACAAATGCATTGATTTTTGCGCCACACCTTTCCAAGATATCTCATTGGAATGACAGAGCATCCATTCACAGGAGTCCTATGAACCTATCATAATCGCACAAAGCTGTAACGTGCCCTAAAACTACGTAAAGTACTTAGTTTTGAAATGTAGAGACTTGGTTCGGCTCACCCAGCTTACCGCATTGCGACGCTGCGCTCGGCATAGCATTTTTACTGAACCAATAATGATACGATCGCTACTCGCTGACATGCCACATTGTAACGGTTTTTATGAATGAACAAAGGTACTCTATAATTATATCAAACACTAGCTGTTTGCCCCGTCTTTGCACGGCTATTTAACAAAAGTAAATTTTCATGCAGGTCGCGGATAATTTTTTTTTTAAATATTCTATAGCCTGTTCATCGGGGAAAATTAAGGATTCTAATGGTGAAAGAATTTTTCAAGTCAAAGTAGTTTCGGAGCCTATTCAATTCAAACAAACAAAGATATACATTTAGAACTTTCGCGATTTCTAGACATATCGAGTATTTTACATTCCTGATTCTGAAGACGTATGAATAGTCTTTAGGGTAGAAAAAGATACTGTCGTCGATTATTGGCTACAACTCGAATTCACATCAAGTTACTGCAACGCGATCGAATCGTGATCGATCAAGCGTGAATCGTGGGAGAAAGTAACACAAAAGATTACGCGATAAATCACTACATAGTATAAAACAAAGTCACTTCTCGCTGTCTGTCTGTTTGTCACTATGTATCAAAATCAAAATCAAAATGCTTTGTTTCCTTTAGACCTTAAGGACTCTTGGACACGTCACGACATACAAATTACATAGGTAAGTATTACTGGGAAATAAAGTTATCACTTTGATTCATTGTTCACTTCAATCTTTTTAAGGTAAAGTGTTGAAGTGAACAAAAAACCTTTACCTTGTTAGATGTTAGTTATCAAGTCGGAGCAAAACTCCTCCGAAACGTTTTTGTCTTCTAATATCTATATGATAATCTGATATGTTATAATAAGCCCTTAACGCAATGAATAGTTAACATGATCCGTTTGAATTTATCTATAGATAATTTTTGCAACTCCCTTGTAGTTTTGTTGTAGAATCGTATACATTGCCCTTTAAAAGATACATTAATCCTATGTAGCCTAGTAGTGGACACAATCAGTTTATTCTTATTTCTAGTATTTCAATTATGTATATCGCTATTTTTAATGAACTTATTGATATTTTTATGAGTACCTACATCAAGTTTTCATAAACATATTGACATGATGTTTATTTCTTAAATTTTTCTCCCAAGGATTCTCTGGGACCCATATTATAGATTGCACGAACAGTCCTTGCAGCACAAATACGGTGTTAATGTCTGCAGCGTTCCCCCACAGCAGTATGCCATAAGACATAATACTATGGAAGTAGCTGAAAAAGACTAGTCTATAAGTATCAACGTCTGTAAGATGACGGATTTTTTTGACTGTATACGCTGCAAAACTAAGTCTCTCCGATAGCTTATCTAGTAGAGTAAGTATCATCAGCAACCGAAACAATCTCGTGATTATTCTTAACGAGATGAGGCAGGTCGTTAATATAAACTAGAAATAGGAAAGGACCGAGGATAGACCCCTGCGGTACACCCATTGTAACTTCAGACCCCGAAGACCGATCCCCATTAATGTCAACTATTTGTATCCTGTCACACAAGTATGAAGTAAGAAGATCCAAAGAGTTAACCTTTATTCCATAGTGATGCAGTTTCTATGAAATATATTAAATAATGGCAAAGGCGAGCTTAACCCTATGAAGATTTTTTCCAGCAAACCTTATTGGGAGAGAGAGACAATGTTATGTTATTAAAAGTGGGTGTGCATAAAAGCGAATAAATGATTAAATAATAACATACCTAAGGTGTTATTAGTTACTTTTTATACTACATAGTAAGGACTTTTGTGTAAACTGTGAGCTTCTATTAAGTTTATAAGTATAACTAAAAAAACAAATAAACTCGACAATTCATACTACATCATCTAGCCCCAAGCTAAGCAGTGCTTGTGTTACGGGTACTAGATGACTGATTTACATAATACAATATATAAAACAGAGAGATATATTTTTTATTATATATAGACGAACAGAAAACCCTGGACAAATATCGCAGATGGTACAAAAATTTGTCACGAGCCGGGAATCGAACCCGCAACCTCCTGTGTCGCAGGCGGACTTTCCCACCGCGCCTCAGATGACTTTTAAAGTGCGTCTGTGATAAATATGTTAATAGTGATGTACCTTTCCAGACCGGTTGACCCGAGAATGAGACGCGATGAGTCGATAGGAAGTATAACAAGAAGAAGAAGCATCACTAGGCCTCCATCGCAGCGGCGACTGAGCGACCAATACCGACCAGCGTATAACATCGGCTTCCGGCATAACTCGCTTACTATCAGTTCACTAGCCGCGCAATCCGCTTATTTAGCTGATAAACTTCAAACTCAAAGGTATACGGCGATGATATGAAGGGAATTCGTTGTGCCCTTTCCCCTTTTAACCTAGGTAACACTCGAAACTAAAACATAAAGGTTTCTTATTCGCTTCTTTAATTTACATTAAGAAGATAGAAGTGAACAAAGAATCAAAGTGATCAATTTACTTCCCAGTATTATACATAATTATGTAAAGTAAGTTGTATTTTGTGACGTGTCCAAGAGTCATTGAGGTCTAAACAAAATAAAGCACTTTGATTTGGATTTTTGATTTGTAAGAGGACCAAAATGGCAAACTAATTGATCTTGATATTCGCTTTTTAAGTAAAGATTTTCTATCTAATCATCAAATGTTAATTACTGTTATGTAAAATTTGGGGTTACAGTAGTGTTAAATAAAAATAGAATGAGCAAAACGATCTGTACATCTATCGTATGTACTATCCTTTGCATTCATATATTATGTTTAAGATACTAAAAATGCACATAGTACTTACTTTAATAATTAATAAGTATTACCTAAACCCGTTACCTGTTTAGCCTTACCAACCTAAAGCACCATTTCCAACTTTGCTTTCATGTTAGTTTTTTTCTATACGCTAAAACATTTGGTTCACCTTATCCCCTACGGATTATTAACCACCAGTATTTTAGATCAACATTCATTGATCACATCTATTCAGCCAAATTTATTTTTGTACATTAATTTGTTTTGTAAATTTTAATTTTACATAGTGTTTTTTGGTGGCGCCTCTCTAGAAAATACGGATCTCATTGTTATTCACTTATTTAATTTTATTTATTTTAGTTCGTTTCATTTCCTATTTCAGTGATCCAGAAAAAGATCTTGGGGAACCAGTTTCTTGGTTTAAGTTAGTAAGTATTACTTTTTGTTAGATTTTAATTTAGTACCATCATAGTTGTTGCGTAAGAATCGACGACTCAGCCTTCATTCTGTGTTTTAACACGTAACTCTGAGATTCACAAATCTGCCGGAAAACTTATCATAGCATCATAACATCTTTTTTTTACTTTTTTATATATTAATATAAAAAAGTGAATCGGCTAAATATCACAAAGACTATGTTAAAGCAACTGAATGGGTCACGCTGAAAGGCACATAATCATCTGGCCCTGGAATCGCATGCGACAACCTCTATGACGCGGTGGGCGAAAGTCCTCCCGCAACGAGGGAGGGACGGGTTCGCCACCCGTTCCGTCCATTTAGGGATAAAATTTTAAACGATCTAAAGATTTTTCAATAATATAGGTACCAAACATTTCGACTTCGGCGAGAAATTGAAAAAAAAAAAGTCCAGCTGAAATCGAAAACTTTTGGGAAATTATTTAATTTAATAAAGATTACCCCGAGGGCTCACGCAATAAAATAAAATAACATAAATCTAAAGATTTTTGTTCGAGGTGCTCTAGTCGTTTTCTATGCAGGTACATATATTAAAAAAAGTTTAACAGTTAGTCTTACACTAAGACTAACTGTTAATCTTCATACTAACACAAGCTCTGCTTAGGTCTAGATGATGGGGGTACATCGATATTTATTTTATTTTTGTTTACATGTAGGCTACATTTTTTCTAAAAACGCGTCCGATGCGAGTGTCGGCTACCTCATATAAGCTTGATATTAATTATTATTTAATTTCTCTCTCCAGTACAGATACGCGAAACCATGGGAGATATTACTACTCCTCATAGGTGTTTTCATGGCGTGTATAAACGGTCTGTTTGTGCCGATTGGAGTGATCATCTACGGAGAGTTCACGGCGCTGCTGATCGACCGGACTGTGATGATCGGGACCTCCACGCCCACGCTCACTATAGCCATGTTTGGAGGCGGCAGGATATTGTGAGTATATTCTAGACTAGGCTTAACCCCTTAATCCCCTGATTCATTATGGTCTGCTAACTCAAGGCTGCGGTTATGGAAGATTTTCCAATACAAACGTAGTACCAAAATTATTTGTGTTAGAATGGTATTTATTTAGGTTCCCGCCATTTAGGTTGTTGCTTTTTTCGAAATTATTATCAATACTAATACTAATAAAACATGACATGTGTTCATTGATGTAAAAATGCAATAAGATTAATTTTATTATTAATTTAAAAAAAGTATTTGGAAAAAAGTTAATGATAGGAACCTAGATATTTTAATAGAAATAATAGCAGATCCTGGTGGAAATATTCTCAAAGTACAAATCATTTTGGTAGAACGTTTGTATGGTTCAAACAAACATACAATATAGTCTTTCCTCTTTATGATATTGGTACTTATAATTTTATATTAGATAGTAACCACAATCATTTCCTTACGTTTACCAAATCATTTCTGTTTATTTCACAGGACGAACGCCACCCACTTAGAGAACCAAAAGGCCCTAATTGAAGACTCGCAGGCCTTCGGCATCGGCTGCACTGTCTTCTCGGTGATCCAGTTCATCGTCGGTGCCATCAGTGTGGACCTCTTCAACTATGCTGCCCTCAAATCGGTACCTATCCTTACGTATTACGGTGTCTATCCTTCAGACCATCGCTTCAGACTGTCCTGCTATGCGCCGGATTGACAAACGAACCACATTTCAAAAACTAATTTGGTTGACTAATTAAATACGAATGATTGCGGGTTAACTATGAAAGTTATTTGTGTTGGAAGAAAAGAACACCAACGCTTCTTCTATTAACATTCTTCATTCTTCATTAAACAAATATGATAGGTATAATAGTAGTTATATGATAGTTAACCCGCAAATATCTGTAATGATAATACCTAATAATGAATTCATTACCTACATGAGGTTCTATTAGCATTCATTGATTTCTTTTCATAGATTAGCGACGCTATTGGCAATTGGTAGTCTAGATATCCGCTGATTTGCTACCAAGTGCCTCTAAGGGCAAAGGCACTTTGTGATGGAAACTCAACGGTTCTTTAATTCAAAATGATTCGTCAGATAATCCTGAATATACAAGGGGTTGGTAAACCTAAGCGCAATGGCTTGGTGGCTCTTTTTACCCTGAAAAGTCCCTCGGTATTTGGTTTCACTTACCCCCTTTTCCATATAAACTTTGTACCTAACATAACAATCTATATTATTTTCATTTCCATAGTATTTTTGTTATGGCTTCAATGTTCGCGGAGGAGTGTCTTCTTACTTCTCTAGTCTGGATAAAAGTAACAACTTATCCTGTTATATTTTCAGACCGACAGAATAAAGACAAAGTTTCTACAAGCAGTGTTACGGCAAGATATCTCGTGGTACGACCTCAACACTACGATGAACTTCGCTACCAAAGTATCAGAGTAAGAACATTATTTTATTCGTCAACTACCGACTCACCGCGGCGTCACACGGGTGCAATACTGATACTAATGCATGGTATACATATTAACTTTCCTCTTGAATCACTCTATTTAAAAAATAACGTAAATTATAACATTTGTTTTCTGAAACAATTGCTCCATTTCCTTTTCTTACCACCCCAACTTTTAACATTAAATAACGTTAATTAGTAAAGTTATTTTGATTTTTAAAACTGAAATTATCGTGGCAAAACTGCCTCAAGCAACACATGTTAGGAAAATCGGCTTCACTTTGCTGTTCACAGAGTTCCGTCTTAACATTTTATTTTCTCAGAGCCTACAATGTTGTTATCCTAAAACTATTTTTAACAATCAATCTATAATTTTCTTTCCAGCGACATAGAAAAACTCCGTGAAGGTATCGGCGAGAAGGTCCCCATGCTGGTGTACCTGGTGATGTCGTTCGTGACCGCCGTCGTCATCTCGCTCGTCTACGGCTGGGAGCTCACGCTGGTCATCCTCTCCTGCACGCCTATCATTATAGCCACCACTGCTCTCGTTGCTAGAGTGAGTATGATCATCACGTCGTCATCTCGCTCGTCTACGGCTGGGAGCTCACGCTGGTCATCCTCTCCTGCACGCCTATCATTATGGCCACCACTGCTCTCGTTGCTAGAGTGAGTATGATCATCACGTCGTCATCTCGCTCGTCTACGGCTGGGAGCTCACGCTGGTCATCCTCTCCTGCACGCCTATCATTATGGCCACCACTGCTCTCGTTGCTAGAGTGAGTATGATCATCACGTCGTCATCTCTCTCGTCTACGGCTGGGAGCTCACGCTGGTCATCCTCTCCTGCACGCCTATCATTATGGCCACCACTGCTCTCGTTGCTAGAGTGAGTATGATCATCACGTCGTCATCTCGCTCGTCTACGGCTGGGAGCTCACGCTGGTCATCCTCTCCTGCACGCCTATCATTATAGCCACCACTGCTCTCGTTGCTAGAGTGAGTATGATCATCACGTCGTCATCTCGCTCGTCTACGGCTGGGAGCTCACGCTGGTCATCCTCTCCTGCACGCCTATCATTATGGCCACCACTGCTCTCGTTGCTAGAGTGAGTATGATCATCACGTCGTCATCTCGCTCGTCTACGGCTGGGAGCTCACGCTGGTCATCCTCTCCTGCACGCCTATCATTATGGCCACCACTGCTCTCGTTGCTAGAGTGAGTATGATCATCACGTCGTCATCTCTCTCGTCTACGGCTGGGAGCTCACGCTGGTCATCCTCTCCTGCACGCCTATCATTATGGCCACCACTGCTCTCGTTGCTAGAGTGAGTATGATCATCACGTCGTCATCTCTCTCGTCTACGGCTGGGAGCTCACGCTGGTCATCCTCTCCTGCACGCCTATCATTATGGCCACCACTGCTCTCGTTGCTAGAGTGAGTATGATCATCACGTCGTCATCTCTCTCGTCTACGGCTGGGAGCTGATACTGGTCATCCTCTCCTGCACGCCTATCATTATGGCCACCACTACTCTCGTTGCTAGAGTGAGTAGGTATGATCATCACGTCGTCATCTCGCTCGTCTACGGCTGGGAACTCACGCTTGTCATAGCATACCCTCATTTCTGGTAACTATAGGAAGGCATCATTTTTTTGCGAATACTGCATTCGAAAATTGTGTAACCTGTTGTTGTTTTCTAGGTACAATCATCACTAACGACTCAGGAGTTGGGTGCGTACAGTATAGCGGGCGTGATCGCTGAAGAGGTGCTGTCGTCGATACGGACTGTAGTGGCTTTTGGAGGGGAGGAGAAAGAAATTGACAGGTATTGGATATTCACTCATGTGGTAGATTCTAAAATTAACGTAGAGATAAGATAACGTGTCCGATGAAGCAATCAGCCCTATTTTTATCGGGAAATACACCAGCTCTTGCCTTAGGTAAGCCTTGTATATTTCGTGTCGTCAGGCACTGCGTACCTACGTCAGTCGCGCTTGTGAAATTTTATAAATCGTTACAGTTTGTGTGACCATATGCAAGTATATGCGCTATTAAAGCAGAGCCTACGAGAACCATCTTCGTTCGACCGATGACGACGGCGATGGAAACAATTAGATTCGTTCTCCCAAGTCCCAACCCGCAAGCAGCTTTGCGAGGAGTAAGGTTGCCATTACTAACAACCTTTCTCCTTCCAATACTAACATAGCCCCCTGAAAAAGCACTTTACTCTTAGCATTGTGCAGTTTTAGGAAGGCCCATTTCCAGCAGAAGACTTCTGATTTGGATGGAACATGAAAATTGTCAGTTTTCTTTTACAAATAAATTGATATTTTCAGATATAGCCACCGCCTAGAGCCAGCAACAAAGATGGGCATCAAGAAGGGCGTGTACTCGGGAATCGGCAGCGGCATCATGTGGCTCATCATCTACGCGACCTACGCGCTCGCCTTCTGGTACGGCGTGGGGCTCATCCTCGACAGCCGGCACGAGGCGCAGCCCGTCTACACGCCCGCTGTGTTGATGATTGTACGTTCATCTCTATTAGATAGACTTGCATCATGTGGGCCATCATCTCCGCGACTGTCCTCAGAAGCATATGATCTAAACAGAGGTTCTAGGTTTCCATCACACATTCAATCTGCATCTCTTTTATAACTTTGTTCACAACTATAGCCTTATTTTCTTTCAGGTGTTCTTCAGCGTCCTCCAAGGTGCACAGAACGTAGGCCTCACCGCCCCTCACATGGAGGCGATCAACAACGCACGCGCGTCAGGGGGCGCTGTCTACGCAGTCATAGATAGGCAACCGGTCATAGACAGTCTGTCAACGGAAGGCTCAAGACCACATCTTGAGGGGGATATAGAACTTAAGGGAGTTTCCTTCAGATATCCAGCTAGGAGTGATGTTCAGGTGAAAGCTTCTGACGTTAAAAATCTTAATAATAGTGGGTCGCAATAAAGCCTATTTTTACTATCAATAGCATAAGCACAGTTAAGCAGCACATTCAAAGCGCAATGCTGTAGTTATAAGTAGAAAACTCAGAGTAGGAATGTGACTTGTCTAGGATAATCAATTAGCAAACCAGAAAGCCGCTTCGTCATGTCACTGTAGGTGTGCCAAAGGGTCGATCCTTGGTCCATTTCTATTTCTAGTATACCTATATTAATGATCTTCCTTTACAAAGTCATAAATTTGTTGACATTATTTTATTCGTGGATGACACCTCGTTTTGGGTTAGTTGTAATTCATTGCACCTACTTAGGTACGTGCCCCAATCGTGCTCTTACATTTAGATGAATGTATTACATTTATTTTTGTAATTTATTGCTTCCGTTCACAGGTTCTCAACGGTCTTAACCTGAAAATCCGTCTCTTGTGTATAAATGAATGTATTATATTTCTTTTAATCATTTATTGCTTGCCGTTCACAGGTCCTCAACGGTCTGACCCTGAAAATCCGTCAGAACGAGACGGTGGCGCTGGTGGGGTCAAGCGGCTGCGGCAAGTCCACTGTGCTGCAGCTCATACAGCGGATGTACGACCCTG
The DNA here is from genome assembly GCA_963931895.1 of Eupithecia pulchellata. Lineage (NCBI taxonomy): Eukaryota > Metazoa > Arthropoda > Insecta > Lepidoptera > Geometridae > Eupithecia > Eupithecia pulchellata. Next base: position 2,026,666 of record OZ007534.1, on the reverse strand, counting down.
ATGCGGGGTCTGTGCGGGCTTCAGGTCAGTACATCATGATATCTACAAAGATTTCAGCTGTCTATGTACAAAGGTTTAACCTGCAGCCTTATTGTCTAACTTGAAATCCATTACCAGTGAACTTCAAACCGATTACCAGTTGTAGACCCAGTCAGAATGTTGTCGGGATTGTCTAAGGTATTCGACTGGTCTTCGGTTTCAGTTATTTACACAATACGAAAGTGACAATCGAAGTCCAGGCTAGGTTTGAAATGTCAAACTGACGCCGATTACGATTACCAGTTGAGTTAGACAATAAAGCCGCTGAACGAGACTTCACTATGCTTATCATTTTATTTCATAATATTGAAATGTACAATGTGATGTACAATACGCATCCGATACTCGTGACGTGACACAATCCCCCGGGTCTTCACTGAAAATCAGCGCTGGGTGGACTCATTATTATGGCCTTAAATACAGCTACGCACAAAAAAATTCTGTTTTTCTATCTTTCTTTCTTACTTCCCTACCTTTTCAAGGGAGCAAACTGGAATAAGCTCCTTATTCGTACTAATTTTCATTGTTCCCCGATAAAAAACTTCTTAGGTATTTTTAGATCTTTCCACAGCGAATTTAGTTGAGCTTTTAGATTTATACAGTACCTACTGAATGCCACGAATTAGTGTGTTATGTCCTACAGGACATGAGCAATAGCTCCGATAATAGACCATGGGTTTTCAACCGTAACCTTCACTCCCCAGGCTACGACCTGCGCGAGTTGAACGTTCGTCACCTTCGGAACCACATCGCAGTGGTCGGCCAGGAGCCGGTTCTCTTCGCTGGTACCATCAGAGAGAACATACGGTAAGGTTTAATTAAAAGCAACTCGCATAGGCTTCATATAAATAGCAAGTTCCTCTTACTTGACGACCTTTGTGGCGCGGTGGGCGAAGGTCCACCTGCGACTTGGGGTTGCGGGTTCGATAACCGCCTCGGGACAAATATTTTTACGATCTGCAAATATTTGTGTACAACACCGGCGAAAACAATTTATTATTATTATAATATAGAATTTCTTAATTCTAGAATGAGTAACCCCTCGTGCACGGACGAGGAGTTGATAGTGGCTGCGAGACAGGCGCACTGCCACGACTTTATCAAGAAGCTGCCTGAAGTAAGTATACCTTTTTCTTTTAATTTACGTAACGTACCAAGTAAATTTTACTTGTTAAGGCGCTTACAGCACCTAAACTAGCGCCACCACCTACTTTATGTTATTATTCTGTTTAACAAAGGAATTTTCAAAAATCCATCGTCCAGTTTGTGATACCTATCATAAGCTTTTTTTTAATGCCTCTGTAATAGTTTTATTCTATTTAGTTTAGGAAGAGATACGAAAATAGATTTTGGTGGCCACCAAGGGCAACTTCGTAAATTTAATGTATCTTGATCTACCAGGCAGGTATTTTTCTTAAAAACCATGTTATACCTGTTTTATTAGTTGTCCAAGATACGTGTGTGATTTATCATTCACGTTTGTGTTAATAAAGTGCGTAAGCCCTCACACTCGGGGTAATCTCTAGGAAATTAGGTAAATAATATCCAAATTTTTCGATTTTAGCGGGACTTGAACCCGCCACTTACTCTAAGTACGGGAGTGTGCTCATGGGCGTAGGGAGGTACGGGCAGGGGGGGGCCGCTGCCCCCCCCCTAGAGGATGCAGTCTTAATTTTAAATACGTAGATAGCCAAACCTATTAATAAACTAAACTTCATTGACAGGTAAATTTTATACAATCGTACTATGTTTGCATCTAAATTCAAACCCCCACCGAAATGTTGAGGCAAATTTAATGTGTAAAATTTTCTCGGATATGTACGTGTCACGCAGCACCTAAAATGGTTAGTTAAAAACTCAAGGCTCTTTTAAAAACTCTTTTAATTTTTTTTTTCATAAAATTCTCTACTGCAACAGCGCGCTGCGCGATGTTGGTTGCGGGCTAGAGCGCGCTCGCGCTCCGTGCCATTCGATTCTTATTGTGCATCTACATTATCTGTAGGCACATTTATTGGATAGATACCTATTTCCATGTTTTTCCGTAATTGAATATCTCCCTCCGTTTGCTGTTATTTCTTTAGTTGTAGAATACTTTCAAAACTGTTCGCTAAAGACCGAAAAAGTTAGAAAAAATTTCGCGGCTTGCTCCGCTCGCCGTTAATTCTCTACTTTTGTAAGCTTTTTTACAGCCTTCCGAAAATGTCACAATTTCTCAACAATTTTCAGAGGCCGCAAACACAAAAAAATATCCGCTCTCATTCCACTCACTGTTATAATTTTTTTACGCTGCTACGGGACCATCCAATTTGTGTTTTGTACTTATATCTAAATATCTAATTTTTTTTGTCGTTTTACCAAGCTTTCTTCGCCAAACTTTAAAATTACCACCGCAAACGTTCTCCACTTTGCAACAGCGCGCTGCGCGTCATCGGTGGCGGGGTAGGGCGCGCTCGCGCTCCATGCCGTTTCATTCCTATTGTTTACCTACATTGTAGGTTAGTGAGCTAGGTGCACGCATCGCATTCATATACGCCCGACTCCAGTGGGAGTCGGGCAGGAAGGCAGATCACGACATAACTTTTAATTTCGTGAATCTATAGATGGATAGATAACTATTTTAAAGTTTTCCGTAATTGAATATCTCCCTCTGTTTGCTGTTATGTCTTAAGTTATAGCATAATTTTCAAATATGTTTGCTAACGACCGAAAATGTAACAAAAAATTCGTTCGTTCTCTTCTTTTCTAGGCTTTTTAACAGCCTTCCGAAAATTTCACAATTTCTCAACCATTTTCAGAGGCCGCAAACACAACAAAATATGAGCGCTCATTCCGCTCACTGTTATATATTTTTATGCTACCACGTGACCATCCAAACACTCTCTGAGTCTTGATTATTTTTTACAGATCATCCAAAATGTCTAAAAAAAAAATTGCGGCTCGCTCCGCTCGCCGTTAATTCTATAGCCTTTTTGTCATGTTTACCAGCCTCTCCAAAATATGACAAAAATTTGGAGGCTCGCTTCGCTCGCCATTCATTCCGTAGTAAGAGTTTTTTTATCTTCTAAAACCAAATGGTTCTTAGCTTTCTTTTCTTGACTATGATTTTTTTAAATATTCGGCGCTAGCTGTCATATCTAGTGTCACACTATTGCGTACTTATTTAAAAAACATCGAAAAATCTCAAAAAATTCGCGGAAAGTGCTTAGAAGTAAACATGGCTGAGGAAATGATGATTGAAAATCCTTTAAACGGCTTAGGTATGCTCAGCGTACACCGAAGCATGGTACTTACAAATAAATAAGAACAAAACTGAATCAGAGCTGCTAAAATGGTTTTGTGGAGTACCTCGAAGACTACTATTTTGTAAAATAACGTGACGTATAGTTAAACTATTGTTGTTTTTTTTATTCTAAACGTAGCCTACCTATCCCATTTCTCGTGCAGCATGTACTTAGTAGGTATTCTTGGTTTTTTTTCGGCTGCCCCCCCCTAAACAGAATCCTGGCTACGCCCTTGAGTGTGCTGACCGCAACACCACGAAATAAAGTACGCTCTAGTCGAAAATCTTTGGGATTCTCTTCTCTTTCTAGTCCAGCCGAAATATAATTTTTTTGTGATATTATTTTATTTCCTATAATAGACTTATTCTAAATCAAAACAACGCTACCGCCACATAATAGCTCGCCCGCCCAAAATAGTTTTTAATGTCTAGTTTACACATTTGAAATTAATATTACTTAAACGAAAACATCTCTCTAACGAACCCTGAAAAAGAAATCCAGTTTGATTTCTATATAATAATGCTGGACAATCCACACAGCATCATCTAGTCCCAAGCTAAGCAGAGCTTGTGTTATGGGTACTAGATGACCGATATACCTACATAATACAATATTATTAAATTGATAGATATTTTTTTTATTATACATAGAAACCGACCAGAACCCCTGAACAAATATCTGCAGATCGTACAAATATTTGTCCCGAGGCGGGAATCGAACCCGCAACCTCCTGCGTCGCAGGCGGACCTTCACCCACCGCGCCACAGTGGTCGTCAATTTCTAAACTCCAACTATTCAGGGCTACGACACAATGATCGGCGAAAGAGGCGCCCAGCTATCTGGCGGACAGAAGCAGAGGATTGCGATCGCTCGGGCGCTGGTCAGAAAGCCTAAAATCCTACTCCTCGACGAGGCGACATCAGCTCTGGACTCAGCCAGCGAGGCTAAAGTACAACGTGCGTTGGACGACGCAGCTCAAGGCAGAACTACTGTTATGGTCAGCCACAGGTATCTTAATTCTCAACGTAGGTATTTATATATAATAAATAAAATAATAAATAAATAATGCTGGACCATACATACAGCATCACCTGACCCTAAGTTAAGCAGAGCTTGTGCTATGGGTACATACTAGATTCTATTGTACTTATTAAAACAGTATCTAGTACCTACTATTATTATTGCATAGATAGATATTTCTGACTATGCATAGTAAATGATCTGCAGCGATTTGCTATAATTCGTTCTAGGTTTTTAGTCGTTTTCTATCTAGGTATAATAAAAAATAACTATTTATGTCTATTATAATATAAATATTACCTATATTGAGATAATATGGATTGTGAATTGTCCGATATAAAAACTTAACTAAATAATAATATTATTTAGTTATAACATCTAGAACCCACTACATAAGCTCGACTTAGCTTTGGGCTAGATGAAGCTTTGTGGATTTTCCAGCATTATTTATTTATCTGGAGTATCGTATTCTATCAATGTACTTACCTTGCAGACTGGCGACAGTCCTAAACGCCAATCGTATAATCTTCATCGACAAAGGCGAGGTTCTGGAGGAAGGCACTCATGAGGAGCTGATGGAACTCCGCGGGAAGTATTACCACCTGGTGCTTGCGAATGAGCCGACAGCAGAATCGGACGCCAAGGGGCCTAAACGTAAGTACTTAGTACTGCCACTGGGGTGAATGTATTATTGATTATTTTATTTTTTTGGTGTACAATAAAGTAAAACAATACAATACAGTACAGTACAAAATGTATTGTACTGAAGTAATACAATATGATACAAAATGTACTTATTGAATTGTATTTCATGTACAATTTTCACAGTTGTATTTGAATGTATCTATTGACTAATTAAATGTGATTTGATTATTTATACAAATTAAATACATTACCTATCTTTTAAAATCTAATCAATACTATTAAAAGCGGTCTTAAGTCTGGTAGAAGAATTAACAGTGTTATTCATCTGGATTTAATTTAATTTCTTGAATATAAATTTAATTTAGGTAAATTAGATGTGACGAGAAATAACTTGTGTTGTACACTTACCTAAAAATTTGTAAAAATCATAATTTCAGGTGCCAGAATAAGAAAGCCGAAACTAGAGAAGATGGTTTCCATAGAGTCTGTAAAATCTGTCCAAAGTGACTCATCCGCATCGGAGGACGAGGAAGAAATCGAGGAAGAGGTAAATGAAGGAATTTTTCTTTTATTCATAATGTTTTTTTAACTTAAAGCCGTCGCTAATAACGCGTGGCTAATTTATCCCGTTAAATAATAATGTTGTACAGTTCACACAAAAACATTTATCCCCAAGCTAAGTAGAGCTTAGGAAAAAATCTTACATGTGCCAAAAAGTAGTACCACTGCGCTTTTTCTCTGCTTTCTCTCGTCTATTTCAGCTACTTCCATAGTATTATGTCTTATGGCATACTGCTGTGGGGGAACGCTGCTGACATTAACACCGTATTTTTGTATAATGGTCTGTTAACTTAAAGCCGTCGCTATAACGCATGGCTAATTTATCCCGTTAAATAATAATGTTGTACAGTTCAAACAAAAACATTTATCCCAAGGCTAAGTAGAGCTTAGAAAAAAATCATTTATCTATACTAACTAGGTAATAATATTTTAAAGAGGTAAGATTTGATTTTTTGTATCTTTGTTCGAATTGAACAGGCGAAACTACTGGACCGATTTGAAAAATTCTTTCCACATTAGAATCCTAAATTTTCCGTGAACATAGGCTATAGAATATTTTCAAAAAAGTTAGGGTTCCGAAAGAAAAATAATGTTTTTGTTAAATACCCGTGCGAAGCCGTGGCGGACCGCCAGTAACATATACTTTAGTAAATGCTGTACGCAGGTTCCAGAGGAGATAAACCCGACCACATGGCAGATCCTGCGCCTCTGTGAGCCGGAGAAGTATCTAATGCTGGTGGGTGTGCTGGCGGCCATCGCTGTCGGAGCCTCGTTCCCCATGTTCGCTGTGCTCTTCGGAGAAACCTACGGCGTAAGTCAATGAGCCGTGTGGTGCCGGCATAGAATTTCACCACCTCTCTAAGAGGCGACTAAGGGAGACACACCGGGGGCAGCAGCACCCTCTGCAGAACAACTCCACAGAACTACGATCCCCAACCCGCATGCCCAGCGAGGGGATTATGGGCAATAGCCCCCAAATGATGAGTAATGCATTCTATGGCGCTCATTAGGGGAGGCCTATGTCCAGCAGTGGATTATCATAGGCTGTTGATGATGATGATGATGAAGTCAATCAGTACCTTTCTTCTCATTATGAATGTAAGCGGGTTAACTACGAACCTATTTTGTGTCGGAAGAATACCTATCTTCCCTAAGAATATCATCGAAGGACTTCATCAGGATGATGTCCCTCGTATGAAAGGTTTCATCCCTTACCTCACCCTTAATTGTAGCTCTGATGTTTTTTACAACATTCTTTTGAAGAAATCAGTAAAATGGGCCAACTGATATTAAAAGAACAGTATGTTGATAGTTATATAGCCAATTCTTTGCAGACTAAAAAGAAAATAATAAAATAAAAAATTACCTATGTGCCAACAAGTAGTACCACTGCGCTATTTCTCTGCTTTCTTTCGTCTTGTTCAGCTACTTCCATAGTATTATGTCTTATGGCATACTGCTGTGGGGGAACGCTGCCGATATTAACACCATATTTATGCTGCAGAAAAGGGCTGTTCGTGTACCTAATCTAAAATATGGGTCCACTCCCAGAGAATGGCATAGATATTAAACGTGTTTTTGGATCGTAATACAAGAGAACTCTAGTGTCTAGATAAACCTAATTTAGGACACTACCTCTATTTATTACCTTACCCCTCTTCTTATTACCTTACCCCTCTTCTTATTACTCTGATTTTTGTACAGCTACTGGAAAGTCGTGACGAAAATTATGTGCGCGGAGAGACGAACGTGATCGCTGGGTTGTTCATGCTGGTCGGCCTTGTCACCGGCTTCGGTATTTTCTGCCAGATATACATATTCAATCTCACTGGCGTGCGGCTTACTAAACGTCTCAGGTGGGTACCTATTATCAAATCTCATGAAGAACCATTATTAATATTCTGATTAATAGAACTACGCAACCACGAGTACCATACGGTACAAGTCGCCAACCGTGTGCCGGCATAGAATTTCACCAGCCCAACTCTTCCCGTGGGTGTCGTAAGAGGCGACTAAGGGAAACACACCGGGGGGCGGGCAGCAGCGCCTTCTGCAGAACAACTACACCGAACTGCGATCCCCAACCCGCATGCCCAGCGTAGGGATTATGGGCAATAACCCCCAAATAATGATGCCATCTATGGCGCTCATTAGGGGACGCCTATGTCCAGCAGTGGACTATTATAGGCTGGTGATGCTGGTGATTTACATTAATAACAGCTTAAATTGTGTACATTCCAGGGTAGCTACATTCAAGCACATGCTATCGCAAGAGATCGGTTGGTTCGACGACCCCTCTAACGGCATCGGCGCACTCTGCGGCCGACTGGCGGCCGACGCCGCGGCGGTACAGGGGGTGAGTCTTATTCATCTACAGGATGTGACATATATGTACATTAATAGACCAAAAAAAAAAAGACAATAATTGCACGCCCATATAGGGCAAATTACATTGTATCATTTACTTTCACTGTACCATCTTTTTAACATGTAACTATGCAATAAATATACTTCGACTTTAGACTCTACAAAATATTTTCGACTACTAATCCCTTGTAACTTGTCACAAATTTTCGAAAGCAAAAATTTTTTAAGCCGCCGCGCCGCTCAGTTGTGACACAGTGTACATATAGACAGTGTGGAAACTACCTACAAACGCTCGAAACGGCTCACTCACACAAGCATGCGCATCTACGAGAGCTCTAAGGGGTTTTCGCAGTGCTGTCAGTAGCGGTTGGCGCGTCGAGACGAGCGGTCACGCGCAATTCTATTTTTGAAAAATGCCCCGTTCTTTTTGTATTGCATACGGCTGTATGAACTCGGCTTCATCAAAACTGGAGCTTTCATATTTTAAACTCCCTGGTAATATTGAAAGGTAAGAATAATTTATAATTTAATTTGTTATCGAATAATGTGAATGAATTAACTTATTTGTATATCCAAAATGGCGACGGTTTTGAGGATGTGTATGAAAATAAAACTCATGATGTCATAAACTCATGAGTATATTATATTTTCATGCTGTCAAAATGTGAATCCAAGATGGCGGCTACTATAAATTATCGACTTTTCCGTCATGGGTGTCGTTTTCATGGTTTTCGAGGGTTGCAAAACCGATGCTGCTGTCAAAATGTGAATCCAAGATGGCGGCCGCTTTTAATTATTAACTTTTCCAAATGGATGAAATTTTTCGTAGTTGCTTTATAAGAGAACACATAAACTGCAAAGTAGCGTGAGAATATTTTACACAATAAAATTCAATAATAGAGAATTCAGAACGTGTCGTAGTAGACGAAAGTACTTTTCTGTAAATAATTTGTAATAATTAATAATATAATAATTATAATAATAAAGATATACAAGTAGGTATTGGTTATTTAATTAGTAGATATAACACGCATTTTCGGAGTGAAACGCTGTAAGGCTTGCAGCCGTCATGAAAAGTCATTAGTAGCTGCGCGCGCCCGCTCCGACGAGTACACGAAACGTTTTCGTCTAACCACGGCTCGCGTGCGACGCCATGACATTACCTATTTAAATTGAATTTGTAAGCAAATTCTTTATTAAAATTTAAAATTCAACTAATTAATATTTACAATTAAAGCATTTGACCTAACTGCAGACTGTTGTAAACAATCTACAGGTAGCTCAATTGATCCATCAATAGCTGTTGGAAACGTCCCTAAGGCGTTGGCTGCATTGCCTCGCTGTATCTCAATGGTGATACGCTGCGCAAGATTATGTATCTACTCACCAGCTCTCGGATCACTCGTCGCTTTTTTTTTTATATTATATATCTGACAATATTTGTTAGCTGGTTATTTAAATTCCATTGATTTAATAATAACACAAAAAATACCTAATTTATAAAATATTTCTCTAAAACAAGCAATGTGACAACCCTAGTGCTATAATGGAGCGTAGGTATTTATTTCTTCAACTAGGCTTAGTTTCGATACTGGTCCATATGTATACTGTGGTTGTGAACCGCGCCCACCCATACATAATACTCAAAGTCTGAAATTCCCAACAATAACAACTATTATGTCCCACATACATTGTGGTAGGGTAGGTAATATCGATTTTAGCGTAATTCGGAATGCACCCCATAAGACATACGAAGATTTCTTCTTAGGAACAATGTCATCGATTTTAATTCGATTTAAATGAAAAACTGCAGTCAAACATTTTAAAGAAAACTTGTACACAGCTCGTGAATCGAACCCGGACTTTTGAAAAATAAAACTATCACTATTCTTATTTAGATATCGATTGTGTAGGTCTTAAGCAGTTAATGTTGCTATGAAACATGAAATGTATAAAATGCATGAATTATTTTCATATCCGAGAGCCTCACAAAGTCCGGTAACGCTGTCATGGCCATCTGTCAACAACATTAAAGTCCATTCAAAAAAAACCGAGAGCCTCGTTACCTAGGGTCTTGACTCCAAGGGGAGGAAATGCTGAGGCTCTGTCGAGATCTGCATATTTGCACATCTAGAGATCCTCGGCAAAATCTATGTTTGACTCGTCGTAGAGCACGCGAGCTCTAAAAATCCCAATTATTTAGAATAGATTTAAAAATACTTTATAATACCACACACAGAAAGAGAACATTACAAATAGACATGCCTAAAGTAGATGAAGTATAAAGGGCGGCCTTATAAATAATATGAGCTTATATTGAGCGATCTATTCCAGGCAACCTTGGGATTATTGATTGAACATAAAGATATATTTACAACATTGTGTTCGTCATTTTAATTGTCTGGAAACAAAATGACGCATCTACACATAAGCAATATGACCCGCTTTACCTAAGTGATCAGGCCATAAATAATTTATAACAAACATAATTTTTGTACCTTTTACTAGGTTCAAGATACACCTCAAAAATTATTTTTGTACCTTTAACGTGTATCTTGTTTTATTCATAAGTGATTTAGAACAAAGTATTATTTATCTAGCAGAAATTGCAGTATAACGATCTGAACATTGCACGCCCAATAGGGCAGAATACATTGTGACATTCTAGTATAATCTAAGAACATTTATAACATGTAGGTATCTCTTGCAATAAATGATTTTATTTGGTTGCAGGCTACCGGCAGCAGGATCGGCGCGCTGATGCAAGCCACAGCAACCATACTGATCGGGATTGTCCTCTCTATGTACTACACTTGGAAGATGACGCTCATCTCTCTGGTAATTTCTAGTTTTGTATCTTTGTTATCGTCATCAGCCTATAATGTCCACTGCTGGACATAGGCCTGAGCTGAGCGCCATAGATGGCTAAAACACTCTTTGTTATTATTTATATTATGTTGGAACTCTACCTTTTACTACCATTGCCGACACAAGAAAGCCAAGAAAGTATCTTCTCTTTTTTAACTGACTTCGAAAAAGGAGGAGGTTCTAAGTTCGGTTGCTTCAAAATTTAACAAAAATTTAATGTTTCGTGCCGATCCCTATCTTTTTGAAAATGTTCCACAGGTGAAAGTATTTTTCAAATCAGCCCAGTATTTTCGCAGCCTATGCAATTCAAACATAAAACAAATCTTTCCTCTTTATAATATTAGAATAGTATAGATGATTCCGAGATTATCCCATAAAGTTGTATAGCCCCAAAATTTTAAAGCATTGTTAAGAGATTCGAAGTCAATATAAATTTTTTGTCAATATAAAATACTATAATGTCAATATTAATTTATAATAAAATAATTGCAAGGTGTCGGTCCCAATGGTGATTGGAGCCGTGGTGCTGGAAGGCAGAGTGCTGGAAGCTGGCAACACCACGGTGCGGATGGCTTCCGACCGAGCCACCACCATCGCGACTGAGGCCATCACCAACATAAGGACCGTGTCTGCTTTCTGTGAGTGTACCACTTAAGAATATTGTCAAACATTATAGTCAATATAAATTTCTTATAATTATAAGATATGCGTGTATTCATCATCATCATCATCATGATGATGATGATGAATAATAATAATAATAATAATAATAATAATAATAATAATAATAATAATAATAATAATAATAATGAATGAATGATACGATAAATAGTCTATAATAAACCGCCTTCGCATGAGACGTCGTAGACATTTTTGTGCTGATAAGTTGTTACTTACTACAATATAAAGATAATGTTAAAGAAGAATTCTTGTAAAACCTTGGGATCGGTTCAGGTGGCGAAGACCAGATTCTCCAACGCTACTCCTCAGCGAGCGAGTCAGGTCGCGCGGCGGCGCTAAAGGCTTGTCGCTGGCGTGGCTGCGTGTTTTCGTTCGGACAGACTGCGCCAGTCGCCGGCTACGCGCTCTCGCTATGGTACGGCGGCGTGCTTGTCGCTACGGGAGAAGTCGGATACAAGAGTGTCATCAAGTAAGTACTACTCTAGTGTTGCAAATCCAGTCAGAATGTTTCCCAAATATATACAAACGTAAAACCACCATGATCTGCTATTATTTGTATTAAAATTGTATATCCTAGCATGAAGTTTTTTCAAAATACTTAACTGAAACCAAATCGGATTTTTCAAAGAAAACACGTTTTCTTATTATTTGTATAGATAAGTAAGTATTTTACAAACAATAGCAGATCACGGATAAAATATGTTCAAATTACAAATCATTTTGGTATTACTTTTGTATGGGAAATTCATCCGTCGCCGGAGCTTTAGGGTTGTCGCTGCGAGTCTGCATCCGGGCAGACTGCGCCAATCGCAAAATCAAAATCAAAATACCATTATCTTAATTAAGATTTTGAAATGCATCTGTCTACTTCACCAACAGTTAGTTGAGTCCCTTCAAATTCTTTGTGCCCTAGGGTATCAGAAGCACTAGTATTCGGCGCGTGGATGATGGGCCAGGCACTAGCGTTCGCGCCCAACTTCGGCGCAGCCATCAGCGCGGCCGGGCGCGTCATGACTCTGCTGGCGAGGAAGTCTGCCGTGCAGAGCACTAACATCCCGGCCGTGTCAGAGGGATATGTACGTATACGAACACAACCATTCATTACTTCTATAGTTTTGATCGAAAAACTCTCCTAACTCTCTCCAAACTTTAACCCTTCTATCACATGTCTCGAAAATTATTGTACGTACGTACACCTAGCGTATACATATTTCGATAAATTCGATGTTAGTAGCGATTCCGTTGTTTTACGATTCCTAACCTAAATTTCAAAGTTTTCTAATTAAGGACGACCTACAAGTTATGGTATTTTCTGTACTTCCTAATAATATCTAACTAGAACGTGTTTATCCCTCTGTGTCAGACAGTCTACACAGCATCATCCTGCCCAAGCTAAGCAGAGCTTGTGTAATGGGGATGTACTAGATGACAAATATACTCAAAAAATATATGACATAGGTACTTATAGAAAATGAGATTATAGAATATAAAATATCGCAATAAATATTTTTGAATAAACTATGTATGTTCACAGATCGTAGATGGCAAAATCGAATACTCAAACATAAAGTTCCGCTACCCGACGCGGCGGGAAGTGCAGGTCCTGCAAGGTCTGTCGCTGGTGGTGGCGAGCGGGCGCCGCGTGGCGCTCGTGGGGCCCAGCGGCTGCGGCAAGTCCACGCTCATACAGCTCATACAGCGCCTCTACGACCCTGACAGCGGACTCGTGGTAACTATACTTTCATCTCCTGCCACTCCGCCTTTAGTTTTTATTTATTTGGAAGACATAATAAAGGAGTCCTGTGACCATACTGACGATTAGCCGGAGCTAACAGAGTTTTAGATTGATGACTTTACAGGATAATGGGTTCAATACCGGCAAGGCTTTCTGTGACTGCATACAATCTGGAATACTTGCCAAAACATTACTCTAAGTGTTCCTACCGATCACCCTGACTTCAGCTCTCCGCATCTAGCAGCTGTCTTCCGCTGACAACCCCGGCCACGGGATTCTTAGCCATGAAGATATTGCAAAGTATACTTACCTACTTTACCTTACCTACCATACTTTTGTTTTCAGTATTTAGACGACCACAGCATAACAACGGACATGCGTATCACGACATTGCGCCGCAACCTCGGCATCGTGTCGCAGGAGCCGGTGCTGTTCGACCGCACCATCGCCGAGAACATCGCGTACGGAGACAACACGCGCGCCGTGCCCATCGAGGAGATCGTCACCGCCGCCAAAAAAGCTAACGTGCATCAGTTCATCGCCGCTCTACCATCTGTAAGTTACGTAACGATTTCATCAAATACTGACTATGTTTTACCTACTTAAGTTAACTCAAGTCTAGAGTTTAAATCAAGAACGGAAGGTCTCCTTTCCTTTCAAGAGAAATGACTTAGCATGAAGGTACCTACTCCAGTGGCTCAGTCAGTCTCGTTTCATCAACCTAGATGTTGACAAAGACTTTTTCTGTCACCCCGGGCTTTTAGGATAGGCTATGCTAATTACAAATATGGCAATACTGTTTGTTCAAGTCCTCGTAAAATGCAATAAATTATCGCTTTTATGTCGCTTTCCCTAAAACCTTAAGCGATAATAGTGTCTCTAAAGTATTGTGGTACCGTACCATACAAGGCAGCATCAGACAAACAGCATTTTTTTTACGTTTAAATTTTAAAACAGTTTTAGCAAATCTTTAAGTTTTATAAATGTTAAACTAAGTTTTATAGGTAAAAGTAACTAACCCCCAAATTGGCTTAAGCCAGGAATTGTCATGAATCAGTAGTCACGGTGACTGGCGGCGTACCTTGATCTCAAGAAAGCGTTTGATTGGGATTCTGATACATATGTATAGTACATATGTATCAGAATCCCAATTAAAAGGTTTGAAAATGTCGGAATTCGAGTGAACTTGCTGGCATTTTTCTCGGACTACCTATAAATACGTCGCAGCGTGTTAAATTTGGAGATTATGCTAGTAAAGAAGAAGCAACAGGCTATGGTGTTTCCCAGGGAAGTGTATTCGGTCCAACGTTGTTCTTAGTCTAAATTAACGATATCTACAACCTTAAAATTAACAAGACAGCCATATTCTAAATCTTGGAGTAATTTGACATCTAAATCAGAACACGGATTAAGTGATATTTCTTAATAGCTTGATCACACCCTGCTTACGTTAAATATAGCTAAAACATAATTTATTACTAAATGGGTACAAACGGATTACAACTTAAGTACGCAGATGTGAAAAACTTGGCTCTGATTGTGATTGCTCTATTTATACCTAATAGAGGATCTCATATCACTGAAATTTACTAAGTAAGAAAAATAATTTATTTTTTTATTTTTTTGCAATTGGACGGATCTACGACCTATATTGCCACGCCACCTGGCACCTAGTATAGTAGCTATCAACGAATTCATATACCAAGAACGTAGTTTAAAAATTCCATAGTAGCGCCTAGTTCCTAGCGATACGGCTACGTCAATCCAACGATACTCTAGGCGACCCTCAAGTCAACACGACGACAGTTTACCCTCATAGCGTCAAAATAACGCGCAATTTAATTTGACCAGGGTTACGAGACCCGCATCGGCGCGCGCGCCTCGCAGCTGTCGGGCGGACAGAAGCAGCGCATCGCCATCGCGCGCGCGCTGGTGCGCAACCCCCGCGTCCTACTGCTGGACGAGGCGACCTCCGCCCTCGACACGCACTCCGAGAAGGTACCGACTGGCGGACACAGCGCACCGCCATCTGCATCACATACGACAAGATACTTTATGAATACCATGTTTGTTCTGCATCAGGTGGTGCAAGAGGCGCTGGACCGCGCCAGCGAGGGCCGCACGTGCCTGATCATCGCGCACCGGCTCGCCACCATCCAGAACGCAGACATGATCTGCGTCATCGACAAGGGCGTGGTCGCGGAGACGGGCACTCACAAGGAACTCATACAGCTCAAAGGTATATACAAAAAGCTGTACGAACTGCAGTGCGGCTTCGTAGAGGAAGCTGAGCCGGAGGAAACTGGCGTTCCGGATGTCACGGAGGAGAATGAAGATGGCGCTTAGATTATGACAAACAAGATGCCGCAAATCTAGAGCACCACTGCCGCGCAGCACGTATATGTGCATTCAAATATGGGCTTTAACTTATTTAGGTGTAGTTTTTGTTGACGGCATCAGATAAGAGACAGCGCGTAGAGCACTCGTTTAAAGGTAAGCCATTTTGTCACTATGATATGTAGCTAATATTACGAGTTTAAGCCATATTTGAATACGGAAGTACCTATCATATATTATATTGTGCCGTGAATTTTACTGTAAATAGGTTTTTTATTGGTTTTATCTGGAGAAAAGTTTATAGTACCTAGTAAGTCAAAGATCGTAGCAGCCTACGCAGATAAAAGCCCTAAAAATACTGGTTTTTGCATTTCCGACTATTGTGGAATCTGCCAAATATGCGCTTAGAGCGCTCGCTACATACATTAGAAATTCCGTTTCGAAAAACCATTTAGGAATATTATGGATACGAGATTTTGAACGCAGTAAATTCTTGTATGGATTAGTACTAAGAACCTATCACATACTTTAAGTATAATGATTTTCCTGTTTAAGTTTTCTACAATTTGAAATTTCGCGTTCGGAATTTGCGCACGGAAAGCTCGCTATCGTCTCTCACTTAGCCTTTGTATTCCAAACGAGAAAAAACGTAATGTTTAGGGCTTTTACGGAATCCGAACTTGATATTTCAAAACGGAATTCCTAATATATACCGCCTATGTCTCTACCTATACCTCTTTTTTTAAACCTATCTTTCATCTGTTCGCCTGCCTTGTTATTAGCAGGTACCTTTCCCTATCATTCCCGAAACCCTTGACATTCCCTAAAAAAGACCTGTAAATCCTTGTAGCTCTAAGTTTGAATAGATGACTTTGTATTACAGTAATGTATGGTGAAAGAAGACCCGCGTATGTTATCAAATATACACGAGCCAAATTCAAAAAGCAATGTAAATACGTTTATGGTTAAATAGGTTATTGGGCCTTAGTTTTCGAGTATTTTACATCATGTTCTTGATTATTGTTGCCTGAAATAAAAAATTTATTATTGTATCTCATTTCCATGATCACGGGGCATATGGTCCATGCTGGGCATGGGGTAGGCATGCGTAGGGCTGGTAGCCAACAGTACAGAGACCCTTTATGAGAATAAATTTTAAAAGCGGGGTCTTAATATTTTTTTTCAAAATTGCCATATTCTTGTTTTTTTTTTTGACCAAGTTTTTACTACAAGCCGTTTTAACCTGTTTCCTATAATGCTTATATTATTGCTATCATTTATACACAACTCCCAAAACGATAATTTTGAATCTTTTTTTTGTGAGTTGCAAAATTTTACTTTGAGTTTGGTCGATGTAGTACACGTTTATATTTATTTACGTAATAGTATTAAATGATTGTATTATGTAATGAAGAGGTACCAAATGGATTAGTTCCTAGTTTTATAGTAAAGAAATAGTGAGAGTCCCTACTTTTCTTGCATTACCTCTTGGTTAGCCATTTGCCAAGCGTTGTTAAAACCAAATTCGATATTTTATTAACATACAGTTCTACCTAGCAAACATATTTAAATCAAATTTGTATATTACGTGATGTAGGTATACGTAATATCAATCCGAATGCCAATTACTAAATTCAATAAAGTATTTTAACCCGAAGGGTTCTAAATAGGTACCTAACACTATTTCCGGACAAAGATACATAATACAGATTAAAATAATTATCACCGGATTTACTTTGTTCGGTCGCTGATTTTATTTATAATAATCTCTGCCTGAGCTTCGTTGTAGATATTAATAATAATAATACTAAAATGTAGATAAGTGTTTCGGGGTAGGTCCCATTTGTTCTATGGAACATGACGTAATAGAACAATTTGAGAAAATATTGTCCCTATTTGTACTATAGAACAGTTTGTAATTTTTGCCTCAAATTGTTCCATAGAACAAACTAAGTACATAGGTATATAAACTTCTTAAAGTTGATATGTAAACTGGCCACAGAATGATTTGCTACCACTTGTCTTAGTGACATTTTTGATTAGATGGTTCATCATCATCATCACCAGCCTACTCCACACTACATGTCCACTGCTGGACATAGGCCTCCCCTAATGAGCGCCATAGATGGCATCATTACTGGGGGTTATTGCCCATAATCCCCACGCTGGGCATGCGGGTTGGGGATCGCAGTTCCGTGTTGTTGTTCTGCAGAAGGCGCTGCCGCCCGCCCCCCGGTTTGTTTCCCTTAGTCGCCTCTTACGACACCCACGCGGGAAGAGTTGGGGTGGTGAAACTATGCCGGCACCACACGGCACACGACACATTAGATGGTTACTCACTAACAAAAATTATAATGTGATTAATGTCATTCACGTCTTATATATCTCATCATGGAAGGTTTTAGGAAAAACTGATTCTCATTTTGTTCTATGACATGAAACTCGGGTGAAAAGGTAGTATGTAGTTCCATGGAAAAAATAGGGACGAAAATGTGTCATTTTGTACTATGACGTCATGTTCCATAGAACAAATGGGACCTACCCGTGTTTCGTATTATGCTAAGTGTACAAATGTAATTTTGTGAATAAAATCATTAAGTTTACAACTCAACTCTTTTATTTATTTGGTAGTTAACGAGTCAAGTCGAAGTAACAAGGCGAAACTCTTTACGGGCTCGTCTTCATTCTTTTCTATAAGGTCACTAAAAT
Organism: Eupithecia pulchellata; assembly: GCA_963931895.1. Classification (NCBI taxonomy): domain Eukaryota; kingdom Metazoa; phylum Arthropoda; class Insecta; order Lepidoptera; family Geometridae; genus Eupithecia; species Eupithecia pulchellata. The sequence goes on along the minus strand of OZ007534.1, from coordinate 2,008,423 downwards.
ATTTTATAAAATATTTCTATTTATTGAAAAATAGAAACTTCCCATACTTTACCCACGGGTTCGGTGCCCTCATTGTTCATTCTATGTTTGTGGTGGCCTCCGCAATGACCCTCAATGACGTCAACATATAAAAAAAACTACATAAATCACACTTTACACCATATATTGTATAAATATCCTTCCAAGTCATAGAATTTACAACAACTCCTATTTTTGAGTTATGTAAAAATATTACAGAGATTCTTATTTAAAAAAACTGCGAGGAACATAATAGAGATAGTGGATGTTATTTGGATTTGTTTGATAATTTTGCTGAGTCGTTAGATAATAATAAAAAATAAACAAATAAATAAAACATTATAAAATACAAAGTAAAATACACAGGCGCACTCTGAAAGCTACCAACTGAAATCCCGTAGTAAATAATAACTTTAATAACGAATAAATAACTGGATTATAAAAGACCGTGAAGTGAACCCCTCTAAGCCGTAGAGACGTGGGCGTGAGGGTATAACTGCTCAGGATGGCATCCTCGCACCATCGGCTGTATATTCTGCGCGTAGATATCCGCTGCAACTTCTTTAGCGTCCGCATGGGGATCGGTCCTGGCTTTCTCTGTGTCCGCGTCGACGGCTTTTCGAACCTTAGATTCAATTTCCTGGAACGAAACGTGGCTAGATGATGCTGTGTGGATTGTCCGGCATTATTTTATATTTTATATAAATACACACTCCTCAAATGCTGTATTTACCTATAGCAATGCTGATACGCTACATGCGCCAGACTCTGACCAGCTCTCTAGTCACACTTTCTTGTAGTAGAAGCTAGTTCGAATGAATTCGGGGGTTATTCTCAGAAAATAAAGGTACCTTGATCTGTTCCTCCGAGGCGAGGCCGTTGTCGAGTAACTTCTTTTTAAAGCTGGTGATGGGGTCACGACTCTGACGCACATCTTGCACCTAAACAACACGAAAATACTTATAATACAATTAATACATATTTACTGCTGAACTAAATTATTGAACTGCATTATTGAAGTTTTCATACGGATCGATAGATTCTACTGGACCGATTTGAAAGAATTTTTCAAATCTATCAGTAGTTTAGGAGCCTATTCAATTCAAACAAAAAATCAAATCATTTCTCTTTATAATATTATATTAGTACAGATCGGAGCAGTGACCCTAAAGGTAAATAATTTACATTTAAAAAAATATTTACCTCTTCACGCGAACGGTAGGAAGTACCAGGGTCGGACATGGAGTGACCATAATACCTGTACGTATCCATTTCCAACATAATGGGACCTAAAAAATGAATTACTTCATTTACAATTTGAAGCTTTGTGTATTGGCAATGGTAAAGCTACATTGTAAAACAAATAAGATAATGCTATTCTAATAAATAATAATGCTGGACCTGATTTATATATTGCGGTAAAATAGCCGAGAAAAACAAAATAAAATGTTAAAGTTATTGTTTTGTGTACATGAAGAAGTACTATCCTAGCTGTTTTGTGGCTTTTTAATATTGCATATTCTGTGCAAATTAATAATATGCACTGGTTACCTTTCCCACTAGTGCAGTAATCGATACAGAACTTGGCGGCCTCCCTGGACGCCAGGACATCCATCCCGTCTGCGGCCAGGCCGGGCACGTAGTCCCCGCGTGTGTACAGGTCTGTGCTGTAGGCATGCCGCTCCACGCTCGTACCCATACCTTGATTACAAACAACAAATAATATAGTAATAATAATATACCTAATAGTAATAATAGTAAGTAGGTTCCATATGAAAACTTCGGGTTATGTAACGCAACGTTGTAAACAATTTTTGATAAATGTGCGTGCGAAGTCGGGGCGGACCGCTACTAGCTTCTATACCGTAACTTTTGCGGGATAAAATCAAAATCAAAATCAAAGTGCTTTATTTCCTTTAGACCTTACAGGACTCTTGGACACGTCACAAAATACAAGTTAAATAAGAAATAAAAATGGGAAATAAAGTGATCACTTTGATTAACTGTTCACTTCAATCTTTTTTAGGTAAAGTAAAGAAGCGAACAAGAAACCTTTACCTTGTTAGATTGTTAGTTTTACAGTTGGAGCATACAAACATACCATATCCGTTATTCTCGCAGACGAAGACTCCGGGCAATTTCAACAGCATGGCCAAATTGAGGGCTTCGAAGATTTGTCCTTGGTTGGCGGCGCCGTCGCCGTACAGAGAGAAGCATACCCCGCCGTCACCTTTGTACTTGTGGGCGAATGCGACGCCCGCGCCTAACGGCACCTGCGGCAATAATAACAAATTTATCATTGCAGTTTTTTTTTTACCTTTCGTAAAATAGTAAGAAACAAACCCACTTCCATACCTCATTTCATTACAAAATTAACCGAGTGGAAAATAAATCAAAAGGGACGCGTTTTATACCCATCATCATCATCGTCAGCCTATATCAATTCAATTCAATTCACTTATTAAGCACATAAATAACATTACAGATTTTATTAATCTAATGCGTTACTTATGGCAAATTTACTACTACATACTAATTTAACCAAGACATAAAGAAATTATAGAAGTAGATTAAAAACTAATTACTATGGCCTCTTATTGGACACACACACCAATCAATCCACAACTGGACATAGGCCTCCCCTAATGAACGCCATAGATGGCTTTATATAACACTAGCTGTGGGCCCGGCTTCGCACGGGTACTAAACAAAACTTTCAGAAATTATACACATCTACTAACACGATGGGTTTCACAGTTTTCATACGGATCCCTTACTTTTTTGAAAATATTATATAGCCTATGTTCATCACGGAAAATTTAGAATTTCTAATGGTTAAGGATTTTAAAATTTTTCAAATCGGTCCAGAAGTTTCGGAGCCTATTCAATTCAAACAAACAATGTAATCTTTCCTCTTTGTAATATTAGTATAGATAGATATAATTAGGTAGATTTGGGGGTTATTGCCAATAATCCCCTCGCATGCGGATTGGGGATCGCAGTTCGGTGGAGTTGTTCTGCAGAGGGCGCTGCAATGATTTATCAACGACTTAACCCAGAGTGACATGTGAAGAGTCAGTGAGCTGGCAGCTCGAGCTGGTGCGCTGTGGCAGCCCGGGTGTGAGCGGGGACCATGGGCATTCAGTATTAGAAAATTTTTAAAATGTCAACATATCGCTAAAATTTAAAAATACCTAACCTGAGCTCCAACAATTCCGTTCCCTCCATAGAAGTTCTTAGCGTACATATGCATAGAGCCCCCCTTGCCTCTGGAACAGCCGGTACTCCTGCCAGTCAGTTCAGCGAGGACTGACAGCACGGTGGCACCCATCAAATGAGTCCACGCGTGGCATCGGTACGACGTGATCACTGAGTCCATGGGACGCATCGCTTCCTTGAAACCCACTGCTACTGCTTCTTGGCCTGAAACAAAATCACGTAGGTATTGAGGTCTATTTATATAGAGCCGTGGTGGTCGTGGATTGATGTTGTAAATTGGGCCACGTTTTCTATACTACTAACAAATTATTAGTATAGAAAATGCGAAAGTTTAAGCTTAATACATGAATGTTTCTACTATCTCCGCGCGAAAATTTATAAGTAAAGAAGAAAGAAGAAATTTATTAACGGGAAGAACATTGTTTGTTTGAATTTAATAGGGTCTGAAACTACTGGAACATTTGAAAAATTCTTTCACCTTTAGAATTTTTTCATTGCCCTTAGGTAATGAACATAGGCTATAGAACATTTTCTAAAAAGTTAGATATCCGTATGAAAACTTGAACAGTGTGTAAAAATTTACAATTTCTGAAAGTCTTCTATATCTATACAAATAATATTATAGAGAGGAAAGATTTATTATTTTTTTGTTTGAATTGTATGCTCCGAAACTATTGCACCGATTTGAAAAATTCTTTCACCATTAGAATCCAAAATTTTCCGTCATAGGCTACATTTAAAAAAAATTGGGTTTCGTATGAAAAACGCTATATTTGTTAAATACCCGTGCGAAGCCGGGCGGACCGCTATTATAATTGTGAGATAAATTTCATAAGCATTCTATGTGATTACTTACCAGAATATAAATGGCAGAAGCCTCTAATTAATTTTTCTTTGTAAAGAGTGGCAGCTGAGGTTTCCAAACGACGCAGTACTACGAGTTGCTCGTACATCCTGAGGGCATCTTTTTCTGTCAGAGTAGCCGATGTAGGAGGACCTTCGTCCAATTTGTGGAGCTTACATTCCTAAAATAAACCAATCAAACAGTCTGAACAGACCTCGAGGGCTGTTCAGACCATTGGAATCCCGTAGATACCCCGTGGATCTGAACAGACCTCGCGGGCGTTCAGACCCACGCCTCTGAAAGCTTTTACTTACAAACTAAGGATTTCTATTCTATGTAGGTTTCCACATAGTGAGAGCCTAGAGAGATAGTTATTAAAAAAATCTATCCTCTCTCCGTTACCTGTATTTCAATGGTAACGCTTTTGTATCGAACACTGCATGTGGAGAGGAAGGGACCATCAAATTCCTGGAAATAGAAACAGGAAGTTCGTTAAAATGTTTGGTATCATAATTTTCTATTAAGACTATTTTGCAGCGAGCGAAAGCCAGTCAGACAATATGGATTATAATAATATGAGTCAGTTGAGCTACCGGTAATGTTTTTTTTTTACTTGGAACAGTCTGCAGTTAGCTCAATTTTACAAACTGCGAGGTAGAGACAATAAGAACACACGTAATCAGTGGGTACTAAAGTCATCTGTGGGCAGAAAGACGAAGCGTGTGTACGTAACGTAAGGCAATATCTAAAAGGTTTTGGCTTAGCGAAATGCCCTAGCAAAAAGTGGCACTATTTTAAAAGGGCACTAATTTTCAGCCAAAACAATGAAATGACGATAACTTAAAATCAGGAATCAATCTAAATTTAAGGTAGGTATTCCAAATGGATTTCAAGAAACTAATTTTAACTGAAACTGATGCCTGTGAAAGGAAAAAGAACCTACGCGGTATGTGATGCTCGGAGGGGTACCGAAAGCACTGCCGAAAGCAGAGTTTTTACCATTACTGTTACTTAAATCTGGATTAATTCATCCGCCCAAAGCCGAGCGCTAACGCTACTCTGTGTAGGTACCTTGGCAGTATCTACCTACTCTGGGTAGATACCGCCAAAGACCAGTATGTCTGCAATGCGGCTTAGGTAGTTTTGAACATGGTATAAATCCAGTGGAACCTACCGTTTTGGGGTTTCCAGAGATTATTTTTGCAACAGCAGTCATCAATCTACTCATTTTTGGATTTAGTTTACTAGTAACGGCTTATATTGTTTTTAGACCAAGATTTATAAGTGGATGATACAAAAATTTACGTTTATTAGCAGTTTCAATGTTTATTAGGTATTTATTGTGGAAATTTAAAATATGTAGTGTTAAAACTCAAAATAATAAAATGTGACAGCTGTATCTAATCAATGTGACTCGGCATCTTGTGTGACATCTATCTACCCTTTTAGTTTTTTGACTTTTTGGCTTGTTATTGAATTTGTTTGTGTACATCCATTTTTCCTAAATTGCATTGAATAGCACTATTATTATTAGAACTTAAATTGCTTATAACTACGTATAATTAAGTCCTAGAGGTAATAACATTATGTTGCTAAACATTTTTGTAAGAATTAGGTACTTAATCTCATTATAAGTGAACTTGTATAGTTTGTATGAGAAAATAAAGCTTCTTTAAGGCGAGGTATTCCTGCAGCTGTAGGCATTTTGTCCTGTCTAAAGTGTAGTTATTTCAAAATAGTGATTTTGAAAATCATTTTATCAGGACAAACTTGCGAATTTGTCTAGAAATAGTTACTGTCTTTAATTGAGTACAAAAAAAAAACTTAAAATATCACATAGTTTAGTCATAATATTGAAAAAACATTTCAAAAAGGGGTAACTTCGAGATTTTTTTTTCCCGAGCGAAGTTTATAAAATCTTGTATCTGAATGCGAATTTGACTAGACTAAATCCTTAACTATTACATATCTTTTTTACAGAATTTTTAATCAGTATTCCTACATCTCAGATGGTTTTGAAAACCACAAAAGTGCGGCCTCTGTTGGGATACCTGGCCTTAACCTCACATTCTGTAGTCTGAAGGGATGCTCTTACTTCTTTGACCAGTCTCCTTTCGCACATATCAAAGAAGTAGAATAAGTAATAATAATAAGTATGGCGGCCTTATCGCTTAAAGCTATATCTTCCAGGCAACCAATAGCTTAAAATAGAACAATATAAACTCCACAAAGAGTAAGTGCTGCCACCTGGTCTTAGTTACCCTATTAAGTGTAGTTTAAGGTATTGAAAAACAATCGAGAAATCCTATGTATACAAAAATCGAGAAAACCTATATATGTATACAAAAATAAATATTTCCCATAATTTCCATTTAAAGTCTTATTTCATCTTCCGTTAGCTTGTATTTCATTCTGTAACTTATAGGTTTTATAATCTTTTATCAATGTTTGGGTCAGTAAAATTGAAAAAGAACTTAAATTTTATATTTCCTATTAAGCAAATAAAAGCGGCAAGCAAAAGCTAGCCTAAAATATAAAAATGTTTTTTACCCCTGCTCAGCTGATTGAACTGTCAGTTGCTTTGTTGGTAAACATTCTACGCGTAGGATGGACAGAGTAATATAATAGTATATACAAGACAATTTTTTTTTAAAAACAATAACCAAGTATCAAGTTGTGTTATTCCAAGTGTCCTAATAATTAAAGGTTGATGCACGCTGATATTTTTTGAATTTGCCGCTATTTTTCAGGGTCTACTTTGATTTGACAGACTCTAATAGCATCCCTTCATCAAGCCTTCATCCCTATAAAAAGGTAGCTTTAAAATTATCTGAACGTCTGGTCGAAGCGAAGTGTGACCCGAGAGCCAAGTGTGACCAGTGGGTATCAGGCACAGCGCATCCGCATTAAATAAATAAATTAAATTGCAATGCAGCCTGCGTCTTTGGGACGCTTCCGACTGGTATTGATTGATACAGTACTACCTGTACTTTGTTTGCAATAGTCTGAAATTACCAAATTTGGTTAGTTAATTGTAATTTTCTTTATATGCAACTTTTAACCTTTAGCATATTTTTTTCTGATTGTTTTTGTGAACTTGATTGAGATTAAATTTGTCCTCGTTGTGTTGCGCGACGCAGCCGGCGCGCTCGGCGAAAACGATGTCCCGTTCCTCGAGTGCTATCCCAGTTTAGCGGCAAGCATAGTGACTGTGTGCACTACATTTTCTCCCCTTTCTTCCGGCAGATGACCAATCTCCAAATCAGACAGAAGAGTCCTGATCACGGTCATTTAATTCATCTTTTAGCACCTGGACCTCGCGCCGAAGGGCGGTAAGCTCCGTGGACGGCGCTCTGCGTACATTTTCGACCGTTTCCTTTGCTCTATTAAGTCCATTCTAGTAGAAAGACCCGACATAGCGGACCGAAACAGTCATTTCGCGCCGCGGAACTCACGCATCTCCGTCATCCATTCCGCGATCTCTTGGTGCACGTCATGGAAGTTTAAGTTAGGCTCTTCCTCTACGCCTGGGGCGGCGCGGCGGCGGCGGCGGCGGCGGGGCTACCACTCAGTGGGGGTTTCGGCGTCTCATGTTTAGCAGCAGGAACTCCAGTCAGCCTCACGGGGGTGTTGTCACCCTTTCGTGATCTGACAGTACATTCGGGGCACACCTAGCCTCTAACTACCGCCGTTGACTCGGGTAATGAAACGCATGCCTTGTGATAAAATCCCTTGCATTTGCTACAACAAGTGGCATCTGTTGGTGAAATGAATTTCCCGCAAGCTTTGCATTTGTTTGACATGTTGGTCGAAAGTGGTTCTCTCAATGGGCATGGATCGGTAGTTAATGACCTAATGAAAAAGTTCAACAAGCTTCGAACAGATGGCGCCAGCAATAAGTGTAAACATTATGTCTGCTACACAGTGATGTAGATGGCGCGGCGCTAGTATATGGATCGATCCGCGTTTTCAAGTACATCTTACTTTATGGTACCTATAGTACCTATAATGGACACCAATTCCGCTAAATGACACAGGATGGCGCCAGCTGGCCGGTCTATTCTCGTTTAACCAAAGTGTGTGGTGTTAAGATGGAATAATTTTGCGGTACCCTCGCCGAGGAAAAGAGTGAATTGTGATTAAGGTCTTATTACATTTTATCTCACGTTCAGTTCATACTGCGCTGATCTTGCGCTGATACCGACTCACACAAGGACACCAAACATTTCTAGTACACTCACACTCGTGATAATCTACATTATGTCGTTTTACTAAGTATTTACTGGATAAAATGATTGATGTTTATGGACAGAGTTTTGACGAGTTCGCGTACGTGACGTAAATCCTCCATAACGTTTATTACATCTTGTGCCGGGGGCCCGTGTTGCTCTGTGCATCTTGTAGGCGATGTCTCCTAAGCTCCCAAAATACTATTGAATATTGGGTGCATTGGGAAAATACTAATGAAGTAATAGTAAATTGTTTACGTTTTGCGGCTAGTTACTCCTTGTAGAACGCAGAAAAAAAATTTAGAACATAATAATGTGTATTTGAATCACAGAACACTAATATCCTATTTGAATTTTCCGCCGCTACTCGCGGAATTACCAATTATGCGAAAATCGGCGATTTTGTTGTGTCAGTGTCAAACCTGCGCTCACGAAATGACATTTAGTTGCAGCGAAATGACAACCCAGCAGACACAATTGCCCTATCGAAGAAGTCAAGTCAAGTCTCAGACTAAGAGTCAAGTCAACCCAGACACTTTAAGAAGTCAAAGTCACATTGAAAGTATGTCATAGTCATAACTGAGCTGATGACATACGTGCATCATGACGTGACGACGATGACGAACGTTTGTTGTTGATTTCACATGATTTCATTGATCTAGAAAAGTAAAGTACCTAGTGTCCTAAATTATTACGGATGACGAAGTGTTTTTTCTTCTTGCCTATATAATAGTATTTTGTGGTGTCGTCATAACATTATTGTAGTGGGTTTCACTGAAAACACAGCAACAATGGAGTTCCCCCACATTGGAAAGAATTGTTCTTTCAATTCCTGCAACAAACTTGGTGAGTAAATACCCAACCAACCACTGACTCTTTACACAAAAAGAAACCAAAAAAAATAAAAGTGCGAAACTAAAAAGCCAACCTGTTGTAATTTGCCAATAGAGGAAATGTTATTATTTTTACGTAGTTTTATTTATTGTAAAAAAAAAGCGCACAAAGAACGTCTTTATAATTTATAATACTAATTAATTCGTCATTCTCACTCGATAACGATGGCATATGACCATGAATTTGCATCTTTAAAAATGTCCTATTTCGTCACTCGGTCGAAAACTGCTTATTGACTATGAATTTACATACCTATCTAAAACTTCAATAAAAAAAAGTAGGGAACCTATATTTTATTTTTCTTATTTCAGATTTCCTACCTATGAAATGTGGTGCTTGCAAAGAAGTGTTTTGGTAAGATATACTTGCTTTGATTTCATTTGCTGCCACAACACTGTGTTGGAGATTCTTAAATCATTGACTTGTTGTAAATACCAAAGACTTCTTGACTAACAACAACCTATACTAAATATCTAACTATTCATCTATTCAGTCACCTACCCATAACACAAGCTTTTCTTAGCTTGGCGCTAAATGATGCTACGTAGGTTGTCCTACATTATTTATTTACTATAATTGAAGACCACACAATCATGAATTCAGTTTATCCAAATTTTGGTTTGAGAGAAGCAATGTTAGCATTAACTAACAAAGAAAACCTTTTTACTTACAGCTCAGACCACTTTGCCTATGTAAACCATGAGTGTCCCGCCCCTAACATGCGAGATGTCCAAGTCCCCACTTGTCCACTGTGTGGGACAGTGGTGCCGGGGCGAAGAGGGGAGCCCCCTGACGTGGCGGTTGGGGCCCATATAGATAATCAATGTATGTCAGATCCTGCTAAGGAGAGGAGGAAAAAGGTAGTTGTCTGGAACTAGAGAGCTGTGTGCCTCATAAAAATGTCAATGCAAACTTTTTTTAAAATAGCGACGTCGGAATTCGCCAAAATCTTCGAACCCCTTTAACTAGACCTGTATGATTAAATATTCCATTTGTAGATAGCCCGAAATTACTTGGTCCCAGTGTAAAATCAATCACCTAGAATAAACAGCAGCCTTCTGTGTATTTGTTTCCACCTGCCATGTGTTTAATGCAATTTAACGCATTTACTGCCCAGCCTTATCAGTACCAGCAGCTGGTCTTGGATGTTCGTTGCAGACATTCAAAGTATTTATTTATTTGTTAATAAACGAGCAGCCTATGGCTGATGTGTCTATATCATACAGTGTTGAATTTTGTTATTGCGTCACTTTTTTAGTTTGATATTCTTGTCTCATAACCAGTGGTCTAGTTTATTATTTAAAGCGTTTATTGATATGGCTGATATTAATAACTACTGTAAAATCCCACAGGTGTTCACAAACCGGTGCTCGTTTAAAGGCTGCAAGACAAAAGAAATGGTGCCGCTGGTGTGTGCAGAATGTACCCTCAACTACTGCCTGCGGCACCGGCACACAACCGACCACTCCTGCGAAGGCAAGCTGGCGGCGAAGAGAAGACAAGCTGCGTAAGTCTTGTCTGTTCAGTCTGATTTAATCTTTATTAGATCTATAGTTTGCTTTGGACTTATGGGCACACATTCAACATCATCATCATCACCAGCCTATAATAGTCCACTGCTGGACATAGGCCTCCCCTAATGAGCGCCATAGATGGCATCATTATGTGGGGGTTATTGCCCATAATCCCCACGCTGGGCATGCGGGTTGGGGATCGCAGTTCGGTGTAGTTGTTCTGCAGAAGGCGCTGCTGCCCGCCCCCCGGTGTGTTTCCCTTAGTCGCCTCTTACGACACCCACGGGAAGAGTTGGGGTGGTGAAATTCGTTTATTTTCTTAGGCACTACCGCTTGGCACTACTAGTAGAGTCAAGGGAAATTTTACTCTCCCGTGACACCACCATTCTTATTGGCTGATTAAACGTATATTATAAAATCTCCCGTGGATTACCTCATTGCCCATGGCACTACTAATACTAAGTATATCAAGATAAACAAAATGTTTATTTGTTCAAAACATTTACTAAAAACAAAAGTCATCTCTTATAACTAAAACATGTTAAAACATTAACAATCAAACTCCCTAAAAAAAGATTATCGTAACTTCTCCAACGCATAACCAACCGTTAATTCTCCATTGATAAATTGAAGGAGAATGTCCATTATGTGATCATCATTGTCAATCGCAAGTTTAGTCCGCTTTGACCCTTTGTTTGTTTGACAAATGTTTGTACGATCTGCAGACATTTGTTAAGGGTGTTCTGGTCGTTTTCTATGTACCTATAATAAAAAATATCTCTATGTATTGCGTATATCAGTTATCTAGTAGGTACCCATAGCACAAGCTCTGCTTAGCTTTTATGCTTTTATGCCGCCTTTATGCTGTCTGAAGAACAATCCATTTTCGTTTTCGTCCATTATGATTTTTTTTTTTGCACAATTATTTAGGACTATTAGAATTTGAGTTGTAATAAAATACAATCACATTGCGTCACATTGACATTATAATTTTCTACTCATCTACTCGTCTCAAGTGCCAGTACCTTTCTCGTTCCAAGTAGTTTAAGGTTGCAGTTATGATAAAAATATAATAGCCCTTATAGATGGCCCACTCGCACGCTCACTCCGTTTGTTCTCACCAGTTCGATTGATTAGTTCGATCGACGAACTTATGAGATTTTTTACAAACGACCCACTCGTGCCACGGGAAATCATATTTCCCGTGAAACTACTGGCTACAGTGTAGTGTCACTGGAAATGAACGTTTAGCCGTAGCACTACCAGTAGTGTCACGGGAAAGTAAAATTTCCCTTGACTCTACTAGTAGTGCCAAGCGGTAGTGCCTAAGGAAGTAAACGGTGAAATTCTATGCCGGCACCACACGGCAATAATTAGATGACATTAGACATTTGTTGTTTGAGTAGAGTTAATAAAATTTTATAACTACATAATACAAAAACAAAGGGATTTTTTGAATCAGATCGTCAGAATGTCTGATGCGCGCGTCTTTTTATTTTTTTTCTATGAAAAACGTGTCTTATAGTGAAAATTGCGTAAAAAATGGAGATAGGGCTCAATTTGCTATCAAAATGCTTTAAGTGAGCCTTAACCTGTGTTGTTTGCCCAAAAGATATGCACTTCTTTTCTATTTCTCTAAATCAACAACTTTGATTCTGGAAACGTTCATATTTATTCATCCATATGACAAGTCGAAAATATCCCCAAAGCTGATGGCCATACGCTGTACCAGATACTCAGCAGCTCTCGGGTCATGCGACTTTATTTTAAAACTAAATCATTTTTCTTTGTTTGATTGATATCTTGGATTCTAGAAAACTAATAACTTATCTATAGGATAGGTTAGGAAAGGTAGGTACTATGTGTCCAATTAATCAGCTGTTAATATTTGAGGCCCTATACGACATAGTTCGAAGTGTCTCCTATCTATACTGTTGTATTTTGAATGTATACAAATTTATACAGACTATGTGACGTACAGTGCGCGTCACAAGTACCCCCCTATCTCAATCTATTTGGGACACAATAGTTGTTATTGTTGGAAATTTCAGACTTTGAGTATTATGGTAAGTGGTTTGATCCTGAGCGGCGGCGTGATAAATTTTTGCATGTGAAAATTTGTGATAAGTTACAAGGGAATTCGAAGTAGTCGTAAATATTATGTAGACAAGGGGGGTACTTAATTCTGACGCGCACTGTACATATGTATACATCTATACTAATATTATAAAGAGGAAAGATTTGATTGTTTGTTTGTATGTTTGTTTGTTTGAATTGAATAGGCTCCGAAGCTACCGGACCGATTTGAAAAATTCTTTCACCATTAGAATCCTTAATTTTCCGTGATGAACATAGGCTATATAATATTTTGAATAAAGTTAGGGATCCGCATGAAAAATTTAATAATTGAACCGTGCCCTGTATATTCAACCTCTTTTTCTATTATGGCGCGTCAGAATAGAAAAAGAGGTTGAATATATAGCGCACGGTGCTTGCTTTTTCTCTACGGCCAGTGTCAGTTATGGAGTGTCGAGTCAATGTCAAAAACCCCAATGCTGTTAAAAAAAGTAAGGGATCCGTATGAAAACTGTGAAACCCATCATGTTAGTGTGTATTATTTCTGAAATTTTTCTTAAATACCCGTGCGAAGCCGGGGCGGACCGCTAGTATTCTAATAATTTGATACTTATCACACTGTTAAAATAATTTCAGGGAGGCGGCAATGGCGAGAATGAAACTAAACGAGAATAGAGTGAGACAAAACAACATTCCAACATCTGTTCCTGTCAGGAGTGTTAGTGACGTGCAAGGGAATATGGTATGTATGCTGTACGACATAAAGATGAAAACTGCCTAGATATTAGAAGCATAGTACTGAATATAAATAAATGACTAATGGTGGACAATCCACACAGCATCACCTAGCCCCACGCTAAGCGGAGCTTGTGTTATGTGTGCTAGATGACTGATACACATTATACAATATATTAAATAGATAGATATTTTTCATTATACATAAAAAACGACCAGAACACTATGAACAAATATATGCAGATACAAACATTTGTCCTGAGGCGAGCATCGAACCCGCAACCTCCTGCGTCGCAGGCAGTTATAAAATGTATGAATGACAAAATACACACTGCAATAAAGTCATTAAAACAGGTTTATGCGCCATGATCAAACCATCGTAATCCCCTTTATAAATGACTACAAATAACCATCATAGTTGCACACTGCATATCACTTTATATTTAATATTTATTTGCCTCGAAATATTTGATATCGAAGTAGTTATTGTAATATTATCAGTCGTCACCCACTCATAACCACAGAATTTATTTAAACTTCCTGGAATACAGCATTTAAAATGGAGGGAATTATGTGTATACTAATATTATAGAGAAAAGATTTGATTGTTTCTTTGTTTGGATTTATTAGGAAACTACTGGACTGATTTGTAAAATTCTTTCACTATTAGAATCTAATATTATCCGCGATAAACATAGTCTGTAGAACATTTTCAATAAAGCAAGTGCATTTCATAACTAAACTTTAAGAAATTTAACTCAACATGTTTGTGAGTGATAAATTTCTAATCTTTCAAACTTGTTAAATAAAATAACCCTTGCGAAGTCGGGGCGGATCGCTAGTTGTTTAACTAACGAATAAGTAATAAAGTAACATAACTTAGTTGCCGTGTGGTGCCGGCATAGAATTTCACCACCCCAATTCTTCCCGTGTGTGTCGTAAGAGACGACTAGACCACAGTATACATATACACTGTGACTAGACACACCGAGGGGCGGGCAGCAGCGCCCTCTGCAGAACAACTCCACCGAACTGCGATCCCCAACCCGCATACCCAGCGTGGGGATCATGGCCAATAACCCCCAATTAATAACCATCCATGGCGCTCATTCGGAGATGCCTTTGTCCAGCAGTGGACTGATATAGGCTGCTGATGCGACGATAACTGAGTTGTTAGTAACATAACATAACTGTTTTTATCTGTTTACAGACTGAAGACGAAGCATTGGCGCACGCCCTGGCTCTGTCTATGCAAGAAGAACACAACAGAGATAGGAATTTCGCTCGATCCTTGACCCAGAGGGTCGGCGGCGAGGCCAACTCTAGATGCACTGTCTCGTAGCACACATCATCCAAATGAAGACGTTTTGAGCCACTTCCAGTTGCATCTAGGTTGGATCTTAGGGTGATCGCTCACTGAGAGCATTCTGTAATGTAAAGGTTTAGACCATACAAACAAAGAGCTAGAACATAGACGTCAGCCAACAGGCTAAAGCAGCTCTGAGAAGCCTACAACGCCCTCAATACAACACGTGACTCGGGAATGTTTTTATCGACGCTGAAGCTAGAAAAAAGAACTCTAGTTCGTTTCTTACCTGCATTTTGAGCACCCGACCGATTTTGAGCAACCTGCACAGACGACTGAGAGCAACATAGACTCGAATGCTGAACACCATTGACTGCATTCGCTATTTTGATCTAAACATTTTAACAATCCTACATGATAAAATTTTGAGCATTCTGCTATAGTCAATTCAATTTTACAATCATCATCATCATCAGCCTATGTTTGTTAATTTTATAATATAAGATTATTATTTTTTTATTATTTTAAAAGATCTTTCTTCATAATCTTAACAAATAATAGTAATATAAATCCAGTGTACATACATTTTTCCTAGATTTAAACACGTTTTAAGTGTTATGCGCTTTTTCAAATGATTATATCAATAATTCATGAATATAAGATGAAGCAGGTATTATTGAAGATCTGCAATGCTCTAATGAATATTTTTAAACTTACGCAATCTGAACACATAATTACTGTTTTAACGGGTGTTTATCGTGTTTTTTTTTATTTATTTTTCTGTCTCGGGATAGTGACTGTTGAAACGTCGGGAAAAATACAAATAAAAAAAAATCGATAAATAACCCTTAAAATACTAATAATTAAATGCTCTAATTCTCAGTTCTTACTTTCTTGTGCTCAAACCTGGATGTTACAATGCTCGCGGTGAGAGAACCTTCAGGCTGATCGCATTTGGCTATCATCATCATCATCACCAGCCTATAATAGTCCACTGCTGGACATAGGCCTCAATACAACACTATTATTTGGCTATCATCTCTTGACAAGTGGTATTTTCCACTATTAAAACGCGAAAAGCGCATCTGCTCTGCTTTTTCATTGGACAATATAGAGAGCGCTCGACTCCTTAAGCTAATAAAACAATGTAACTGACGAACTGGTATAATATAGGTATAATAGCCAATATGCGTTCAGTCTTAATATCTTCAATATGAGGTTTTTTGATTGTTAAAGACGCTGACCATAATTCCTAAGCCTGGATAATTATATCATGTTTAATATATTCTTGATCATGTGGGATTTTATTTGAAAGAATTCATTTGTATCAATAATGTTAAGTTTTGACTGTTAGAGTTTATTATGTAACGAAATAGGTCTGTGAATAGAATGAATTTTATGTATAAAGTAAAGGCGACACGGGTAAATTTCTCAAATATGTACAAACGTAATACCAAAATGATTTGTAATTTGTGCATATTTTCACCATCTGCTATTATTTGTATTATAATTGTATTTATCTAGGTTCCTACCACAAAAAAATTTAAATACTTTACTAAAAGTCGTTAAAATAAATCGTATTTTTCAAAGAAGACATGTTTTCTTATTGTTTGTGTTGATAGGTAAGTATTTTCAAAAAAGCTTGTGGCAAGAACCTAGGTACATACTATTCTAATAAAAACAATAGCAGATCATGGTGATGATATTACAATCATATATATATACTCAAAGTACAAATCATTTTGGTATTGCGTTCGTAGGTATGGGAAACTCAACCGTCGCCGGAACCTTCCGCTCAAATAAATGTGTTGTAAAAGAAAGGAGCCTTTAAGTATACGACCTTCATGATCACCAAAGAGGGTTTAGTCTCCGTATGGGGCTAAAATAAAAGATATAAGCAGTAAATAATGGAATGGCTTCGAAAAGCGCAATATTTTTATAAAGTAACTTCATAATTGTCACTAGGTTATGTTCAACTTGAAATGTGATCCTCTTAATAATTATTATAAGCGCTAAGTAACTACTGAACTAATTGGGCTGAAACTTTTGTACACATAATAATTGGGGCCATAATATAGAGGTCCGCCCCGAACATTCGAAAATTAGGTATAAATATTTACGCACGCTGGGTTGTTATTCATACTGATCCCTCACTTTTTAAAAATATTCTAAAACCTGTGTTAAGACATCAGGGATAATGTACAGTGCGCGTCAGAATTAACTACCCCCTTGCCTACAAAATATTTTCGACTATTTCTAATTCCCTTGTAACTTGTCACAAGTTTTCATCACGCCGCTTAGGATCGAACCGCCCTTCCATAATTCTCAAAGCCTGAAATTCCCAACAATAACAACTATTGTGTCCCACATACATTGAGATAGGGGGGGTACTTATATGTGACGCGCACTGATTCTAATCATGATTTTTTTTTAAATCGGTCCAGTATTTTATGAGCATATTCAATCCAAACAAATAATCAAATCTTTCCTCTATAATATTAGTATAGATAACATACGTTTTATTATTTATTCCAAAACGCGTGCGAAGCCGGGCATAAGCCAGTAGTTTATAAAAAAAGTCACTATTAAGTGCAACCAGCTTATTTGCACCTTGGTACACTGCAGCTTACAGTTATTAGGTATCTGCGTACTAGATTACAGTACATTCTGTACATTCTTCTAGAATGGAATTGCGAATGTCATCACATCTCACATGCTGCTGTAATCTGTAGATCAAATTGGTTGCACATTTAGAAATACAGGATAAACATATCTATACTTATAATAAAACTGTAACAGGTCCAATTCTGTACATTGAAGATATTTAGATTTTTTCCTGAATAAATATAATTCATAATTCAGTAATTAATATATAGATAACGATCTGATTAGGACAGCACGAAATGACGTCATTCTAAATCCGTTCTTTAAGTACGCAGGTGATACCTTCTCTTATTAGCTATTATTTTATAACTGTATTCTTACAGCACAGCTTGTGTCACTGTCAAAACTCGTAAAACGTGTAATGTTGTTATCCTCAAACTATTTTTGATAAAATTATAAATATTAATAAAGGCTTTATTCTTACCTTTGGTTATTCTTTATTGATCATTCCATGAGTTGAAATATTAATTATAATTAATTATGAAGTATGCCATCAGCTTTGCCATACAGCGCAGCCAGCATCTCGGGTACACTTCCAACTGGTATTGATATGGATCAGTTGAGCTACCTGTAGTTTGTTCGCAACAGTCTGCAGTTCGCTTAATTGTTTCAATTGTAAATACTAGCTTTTATTTAGTTAGATATTTGTTATTTTCTTTGTTAATAAAGGCTATTTGCAAAAAAAAAAAATGTATGTATATTAATTTAAATTTATATTACTTGCAAATTATGCTTGCTAAGTATATCTGTGGATAAGTTGGTTTGGTGAGACAGATTTAGGTTATATTTAAGAATATTTTGCAAGTTAGTAAGCCATCTTATATTTTAAGGTATAAAAATATTTTTTTTTCAATTAGTGCTGGACAATTCCACTACGGAACCGCTTATACTTAATAACTGATACATTTGATAAAATACCTACACTAGATATTATTTTTAATATACATAGAAAACAGCCGGAACAAATATCTGCAGATCATATAAACTATGAGGCATAATCGAACCCACTACCATCTGCGACTGACGCTCGCCGCGGCACATCGGTTGTTAAAATGTCTATCTAGTGCGAAAATAAAACAAAAGGTAAAATTAATAAAAAAATATATTTTCTCCATTATTTCACTATGGCCCAGAATCACAGATGCAGAATATAACAATAAAATATCACTAACCTGTCTAGAAAGTATATAATAATTCATTATTTCAGGCAACATTAGTCTAGTACAGGATGGTAAATACTTAAAAACTACGGCCCATATAAAATATATACCTTAATCTAACATACCTACATAAAATAAACCTAATTACTAACACGTAATGTTGGCAACGTTTGTGACGCATTATGTGCTGCGACCGGTTATTGTCCGCGAAAACACCGGAACAGCACATTCTTCACATTAAATAATGGAGAGATATAGAAAATACCTATGAACCCGTCCATACCAACAATTACTTAAGTCCCAAGATAGATAAAAAATTTATTTGTAACTACAGACATATGAATATATGAATGTACTAGTGGTTTCTTTTACACTTCTTCCACTAGTGGACAAAAAATTGAACTGAAGAGAAATCAATAACAAGTTATTTCTTATTAGAATAATTTCTGTTTGAAATTTGACTTTTCTAAGTGCTTATTTTGTAAGCCTAAAGAAATAAAGTTATTGAATCGGAATCTGACACACATACAATTTAAATAAATACACAATTGAAAAATTGGCACAATAGATTTAAATAATCCAATTTGATTACTCAATTTAATTTATTCTGTCAATAAAGATTTTACCATTTACAGTTACGCACAAACTCGCCTTAGCAAGGGCCTTCTTATTAATTGTCATTTACTTTGTCAATAAACGTTTTACCGTTTACAGTTAGGTTTACAAACTCGCCTTAGCAAGGGCCATCTTATATATTGTAATTTACTTTGTCAATAAACGTTTTACCGTTTACAGTTACGTTTACAAACTTGCCTTAGCAAGGGCCATCTTATATATTGTCATTTACTTTGTCAATAAACGTTTTACCGTTTACAGTTACGTTTACAAACTCGCCTTAGCAAGGGCCATCTTATATATTGTCATTTACTTTGTCAATAAACGTTTTACCGTTTACAGTTACGTTTACAAACTTGCCTTAGCAAGGGCCTTGTTATTCAAAGCTCTAAACTTATGATTATCGTTCAAGTACGTAGTTATAAACTCGGGCGGGTTCCGAGCGAGGAATAACTCCAGGCTCATATACCTGGCGGCAGACAAACGCTTGCGTTCCGCATTCGACCTGCAAAGCTTGCTGTTAGCGTCGGCCATAAACTTAGCAGCGGTTTTCTCGACTAGTTGGTACGACATGGGCTTTGAGTTGTCTTCTATCGGCACCTGGAAATAAATCAATATAACTGGACTATTCTATGTATATCTATATTATTATGGAAAGAGCTTTGCTCGGAGTTTCTCTGAAGGATAGGATTCGCAACGAATACATCCGGTAGAAAACCAAAGTTATCGACATAGCTCAGAGAATTAGCAAACTGAAGTGGCAGTGGGCCGGCCATATTTCGCAAAGAACCGACAACCGCTGGGGTAAACGTGTTCTTGGAGACCGCGACTCGATAAACGTAGTGTAGGACGCCCTTCTGCCAGGTGGGATGACGTTCTGCGAAAGACTCCTGGCAGATGCTGGCGAAAAGCTGAAGACAGGGCGCTATGGGGCTCATAAAGGGAGGCCGATGTCTATAGTGTTATCACTTGTTGTAAATAGACATGCGGATATTTGTCGAGGGTGATCTGGTCGTTTTCTATATATAATAAAAAATATCTATCTATTTAATATATTGTATTATGTATATCAGTCGTCTAGTACCCATAACACAAGCTCTGCTTAGCTTGGGGCTAGATGATGCTGTGTGGATTGTCCAGCATTATTATATTATTATTATAATAGACATATTCTCACCCCGAACCGCAGCCACTGCCACACCTGCCAGCGCGATATCTCCGCGGTCGCGGAATCCTCCACGCTGTCGTTGTAGAAGTAGTGCCCGCGGCCGTCCAGCCAGTAGTAAACAAATAGTATCGTCACGGCCACGTTGTGTCTCAGACCAGACATCGTCACCCCCCCGCTGGGGATCGCGAGCAGGTCTTTGGAGGTTATGTTCGTGTTGAATTTCAGGTGGATCTGGTTGGGTGTTGAGCTGTTTTTTTTCCAGAGCTGGAAGAAGAGAGGTGGATTATCTTCTCTTTATATATATATACTTCTACTTTATTTTACATTTTAACTAGCGGTCCACTTCGCACCGGTATTTAAAAATTTAATTTTTCATGCGGATCCCTATTTATTTGGAGATATTCTATAGCCTATGTTCGTCACGGAAAATTCAGGATTCTAATGGTGAAAGAATTTTTCAAATCGGTCCAGTAGTTTCGGAGCCTATTCAAACAAATAATCAAATCTTTCGTCATTATAATATTGGTAAAGATGATTTTTTTATATGATGAAGAAGACATGCTTACCAACAAAACAGACATAGATAATGACATGACACAGGTTGAGTTACAAGTTCAAGTCCTGCATTTTAAGATTGTTATTTTAATGTTAGGTATTACGTTTCTTGCACCTTAATAACCTAAAAGGGTCTTAAATTTATTCAAGTAATCACACACAGTTAATTATATATTAATATCGCATCTTTCGTCAAGTGCATATTTCGAGCAAAGTACATTTATTTGGAAATCACTATAATTAACTTAAAATAACTTGCGTAGTTGGCGTAACGTTTTTGCTGCTGTGGTCAGCAATCCGCCCTGCTTGGCGATTATCGCGAAACCCCTTGTCAATACAAGCGAAAAGGGAAGGGAAGTCAACCCACCTCGTTCATGAAAGGTACCGCCAGGGTATCATACACCATGAACCCGTCCACACCCCAATCGATTTCCTTCGCTTTAGCATCCAATATCTTCATGATTATCCTTTTCGATCTGAAATGTAAATAAAAAAACTTTGTTATACGTATCTACAACTCGCCGTGTGGTGCCGGCATAGACCAACTCTTCCCGTGGGTTTCGTAAGAGGCGACTAAGGGACACACACCGGGGGGCGGGCAGCAGCGCCCTCTGCAGAACAACTCCGCCGTACTGCGATCCTTAACCCGCATGCTATAACCCCCAAATCAAACTAATATTATAAAGAGGAAAGATTACATTGTTTGTTTGAATTGAATAGGCTCCGAAACTACTGGACCGATTTGAAAAATTCTTTCACCATTACAATCCTAAATTTTTTCGGATTGACATAGGCTATAGAATATTTTTAAAAAAGTTAGGGATCTGCATGAAAAATCCAATAATTAAACCGTGCAATATATAGATATTCAACTTCTTTTTTTATTATGGCTCCGCTGCTTGCTTTTTCTCTACGGCCTGTGTCAGTTATGGTGTCGAGTCAATGTCAAAAACCTCAATGCTGTTAAAAAAGTTAGGGTTCCGTATGAAAACCCAACGATAATGTGTATAATTTCTGAAATTTTTGTTTAATACCCGTGCGAAGCCGGGGCGGACCGCTAGTGATGAATAAAGGGCTTATTCGTCAACTTGCTCGAATGATTCACGCGAGTTGGCACCTTCAGATTTTACCTAATTTTTCAGTCGTCAACTCGCTCGATTCTTAAATCAGAGGTATTTACGTACAGTCATCTACAATAAAGTGCTACTGGTATGAACTAACCGGTCATCCTGCCCGGTCCGGGTAAGCATGTCCGCGGCCATGCCGCCGGTAGCCGGCGCGGACCGCGCGTGCGCCGCCCCCACCACCAGCCGGATGTAACACGACAGGAACCGTTGCTGCATGCTCACGTACTTGTTCCTATCCGGGAGAATGAACTGCTTCCGGTCACCTGCGATACGAACATATTCCATACAGATTTCAATCACATCACATCAGCCTATCTAGACATAGTATTAGATCGTGGAATATGTGAAGACGAAGACCAACATCTTGGTGAGGGTCGAGCAGTTGGAGTCGCGTCATAACGATTTTAAATCTTTTGTGGTGCGTGTTCCAACTGTGAATATTTCGACCTTCACGAACGAAGAATTCTGGCCGAGGAATGTGCTGTTCCGGCGTTTTCGCGGACGATTACCGGTCGCAACACATATTGTGTCACACAAGTCGCTAATATAAAAAAATAAAAATAAAAAAAAGAGCTTTATTCCATATGACTATCATAAACAATTTCAAAGTCTTATAAAATATGAAATAATTATGCATTATAGTTTTTAATGTCAGTTTTTTAATGATATGGACCGCCTTCAGCGGTGTAGGTATGCCTACTCCAAATCGCTAATATTACGTGTTAGTAATTAGGTTTATTCTATGTATGTTAGATTAAAGTATATATTTTATATGGGCCTTAGTTTTTAAGTAATTTTAAGTATTTTCCATCCTGTACTAGACTAATGTTGCCTGAAATAAATGAATTATTATTATTATTATAGGCCTCCCCGAATGAGCGCCACAGGGGTTATTGCCCATAATCCCTACGCTGGGCATGCGGGTTGGGGATCGCAGTTCGGTGAGTTGTTCTGCAGAGGGCGCTGCTACCCGCCCTCCGGTGTGTGTCCCTTAGTCGCCTCTTACGACACCCACGGGAAGAGTGGGGGTGGTGAAATTCTATGCCGGCACCACACGGCAAGGCTTAGCTCAATTAATCCATATCAATACCAGTCGGAAGCCTCCCCAAGACATCATCATCACATCAGATGAATTGAGCTTATAAGTTTGTTTGCAAAAGCCAGCACTTAGCGCAATTGTTTCAATTGTTAATACTATGTATTTCTAATTGTAATTATTGGTATTGATATGGATCAGTTGAGCTACTGCAGTTTGTTTGCAACAGTCTACAGTTAGCTCAATTGTAAATTGGTTCTCTAATTTAGATAATTGTAATATTTTATTATTTGATAACTTCTATATAATAAACGGAAGCACCAATCCACATTGTAATTTTGTTTGTTAACAAAGGTTTCAACCTTAATAATAAACACAATCTTTTCATAAAGAATACCTGGAACAGATATCTACATATCATACAAAAATTTGTCTTGAGGCAGAAATCGAGTAACAAGCTCCTGCGTTGCAGGCGGACTTTGCCCACTGTGCCACAGTGGTCATCAAAAGAGTAGGTAAATGTAAATAGTGGAAACAAATACCAACCTAGCTTAGCAATAATCGAGGCACAATAATCCCACATGCCACAGTTCAGTCCCAAGGAATGTTCTCTTAAAGCGTACAGGATCTCATCCAGTTCAAACACAGAGAATATGTTCTCAATAAGAACGCAAGCTTTGATAGTGCCTTGTGGGAGGCCGAGCTCGTGCTGAGTCCAAACAAAGATGTCATTCCAGAGTTTGGCCTCCGATGCCCTTTCCAACTTGGATAGATAGAAGTATGGCCCACTATTTGTCTCATACAGCTTAGCAGCGTTGTGGTACATTATTATTCCAAAGTCGATCAATGCTCCTGGCACTTCTTTGCCGTTTATCTGATGAAAGAAAAGTTGTTTAATTATGTGAAGCTTCTTATCAATGTATTAAATACAAAGTAATTTCATAATAAGGTTGTTTACAAGATAAGTTATCTAAGTAATGTCCATACATATTATAGGCCATTTGTATCAATGTTAGACCATAGCTAAATTAACTTGTTGAGACAATGTTGAGAAGTTGTTCAGCATTATTACTTGTTTTGCTTCAAAGGCCACCCATTGTAGGTACTTGTCTTAGTAATAAAAAGTCTTCTAATTCTAAGTAAAATAAAAGTTAGTTTTGTTATGCTTTTCTGGTGGTCACAAAGCATTTCTGTATTGTATTATTATATCTGTGTATTAGGTATATCTAATTAGTAATTCCCCATAACACAAGCTTAACTTGGGTCTAGCAGATGCTGTGTGTCCAGCATTATTTATATTTTATAGTGAAATGTTAACATATGCCCTCAGTTGAATAATAATCAATGCCTAGACAGTTATTAGATAATTTTAGCAAAGATTTTTACCAAGATGTGATGCTCAATAATGTTCCATGCTCTCGGTCGAAACATTAAAACAGGGCATGTTGTGATGCTAAGCGGAGCTCCTTGCAGTTTGTCGGTGGTATGCACAGCAGTGTAGATGTTACTGTAAGCTACCAGCTGGTTCCTCCACGTAGGACAGTGCCCATCATCAAAGTCCACCTGGATCCCTTGAACATCGGAGTTGAGGGCTGAGATGAAGTGTGCAGTGTTTGATGCTGACACATCGCCAAGGTCAAGATGACGATTTCTGAAAGGATTGAGTAGGTATGTTAGGTTTATGCACAGTCTAAGCAAAAAACTGCTGGACAATGATTAATATTTCATCAATAACCCACATTTAACTTATAAGTTACAGAGACAGTAATTTATGAGCTCTTGGTAAACTATTTCAGGGCATGCAATTAATTAACTTATATCTATGGCATAACATTAAAAAAAATTAAAGGTAGTATAGTATTCAGAGAGAAGAAGAAGAAGAAGACAGGGCACTATGGCGCTCATTAGGGGAGGTCTATGTCCAGCTGGACTAATATAGGCTGATGATGATGATAGTATTCAGTAGTTTATATTCAGTAACATAATATAAATTTTTACATAAGTATACCTATTTTTGCTGATTTTGAAGTTAATCTCTACATTGCCTAGGATTTTTGGCACATATTTTGTTTATTAGATATCCGATAGGTACTATATTTTACAAGATTTGTATTTTGACACCTCAACATAAAGCGAGCTTACTTAGCTACTATCTCTACTAGCTATTGGCAATATACCCATTATACCTTAATAAATAAAAGACTTACTGCAGCCGAGCAGGCAAAGGCGCGATGGTCCAAGTCTTATCAAGCCTCTCTGGAGATGACATAAACTCCAGGCTCGTCATAGAATGCGCGGCTAGGTTCGCCTGCTGCCTGTTCTTGTACATCAGTTCTATCTTCTCATCAAATTCATTGTAAAGCTTGGACAGAAACTCCCGCGCACCATTTTCAAAACAACGGAGCTGAACCTTTTCCAATCGAGGTGTCGGTGGATGTAGAAGTATCACATCAGCCATTGTGCAACTAGTGGATCTACACTTTTAGTAACTGGGGTTTGTAACACACAAACAAACTTTGAACCTTTCTGTTGATCTTCCTATCTTATCACTCGGGAGATACAAAACTTTACAACCAACCAAGAAACGAGAATATTCCTTATCACGTTATAGATACAAAAACTTCGGCATTAAAAAATATCACACAAATAATTGCAGCTGATGGAAAAACATGATTTTGTTCATTTGTTCGAAATGTTCGAATCAAATTAATTCGTAAATTTAATGCGCGCGCGCACGCGCTTTAGCCTGACTTGACTGACACTGACATCGAGCCAAGTGAGTGAAGGAAATGAAGAGAGAGTGACGGTTGGTTGGGTGGGTTTCTGGGTTTACTTGACGGACGGGCCGGGGCATCCCTTCCCTTTCCCTCCCGTTGGTTGGTCGCGTCAGTGTTGTTTTGTTATCGTAAAAATCAGGTCAGAGGGTCAGAGCTACCGTATGTCACGTCACAGGTGGTTTGCCGTGTTTTAAGAGAAAAAATATTACCTAAATTGATTCCTACATATTTAATAATGTCTATTCCTCGTTTGTTGGATTCTCATCGTTCCTATATTAAGTACTCGTACCTACTTACAAAGGTAATTCAGGTTTACTTATTGCTTTATCGTAACTTAATTTTCATGGTTGGTTGTTATTAACTATTGGAATTCGATGATGCCCGCAGTAGTTTTTAATAAAACTGTGTCGCAGACACCATCGCCCTCCTCACAGACAGGGTGTTCCATTACAAGCATAAACTTATATGTATAAAGTTATTTCTATAAAATAACAAACTGTTTTATATGCCTATGTTTAAGGTTAATAATATATGTTTATAAATATACCACTAAATATGCAAATACATATATGCCTGTATATTTATTCCTGAGAATGTGAGTATGTGTGTGTGTGTGTGCGTGTGTGTGCGCGCGCGCGTATGTGTGTTCGTGTGCGTGCGTGTGTGTAGTGTGTTCGAATGAGTTAGTAGCTCCTGAGGACACCGGTCTCGTAAGAGATCGGGCATCAGGAGTATGTGAGTGTCTGTGTATGAGTAGGTATAACATCTCACGATATAACTTTTTGTAAATCTTCAGTGGAGTCATACGTCAATGATAGGAGCCAAGTGTAAAGGGTTTGCTTGCAGGATCCTTTAGTCATTTGGAATATTTCAAGCTCTTTGTTCACTTTGTTATAAAGCCACGGACCGAGGAAAATTAAGAATCTGCGTGCAAAGGAGGTACGGTGGTTAAGAACTTTGAAAGCTTGGTGCTTTCTTCGCGTGTTAGGACGACTAACATCAACATTTTTTTCAGCTAGGCTGGGCAGCGCGTTCAGAAAATTACGTCGAGTCTTCTCGTCATCCATACCGCAATGTTTGAAAACGAAAGTTTTTAATCAGTGCGTCCTACCAGTCATGACCTACGGAGCTGAGACGTGGACACTCACGATAGGGTTGGTCCACCAGTTCAAAGTCGCTCAGCGCGCTATGGAAAGAGCTATGCTCGGAGTTTCTCTGAAGGATAGGATTCGTAACCAATTCATCTGACAGAGAACTAAAGTCATCGACATAGCTCAGAGAATTAGCCAACTGAAGTGGCAGTGGGCCGGCCATATTTCGCGAAGAACCGATAACCGCTGGGGTAAACGTGTTCTTAAGTGGAGACCGCGACTCGGTAAACGTAGTGTAGGACGCCCTCCGGCCAGGTGGGATGACGATCTGCGAAAGACTGCTGGCAGATGCTGGATGCGACAAGCCGAAGACAGGGCGCTATGGCGCTCATTAGGGGAGTCCTATGTCCAACAGTGGACTAACATAGGCTGATGATGATGATGATGATGATGTTATTGCACACTATTGATGTCTGAAGTGTGAACATTCCCGGATTTTTGACTGTCCGTACCTCAATAACTATGAATTTTAAAATTCATACATATTATAAATGAGGAAATATTGTCTATTACATCGCTAGACAAAAACACGATTGGTGTCATTCCACCCGATAAAAAAAAATCACAAAGTTACCTCTAAATTAAACTTTAAATGATCAGTGTGAATAGAAAAAAAAATGACATAATGTATACCAAAAAACTGCAAATGTTATTACGCAGTGCATCACTAGAAAATATTTTTATATGCCATATAAATATTTTTCAAAACATCTAAATATCTGGAAAATTGTGGTCGGCTGCTTGCGCACCATCTTGCTGAAACTCGCCGAGGCGCCGCCACCACAGAGAGTGGTCTTGTCGAGAATCCTCGCCTTAATTAGACATGAGCTTTGGCTTGCGGCTTCGCTATCGCAGCCGTACAATATCTATCTCGATAAATCGTAGCTTTGGATAAAACGCCTGGATAAAACTTAGCTTTGAAAGTCTAGGCTCTAGTACTCTGAAATAAATTAGCTATCTCTAATAATTGAATATGAAGGTGGTACGACTTGCAATTTTTTACGAAATTGATAGTAAAGCTTTCTCGGTAGTAGGTAAAGTTTATTTTCCAGAAAAAGGCTTACACGGTACATAAATATTTGTAACTTAAGCGGTATTTAGCATTACATAGTACGTACTACTTTGAACTTAAAACCTTAGCCAGTACCAGTAGTTATTCGTTTGTGTAAAACTAATCAGGTGGTCATTAATTTATTATATTTTGCATACTTTTGGATTATTCGATACATGTCTACTACTTATTACTATTACTTCTGATTAAATGTAAAACTGTTTTATTTATTTTACGGTAAAATCAATGGAAGAAACATAATTTAACTCTTGTCTTAATTCATTCGTACTTAATTAATGTGAAAAATTGTGTAAATAAAATTATACTGCTATTGGATAACGTGTACTTACTTTTGAGTATAAGTTATTTCCGGTCCCATCAGTCCAAAAGACACGAGGCAGTGGGTACCCATTCACCCTGCATGTTAATGTAGAGGTGTTTCCATATGCGACCATCTTTGATACGTGTTCTATAACTGCCGTTGGGGTCTTCTGAACTTCCAATTCTGTAAGTGAGCTGTTTATTAATATTATGTTGGGTTTTATTATTTTTAACATACAAAAGTTTGATAATGCTGGACAACCCAAACAGCGTCATCTAACGTTAGCTAAGCAGAGCTTGTGTTGTGGATACTAGATGACTGATATACATAATACAATATATATCAGATATTATTACAGTTATTATTATGAATATATCTGTCTATGTTATATAATTGGTTTGACCCAGTTCCATCCCATCCATATCTTGAGATCTATTCTGTATAATATAATTGCAAAAGAATCATTAATCAACAAAAAATCAAACAACCGAACGATAGAAAGTTCTCCTTTTCCGTTCCATTCCGTTCGAAGTCTGTTAAAATGCAGCTTTTTCTTTACTATCGACTCACCACACTAAGGGTATCAATTCTTACCAGTAGTTTCTGTAACTTTTCCTTTCTGATTCTCTGCAGTGCAACTGTACCGCCCGAAGTTGTCTAAACCAGTTCTATTGATGGTCAGCTCTTCCCCCGTAGCTGGTAGGTCACGGAATGTTATATCTTCGATACCTTTAAACTTCCAGCTTATAGCAGGCTTTGGGGTGCCAGCCTAGCTTTTGTTTATCAGGCATAATGTAGGATTCTAATGGTGAAAGAATTTTTCAAATCGGTCCAGTAGTTTTGGAGCCAATTCGATTCAAACAAAAGAACAATCTAATCTTTCCTCTTTATAAAATTGTTATAGATATAAATAAATAAGTAAGCCGTATTACCCATTCATAAAAACCATACATAATAACAAAGTTAATTTTACAGCCTCCCCAAGAACTAGTTGTGTTGTCTAGTCGACTTTTCTCAACAACATACAACAACAACAACAACATCAGCCTATATTGTTGTTACAGCCTACACTGTTGGACATAGGCCTCCCCTAATGAGCGCCATATGTGGCATTATTCATCATTTGGGGGTTATTGCCCATAATCCCCACGCTGGGCATGCGGGTTGGGGATCGCAGTTCGGTGGAATTGTTCTACAGAGGGCGCTGCTGCCCGCCCTCGGTGTGTTTCCCTTAGTCGCCTCTTACGACACCCACGGGAAGAGTTGGGGTGGTGCAATTCTATGTCGGCACCACACGGCTTTTCTCAAGCACGTATCTTAATCACATAAGAGAGACAGGGAAGAAACTAAGGCAGGTAATTAAAACACAATAGGTGCATACGCTAAAATCAAAATCAAAGTGCTTTATTTCCTTTAGACCTAACAGGGCTCTTGGACACGTCACAAAATATATGACAACAAGATAAATAAGAAATAAAAATGGGAAATAAAGTGATCACTTTGATTAATTGTTCACTGTAAAGAAGCGAACAAGAAGTATAGGTTTCTTGTTCGCTTCTTGTTAGATTGTTAGTTTTAGAGTTGGAGCATAACTCTCCCCATACTTTTTTGTCGTCTAGATAATCTGATATTTTATAGTAAGCCTTTTTGCAAAGAATATTTATGATAATCCGTTTGAATTTATTTATAGATAATTTTTGCAACTCACTTGGAGTTTTGTTGTAGAAGCGTATACATTGCTCTTTAAAAGATACATTAATCTTATGTAGCCTAGTAGGGGGCACAGTCAGTTTGTTCTTATTACTATATAAATTATGTATTTAAATTATGTATATCGCTATTTTTAATGAACTTATTGATATTGGAGGAAAGATAAAGGATTGTACTTGGGTTTCCCATAAAGTTTGGAGGGACGGGGAATTCCCAACTGGGTTTTAATCCAGGACTTATCTGTTCGCGACATATGATAAGTATGTCTCTTCCGATAACCTCTTATTTATAAACAAAGATTGGAGACCCTCTCATGTCCCAATATATCAACAACTACTGATCAGTACACACGGGTTTCGTACATGCGTCAAAATGGTGCCGACAAAACAAGTTCTTATATTTCTCCTTTTTGTTTTATGTGAAGTTATTGGTGATGAAAAAAGTAGTATAGTTTTCGCGATAGACGACACCAGCTCCATGTATGACGACATTAGGCAAGTGAAGGAAGGTGCTAACGCTATATTTGACGCAGTTTTAAATTCGATCAATTCACACATTGAGGATTTTATTTTGGTGACTTTCAACGATCCGGGTAAGTTTGAGCCTGTGTATTTTTTTTATGTTTTGGTAGATTTTAGGTTTCAATAACTTTATTGTTTGTAATGTAATAAATTAGGTGTTACTGATTTTCTCTTCTCTTTAAGTACTAGTACCGAAGTTTGCAGAGTAATTAATTTTAATTACAGCGTTTGTAAAGACATAGACTTCGCTATATTTTTCCTGTCAACATTTTCCAATAGAACAGATTTTAAAAATGTTGGTAGTTCTAGTCGTATCTAGTCGTACGGAGAAAAGAGTCATCACCAAGGACAGAAATGAATTTAAGAAGGCATTGGCAGCTATCAATGTCCACGGAGGAGGCGATTGCCCGGAGTACTCCGTGTCCGGCATCATCAGGGCGATCCAACTCGGACGGCCCGGATCTACCGTCTATGTGTTCACTGATGCATCGGCTAAGGACTATACGTTATACGAAGACGCCAAAAACTTGGCGATCAAAAACCAGATGCAGGTATGCTAAAATAAATTAATAATGTTGGAAAATCCACACAGCATCCTCTAGTCCCAAGCTAAGCAGAGCTGTGTTATAGGTAGATGATTGATATACGTAATACAATAAATAGATACATAGATAGATATTTTTATTATACATAGAAAACGACCAGAACACCCCGAACAAATATCTGCAGATCGTACAAATATTTGTCCCGAGGCGTAAATTGAACCAGCAATCTCCTGGCAGGCGGACCTTCGCCCACCGCGCCACAGGGGTCGTCAAAAATTATGAGTAAACAACCTAACTTTAGGTGGATCGATTAAGTAATTTTGGTGTTTTAAATTTATTTGTGCGTTCTATCAGGCGTAAAACTAAAGCAGAGCAGTTCATGGCATAAAAAATATTTTACTACCGACTCGCCCCGGCTTCAAACGGGTGCAAGTTATACCATAAAGGTTCTTGAATTTATCTATTAAAAAAACCGCATCAAAATCTGTTGCGCAGTTTTAAAGATCTAAGCATACATAGGGGCAGACAGCGGAAATTGGAAAGCGACATTGTATAGTGATGATTAAAATTACAAAAGTTTTCTATGAATCCAAATTCATATTAAAATCAATTCACTGATGTTTTTGAAGCACGAGAACGTTGTGTGTTGTGTATTAGATTTTTTATAAAAAATCCTTAATTAATGTTCCAAAATTATCATTGAATCGAAGTTTGTGTCAAAATGGTTTCATAGAACCACGGTTTGCGGAATTTAGTTAACTATTAAATTTATTTACCAAATAACGTTATACGGTCGTAATAGTGACTAATAGTTATTCTGTCTGCTGTATTATGTATGCTTTTATATTATATCTATACTAATAATGCGTATAAAAAGAAAAGTGATGATAGTTTGTTTGTTTGGATTGAATAAGCTACGAACCTACTGGACCAATTCAAAAATTCTACTACCATTAGAATCCTACATTATCCCTGATTGATGTTGATTGATGATTATCCC
Organism: Eupithecia pulchellata; assembly: GCA_963931895.1. NCBI lineage: Eukaryota > Metazoa > Arthropoda > Insecta > Lepidoptera > Geometridae > Eupithecia > Eupithecia pulchellata. Next base: position 1,976,186 of record OZ007534.1, on the reverse strand, counting down.
TGATGAACATACGCTATAGAATATTTCCAATACAAGTAAGGGATCCATAGGAAAAATTCAATAAAGTAACCTATCGTGTTAGTTTCAAAGTTCATAATATTTAAAATTATTGTTCACTAGCGGTCCGCCCCGGCTTCGCACGGGTATTAAACAAAATTTCAGAAATTATACACACTAACACGATGGGTTTCACAGTTTTCATACGGATCCCTTACTTTTTTAGCAGCTTTGGAGTTTTTGACATTGACTTGACACTGGCCGTAAAGAAAAAGCAAGCAGCGGAGCCATCATAGAAAAAGAGGTTGAATATATAGGCGCACGGTTGAATTATTGAATTTTTCATGCGGATCCCTAACTTTTTTGAAAATATTATATACTTAGCCTATGTTCATCACGGAAAATTTTGGATTCTACTGGTGAAAGAATTATTCAAATTGGTCTAGTAGTTTCGGAGCCTATTCAATTCAAACAAACAAACAAACAAACATACAAACAAACAATCAATCAAATCTTTCCTCTTTATAATATTAGTATAGATCTATACTAATAATACGTATAAAAAGAAAAGTGATGATAGTTTGTTTGTTTGGATTGAATAAGCTACGAACCTACTGGACCAATTAAAAAATTCTACTACCATTAGAATCCAACATTATCCCTGATTGATGTTGATGTTGATTGATGATTATCCCTGATGAACATACGCTATAGAATATTTCCAATACAAGTAAGGCATCCATAGGAAAAATTCAATAAAGTAACCTATCGTGTAAGTTTCAAAGTTCATAATATTTAAAATTATTGTTCACTAGCGGTCCGCCCCGGCTTCGCACGGGTATTAAACAAAATTTCAGAAATTATACGCACTAACACGATGGGTTTCACAGTTTTCATACGGATCCCTTACTTTTTTAGCAGCTTTGGGGTTTTTGACATTGACTTGACACTCCATAATTGACACTGGCCGTAAAGAAAAAGCAAGCAGCGGAGCCATCATAGAAAAAGAGGTTGAATATATAGGCGCACGGTTGAATTATTGAATTTTTCATGCGGATCCCAACTTTTTTGACAATATAGCCTATGTTCATAACGGAAAATTTAGGATTCTAATGGTAAAAGAATTTTTCAAATAGGTCTAGTAGTTTCGGAGCCTATGCAATTCAAACAAACAAACAAACATACAGCAAACAATCAAATCTTTCCCTTTTTATAATATTAGTATAGATGATTGTTCATTACACGTGCGAACCTGGGCGGGCAGCTATTTTCTAGAAAGTCACTGTGCGATTCAATAGCTAAATTTGATTAAGAAAATGTAACGGCTTGATCTGTAGAAACTGACCTTCTCATTGCCCTGACCTGAGCTGCCTTGGAGGTGTTCCCGGGCCCGGGAGATATGCACAGATTCTTCGTGATGCTGCACTGACACTAGATTGTTCAATTTCACAGTGATAAGGTCTTGATTTTGAGTATTTTTTTAATTTTGATGGTTATCGTGTGCGCGGTCGATGTCCGGTGTTTTTTCAGTATATATTGAAGTCAGTTGCGCGCGCGGCGCTCGTTCGCGACCCCTCTCGGCGGCGCGTGGAACTATTCGACTCCACAGAAGTCGGAAGCTAGGCTCGGCTCGTTTGGCGGGAAGATTTGATCGTGTTTTCAAACCAAGCCGTTGAAAGTAAACCCAACATTTCCCCCCACCGAAATCCGATAGGATTTCCCAGTTATGATACCAGGACAATTGACCTTGATATAGTTGAAAATTAAGTTGAGTAGTATTAAAAAATTACATTGTAGCAAGTGGACTGTATATATAATAATAGTTGAAAGTATTGACATAAGATAAAATATATAAATTAATACATACATGCATGTATACATTAAAATGGTAAAAGTAGATATATGTATATGTAATTATTCGGTGTCCTGATCTAACGGGAGCGGACTCAGCTTTGAGACCGGACGAGTAAACTCATGATTATTCGCGGTTCGGACACTTACGACTCGTACGACGCCGTCCGGACCACTATGTAATTTAGAAACGCGTCCTAAAGCCCATTTCAATGCAGGTGCATCCGAATTTATGAGTACAAGATCACCGACGTTAAGGTTGCGACAGTTGGTAAACCACTTTTGCCGTTGTTGCAAAGTATGCAAGTAATCTTGTTTCCAGAGTTTCCAAAATTGTTGTGACATTTGTTGAACTGCCTGCCAACGATTCAGTCTAGAACTGGAAATCTCTGATATATTGTATTCAGGTACCGCTAATAGCTCTCTACCTATGAGGAAGTGTGATGGAGTAAGCACCTCAAACTCGTTGGGATCGCTGGATAAAGCACAGAGGGGTCTTGAGTTAAGCACAGCTTCAACACGAGAAAACAGTGTACCGAGTTCCTCAAAAGATAAAGATCGTGTACCAGTGGAACGTTTTAAGTGCAGTTTCGCAGACTTTATTACAGCCTCATAGAGCCCACCGAAGTTACTTCCGGTTGGTGGATTATGTCTCCATTTCACACCCCGAAAGGTAAGGCCGTTGGATAGACTATCTGAGGCACTGTTGAGGAAATCTGTTACTTCTTTTAGCTGTTTACCAGCTGAGACAAAATTAGTGCCATTGTCGGACACAATCGAATGACATAGACCTCTTCGCGCGGTAAAGCGGTCAAAACATGCGAGAAAACACTCAGTACTTAAAGAAGACAAGACTTCTAAATGAACAGCTCGTGTGGCACAACACACAAAGACGCACAAATACGATTTGGATACGTGAGCATTTCTACGAGTCGACTCTTTGGTAGCAAAAGGTCCGCCTATGTCGACACCAACAGTATGGAAGACATGAACATCTTGAGAGCGGAACTTAGGCAGTTCGCCCATTTTAGGTTGTTGATTTGAAGGAGACACCCTAAAGCAAGACATGCATTTGATTGTACGCGATCGAATGGCGCTACGCGCTGAAATAATCCAATATTTTTGATTGATTAAACTTTGAAGGGTGCGTGGACCTACGTGCAAGTTGAATCTATGGAAATGGTCAATCAAAATATTGGTGAAATTAGATTTCTTTGGCAGAAGCAATGGATGCTTTTTTTGATACGTTAAGTCCGATTGGGAAAGCCGACCCCCCACCCTGAGGAAAGAGTGGGAATCTATGAAAGGGTTGAGCTTTCTCAAGGACTGACTACAATTCCCGTTCTTTGTTAACGCTTCTATGTCGTTTGGAAAATGATGTTTTTGGACAGATTTTACCAAGACGTCATGAGCTCTTCTGATGTTAGTAACTGAAATCGACCTACGCTCATGAGCAGCTGATCTGCAATTCCGAATGAACTGAAAACATCGAGCTACAACATTAAGCAGTCTAGTATAGCTGGAATATTTTTCCGTGAGATCGTACAGCAGCTCCGATGAGACAGTTCCAGAAATAAGGAGTACCGGTTTTGTAGTTTTAAGCTCAGGAGGAATGCTGTCTCGAAACTCGTCAATCGTCTTCACTGGCCATTGCGCTTGGTCTAGGTCGAGCCAAGCAGGCCCGTTAAGCCATTCGTGCGATGCTAGCAGAGCAGACGGTAAGGCACCGCGGGAGCATACATCAGCTGGATTGGAAACACCACTCACATGATACCAGTATCTACTAGGCACACTATCATTAATTTTGGACACTCTAGTAGACACAAATGTTTTGAGTGTGTGGCTGGGGGTATTGAGCCAAGCCAACACGACGGACGAATCCGTGAACAACATAGTCTCATCGACCACAAGCCGATTACGCAAAATATTGAGGACATATTTGACAAGTTTGGCGAGCAAATGTGCAGCCATGAGTTCTAGACGTGGAATAGTGACAGTTTTTAAGGGTGCGACTTTAGATTTAGCTATGATTAAACTGACTTTGCTCTCACCATCCGCGTTTTTAGATCGCATATAAACCACCGCAGCATAGCCACTAGTTGAGGCGTCACAGAAACCTAGAATCTGAATATAGGTATGGCGCACTACCTTGACATGCCGGTCATGCTTTATATTTGACAGCAATGGAAGTTCATCGACATATGCTCTCCACTGCGCTTCGAGATCCGATGGTAATGGTTTATCCCAGTCCAACTGACGAGCCCAAAGTTCCTGCATGAAACATTTGGCAAAAAAGATACACGGAGCCACGAAACCCAGAGGATCAAATTGCCGACCTATTTGAGACAGAACTGTTCGTTTTGAGATAACAGGGTTAGACGGAGTGGTGGCGAAAGAAAACGCATCACATGCTGGCAACCACTGCAGTCCTAGTACTTTAATGGACAAGTTAGACTCATCGTCGAATGCAATTGGCGTTTCGCGATAAGTCTGGTCCAAATGCTCAACTACCTGTAGGCAATTACTTGACCACTTGCGGAGCATGAAGCCCCCAGCTTTTAACAACTCCATGAGTTCATGCTGAAGCTGCAGCGCCTCTTCTACGGTAGACACCGACCATAAAAGATCATCTAAAAAGAAAGCCGTTTTCAAAATTGGCGCTGCGTTTGGGAATTTGCTCGCTTCATCATCCGCCAGTGTGTGCAAGACCTTAATCGCCAAGTATGGACAACTAGCAACACCATATGTCAAAGTATTTAAAGCATACTTCTGTATTGGCTGGTCCGATGAATAACGCCATAGAATATGTTGATAGGGTCGTTGAATCTCATCGAGGATCACCATCCTATACATTTTGCAAACGTCTGCAGAGAGGCATATTTCATGCAGACGGAAGTTGATTAACAGTTCATTTATATCAGCTTGAAGTTTGGGACCCGGTAGCACCAAAGAGTTGAGCGACATATTATTTGATGTCTTACCAGAAGCATCAAATACCACACGGTGAGACGTTGTGGTACTTGTCGGTTTGATAATGCAGAAATGCGGGATGATATATTTCGAATCCACGTTCTGGACATCACCAAGACAAGTCATATGACCGAGGTCCTCATATTCGCGCATAAATTTATGATATTGAGTTTTCAACTCGGGCTCCCGCTCTAGCTTTGACTCTAAGTTGAGAAGTCGACGAGTTGCCATTTGGCTCGAGTCGCCGAGTTCACCAGATGGTCTGAAGGGGTATTTTACTATATACCTACCCGTGTCGCTCCGACGATAATCCTTCGAAAATAGGCGCTCTGCTAACTCGTCATCAGGGCTACGACGTGGTAACCCAAAGGGAACCTTCTCAACCTCCCAGAACGAGTTCATTATTCCGTCAAGGTTCATAGTGAAACCACAGAAAGGACCTTCGTGACTTATTCCAGTACGCGCTTTTATTCTGCCGTGTGGTGTTTGATCTAACTCAGTCTGACCTAAAATGACGTAGCCGAATACTGAGCTCATTGCCACGGGCAAACCGGGTTCCAGCGGCAGTATTTTGTCACCATCATAGATATAGGGGAACAGATCACCTGCGATTAGCAAGTCGACAGGCGCGGGTTTGTAGAAAGCCGGGTCGGCCAACATTAGATCTTTAAACTCAACAATAGTTTTATCAGACAGGGGCATTGTAGGTAAATTACCTGCAATGTTGGTCACGATGACCGCATCAGTAGATAGGACGGGACTAGCACAGTGCCGCGGCTTAATATTGCAAGTAGTTAAACCGAACTCTCGCACTGGATTACCACCTAGACCGATGGGCTCGAAGTTGCATCTACGACGTGACAGCCCTAGACGTTTTGCACAGTCTTGAGTTATGTAGCTCGACATAGCGCCGCTATCAATAATAGCACGTACGGTTTGGTACTGGCCCCAACAATCTGCGACGTGTATAACCGCGGTGCCGAGCAACACCGTCAAAGAAGCCGAGCACGTCAATGCGATCGCACTAGAACTCGAATTTGCAACAGAGTCTATGTGCAGTGTGTGGTGATGCTTTTTTTTGCAGATCGTACAGAGTACCTTAGACGGACAGTCGCTGACAGAATGTTCACGTAAACAATTTTCGCACAACTTTAATTGTTTGATTTTGTCAAGACGCTGCGACGGCGTCAGGTCAGTGTACTCGTTGCATCGATAAATAGAATGCATCTTTTTACAATACAGACACTCCATGGATTTTGTTGATTTTACAGGCTGGTCTGCATTGACAGCAGCTGACGACAAGGTCGCCCGCTGCGATTTTGAATTATTAGATTTTGAACCAGAAGGCTGGTTGACCTTTGACTGACTACGAGAACACGGCACACCTTTAGCGGGCGTGGAATTTGTCGTACTCTCAGACATTTCGAGAACGCGCACATGTTTTTCAATAAAAGTTATCAATTCGTCATACGAAGGTAGTTCATCCTGTCCTAGTCCCCGCTCAAGTTCACGCCTAGTTACGGGGTCAAGGTTACGCAACGCCACATAAAACAACAGAAACCCCGACAAATCCTTTATATCCAACAATTGGAGCGCTTTAATGTTTTCTTGATATGTCTGTAAGAATACATTTAGTCCAGAAACTGACTCCGTCATCAAAGGTTTAAAGTTGAATAACTTGTCGAGATAGGTAGTCGCTAATGCGCGCTTATTTTCATAGCGTTTCACTAAAGCGCTCCAAACAATTTGATAATTATCCGCAATAACCGGCATAGACTTAACAATCGTCAAAGCTGGCCCGCTAACAGCTGATAGCAAGTAGTAAAACTTCTCGATATTCGCTATCTGTTTATTACTGTGAATTAGGCTAGAAAACGTATCGCGGAAGGTAGGCCAGTTTTCAAGTTTACTGTCAAAAGGAAATAGCTCCAGTTTAGGTAACCTAGCTTGGACCCCAGCGACTTCCGATTTCTGTTCGGCTTTATTTTGTGTTGTGTCGTTCAAACTATTTGAAACCCCACGAATGAAAAAATATATTTCATCGAAACTTTCAATCTCCTTGTATGATGGAACATAGTTAGGTATAAACCTTTTTTTAAGAACAATTATATTTAATAAACTTTGTTCAAACTTATCGCGCCAAGTAGGTAATTCGCTAAAACGAGCGTTGAAATCACCTAGCAATTGTGGTTTGTCACGAACATTTTTTGAAATCTCGTACAAAGCTTGAAGTCTCATAAAACACATTTCTTTAGTAGTATTATGTGGTTGTACCAACGTATCATACTCCTCGTCGGATGATTCCGAATCTTTAGCTTTATCACCTTTAGGAGGCATTTTGCAACGTAATAACTACACACGGCACGAGATATGACGTACAATGGCGGCCGGTCGGCGAAGTATCGGTAATTTACGTAAGTAATAATTGAAAATGATGATACGAAATACAATGTTTTGACTTGCGAACCACGTTGATACAGGACAAAGAACGTATAAAAATTAGTTTGCAATGGGTTTGAAACTTGTAACTTGGTTACTTATTGAGATATGACAAAATATGTGTAACGAAATTTATACAAAGGGACGCTCGAACAGAGTTCAAATTGAAAAAGTTAGTGTGAATTATGCCAATAAATACGTGTAAATGTATAGATATTTACTTGTATTGATTCGTAACTGGATAATCCTGGCTCGAATGACCATAAATGTGCGATTCAATAGCTAAATTTGATTAAGAAAATGTAACGGCTTGATCTGTAGAAACTGACCTTCTCATTGCCCTGACCTGAGCTGCCTTGGAGGTGTTCCCGGGCCCGGGAGATATGCACAGATTCTTCGTGATGCTGCACTGACACTAGATTGTTCAATTTCACAGTGATAAGGTCTTGATTTTGAGTATTTTTTTAATTTTGATGGTTATCGTGTGCGCGGTCGATGTCCGGTGTTTTTTCAGTATATATTGAAGTCAGTTGCGCGCGCGGCGCTCGTTCGCGACCCCTCTCGGCGGCGCGTGGAACTATTCGACTCCACAGAAGTCGGAAGCTAGGCTCGGCTCGTTTGGCGGGAAGATTTGATCGTGTTTTCAAACCAAGCCGTTGAAAGTAAACCCAACAGTCACAGTTTTGCTGACTTGCACACTGGCACACGAAGTTCTGAGAATTAAAAAGCTTTATTATATATAGGTGGTGTTTATGTTGACTGGAATTTGTGCCGGAGAAGACGGCCCCGACTACGAGGTCTACAAAAAGTTATCCAGCGATACGAGGGGGCAAATTTTTCATTTGGAAAAACAGGACATTAAAGACGTAAGTTTTAATAGCGGCTGTGATCTGTCAACGTATGCTTAAAGTTAACAGACGAAGCTGATGAATATCTTTTAAGGACCAAACGTAAGCGTTTACGAATATAATATATGACGAAACGTTACAAACATCAGGATCTTTGTAACATTTCGTCATATTTTTTAAGTCATCTATTAATTAAATATAAGTAAAACCTTTATTAACAAAGAAATGACACTTACCCAAATCAAAACTAGTATTTACGATTTCATCAATTGAGCTAACTGCAGACTTATTATATTAAATATATTGCTTGCTTTACAGATTTTAGAATATGTGGTGGAAAATGCTAAGGGAAGAAGAGCTATATTGGCAGAAGGACACTTTCCTCGAGGCTCACATTCTATGAAGGTATGTGGTATTTAACTTTTACTACTTAACACAATTGGTCAGCGTAGTCCAGTTAAGTGAGGTAGTCAGTTCTCATTATCTCTTCAATCTTAGCATGACCATTTACTCCTTGCCAAGAAACATTTAGTACTGTGGCATGCACGAGAAAGTAAATTAGAGATACAACTACATCGGGGATTAGAAAGAAGAAAGAAAGAAACCTTTATGGATCCACAAATAATATAGGTAACTAGACACGATGAAACGTAAACAATAATAGTGTGTGGAACCAAAACGGTTGCCACTCAGATAGCGCTGTAAGCTTGGGGAGCAACTAATATACTACCTATTTAATGCTTTGTTAATAAAATCATTATGAAACTACAACAACGTAGGTAAAGTACCTACTATAGATACGATAGGGAATACCCTATTCTGCTAAATTAATCGTTTCATTAAGTCAAGGTTATCGTCGCATCGTGTCTTTGAAACGTTAAGGTGAAAACTGATTACTAACAAATAAAAAACAAAACTTGTACTAATTTATACATTTTAAAATTCTTTAAGCCCATCGGGATTTGTGCAGAATGATACATTCCCCGGGTTAGATACATTCCTCAGGTATCATAGTTAAATCTGACAAGATAAAAAGGTGTGAGGCGGCCCAAATTATGCAGATTATCCACGCAATTTTCGGGGTTCCTCAGATGGTTGAGCCTCTTGATGTTCCTCTATAAATGAAAATACAGATGGCACTCATGACAAGTGACAAGGTTGAAACCAATAGAACCATTATATCAATCTCTAAGCGTCGCTATATGCAGTTTCTTTCATCTATTATACGTTCTGCGACGACCTCTTGCACTATCAAGTGGGTTACGCTCAAGTGTAACCCTAAGGGGGCTGCAGTTAAGTAGCCCTTGTATAGGTTATTTTTGTTTTATTTTTCAGTTTAGAATGGACGGTCAATCCAGATCCGCAATAGTGGCAGTCTCAGGAACCGATCCAAACGTGACCGTGACAGACCCAGACGGCAAAAAGGCGGATACGGTGTCATTGGTTGACAAGCGCCGCTCTACCGTAAGCAATTTCTCGTGGATTTCTTAAACGGTATTATGTCATGTAGGCATATACATTTACTTAGTTCTTGGGGCAGTCTATTTTTAATAAAAAATTCGCTATTCAACGTCCAAATAACAATGATTTCTCTTTTTGAAGACAAAGCCAGCTCCACTGTCTTCAAGAATGTTCTGGAATAAAATATGACCAATAAAATGCGTAGATGGCCGCGGGCAGAAGCTTGTAGCGAATGCTTTAGTTCTCTGCAATAACTTTTGCGTTTACCAGATCATCAAACTGCTGAATACGAAGTCTGGCATGCATACCGTGGATGTGGACAGCAAGTCTGCCGCGCACGTGCTGGTCACTGCAGTCACCGCGGTCAGGTTTCAGCAAGGGTTCTCCACATTCAGACCTACCTCCATAAAGGATACCACTACCAGACCTATCCCAGGTAACCTTATTACTAGTCGTAGGTAGGTATGCAGTGGTGGGGTAATTAACGAAACTTACAAAAATCATAAGTTTATTTATGTTGGGTTAGATAATGTAAGTTTTCATACGGAACCCTTACTTATTTTTAATATTCTATGAATACATATTTATTTTAATCAGAAAGAGAAAGAAAGAAATAGTTTATTAGACCAAACCTACAAAAAACACAAAGAAACATTATAAAAAGTTAGTAAAATACCACAGCAAAACAAAACAATACAATAAGGCAAACAAAGAGGCAACCTTATTACGAATTATAAACTAGATGCAATAAAAACACACGACGACCTCTGTTGCATAGTGGGCGAAGGTCCGCCTGCGACGCAGTAGGTTGCGGGTTCGATGGGAATCGAACCCGCAACCCAGGCGGGAGCCTGGGAACATATATTTGTACCATCTGCAAATATTTGAACAAAGTGTTCTGGACCTTTTCTATGTATAAAAAAATATCTATCCATGTACTCGTATATTATTATGTACCTACATCAGTTATCTAGTACCCGTAACGGCCGTAACACAAGCTATGCTTATCTTGGGGCTAGATGATGTTGTGTGAGTTGTCCAGCATTATTTATTTATCTATCTGTTTTCAGATGTTAAATCATACATTAGTATCCACCTAACCGATGGCGATATTGATCTAAAAACCATCAAGATATTGAATATGGACGGCACACTGGTCAAAGAGCTGCCACTGGCAGTGTTGAACGCTAAAGATAAACTTTATACGACTGACCTGGAAGATCTTCCTGACACTATGTTTAAAATTGCTGTAAGTATAATCTATCACATTTCTTTATACTATAAATAAACAAGCAATGCTGGACAATCTACACAGCATCATCTAGTCCCATATTAAGCAGAGCTTTAGTTATGGGCACGTACTAAATGACTGATATACTTAATACAATATATTACATAGATACACGTATACACAGTATATTTTTACTATACCTAGAAAACGGCAAGTACACCCGGAACAAATATTTGCAAATCGTATAAACATAATGTCGCGTATGTACAAATCACCATGATTTATTCCGTTTCTCAAATGTTTACGCTCGTTGATTCTTTCACTGACGCTGACGAATCTTCATTCTGACCACCAAAGCGTTGGGGAGGAATATTTATAACAACTGAAGGTTCGCTAACAAAACTCTTCTAAACTTGCAGATAACTGGGTTTGATCCATCAAGCGACGAAGAGATCGTTCGAGAGGGACCACCAATCGCACCCCAAGCCAAAGTGGCTGGTAAGTTGTTGGGGACATGGAAGATTATAAACAGAGTTTTTGCTATGGGTACCAAGTGACTTATATTTAACGCTATCAGTGCCTAGATTTACCTAGGCGTAGCGTATTCGCTAGGGCTGATAATTCTTTATTTATGCCATCGGCTGTGTTGTTCAGGTCCAGTTTTACCCATTAAGGTTGTGGAAAAAGCCACTCAACAAAAGTTACCCCATTTTCTGCCATCTGTCCATGTATTGAAATTATTATATTATTACAGTAACAAACAAAACACCGCACGTGTCAATATTGGGAGCCCCGGTGTTAAACGTGTCATTAAATAAACCCCTCCAGTTGATTTGCAAAGTCAACGGGTTCCCTCAACCGGATGTCGTTTGGATGAACCGAGATTCAGGTGAAGAGCTACCGGCAAATGTAAGTTACTTCTTTGTAATTTATTCATTCATCAGAAATCACTATTTATTCATTAGTGTGAGGTAATTATTAAAAAAAATTGGTTTTCTAATTAGGTGTTGGTCTACTTAAACATTTCTGATATTTTCTAACTTTATACTTATCCATACATACCGTAAGCTGGAGTTGAGTATATTGTAGATGGAATTATGGAATAATGTTGCAGTATACAATTATATGATCCCAACCCGCATGCCCAGCGTGGGGATTATGGGCAATAGCCCCCAAATTATGATGCCATCTATGGCGCTCATTAGGGGAGGCCTATATCCAGTAGTGGACTATTATAGGCTGGTGATGTTGTTGTTGTTGTTGTTGATACAATTATACAGTATGAATTATACAGTCCTCGCAGGGTGCACGCTTAATACTATATATGTTATTAAAGGCCAGCAAGTTCCGCAATAAAATATCTTGAATAAAAACAGCTTTTCTAACTAATGAATCACAAATAATGATTGACAGCTCAACTTGTTGCTATGCCATGCAAGATACCGGCTGAATCTAGATATAACTGGATCAAATAGAATAAAATCTCACAAGATCAGTCATTGCCATTGAGAGGCGGGCTGGATGTAATAGGACACTGGTATTTTTATTTACATATTAAAAGGTACCCATTAGAAACTCAAGAAGACTAGACAGACATCTGAATCAAAATGCTGAGTAGGCAGATTCATTTAAGGTCATATTATGGTGATATCAGACAATGTTTTTGATTTCAGTTATCCGTTGTAGAATTACCTGATGATTTCATTAGCATTCTGAATATGGACAAGGTTGCTACTGCAAACTACGAGTGCAAAGCTACCAATCCTCTCGGCTCTGATGCTGCGACCATAAAGGTTCAGGGAGATTCGTATTTCAGGATCTTGAAAATACCTACAGGTAAGAATTGGAATATCCTACTAATATTATAAAAGCTAAAGTTTGTAAGTATAGTGTTTGTTACTATTTCACGCAAAAACTACTGTACGGATTGGAAACTTGTTACACAGATATTATATGACCTGGAATAACATATGGGGATCGGGAGTTACGCGGCTACCTACCTAGTAGAATTAGAACAGGAAACTACATAACATAAAATAGAGCTGTAAGGACATAATAGAATGACAATTTTTTATCCTTTTAGATACAACGATAAACTACAAAGGTAGAGGGGAGCTATACTGTGAAGTGGACGCTTATCCTCCAGCAACGATAACTTGGTACAAAGATAGGAAGCCGTTGCCGAGAACCGATAACATCCAACTTTCAGAAGACAACTCTGTTCTAACAATAAAAGAAATGACCCCTTCCGATGCTGGATCGTTTTTCTGTGAGGCAAGGAACTCAGATTACAGGAAGGTATTTGCGGCCGAGCTTATTATAGCTGGAGTAGGTAAGCTATACATATTTTTAAACATTTTAAATTAAGATCACGTCTTCGCTCTCTTTTAATATAACGACATAAATTTGAACCATTTATATGGTTATAATAATTATAATAAAATAATATAATACACCTTTAGCTTGACCAAATAGTGGATTGTTTTACAAGGGACCTTCCCGTTTGTTAGCAAGACAAATAAATCATTCAAGAATATGTTTTGGGGGACTCAGGTTTTTGGTTTTTTGAATCATCAAAATCCGTCCACCCTTGACAGAGAAATCGGTGAACATACATAAAAATATTTCAGTCCAATATAATTACCTATAACTCTTCTTTTTTTCGTCGATTAAATAAAATAGGTATCATCATCAATAGGATCACATTTCTAAAAGCTTTCCTCAGTTCTAGTTGAAATTTATTTATTGGTAAAAATTATTTACATAATTTTGTGTGTATAATGGTGCTATATTTTGTGGTATAATATTTACCATGTTCTTCCGTTAATGTTTTAGGCCGCTCTAAGGCTCTATTTTGCAAACCATACCAAAAAATACAAAATACATTATTATTTCAGATGGCCCTAAGATAAACAAGTCTGTCACTGAGATAAGTCCGCACCTGGGCTCGGATGCTGTGATATCATGCAAGTAAGGAATATTTCGCGCTACTTTGCGCGTAACTTGATGTGTAAATTGACTATGGAGAAAATTCTAATATCCAGTTTCTAAGTTTTTACGATAGTGAAAAATATTTGTAACTAGACCTAAATCTATACAAAATTTAAACCAGTTTCAGGAGTTTTGGCGTGAAGACGTAGTAACAAATCGTACCTACGTACAATCTTATGCAATAATGTAATATTAGTAAAATGTGGTTTGCTTTCAGAGCTCACAAATTAATTGAAATAGTTAAACAAAACCAATCTTCGAGGTTTTTACCAAATTTTTTTTATTGTTTTTTTTTATATAAAATTCTATGTTCTACCTACAGCTAAAGCAGTGCACGCGTTGTTTCTATTCTATAGAAACGTTCAACAGTTAAATAAGGGAAAGGTAAAAAGTTGCCTATGTTTCTTTAAGTCCTAGCGGTATACAAAATTTCAGCTTCATACGTTAAGTAGTTTTTTCGCGAAGAAAAAACATCCATCTATCCAAACATCCAAGATCCCAAAGAACATTCGCCCTCCGATCGCGAAATTGCTTCAAAATCCGTCAGAAATCACCTGCCTTATCCGTTTAACCGAATATATAACTTATTTTCAGTTTATTAAAAGGGAATCCAACTCCAAAAATTACATGGGAATATGACAACAACAGATCAGAGTTCATTGCGCTAGATGAGTTTGAGAACAAAACGACTATAACATTACACAACGTCACTGAAAACGAGCAAGGAACCTACTACTGTGTCGCCGAAAACGTGCTCTCGAAGGACTATCACGACGTGGTGGTTCGCGTTCAATGTAAGTTTGTGATGCAAATACTATGTACAGGAAACAAACAGGAACCTTTCATACGACCCCTGTGGCGCGGTGGACGAAAGTCCGCCTGCGACGCATGAGGTTGCGGGTTCGATTCCCGCCTCGGGACAAATATTTGTACTATCTGCAAATATTTGTTCAGGATGTTCAATTCGTTTTCTATGTACAATAAAAATATCTATCTATGAACTCGTATATTATTATGTACCTATATCAGTTATCTGGTACCCATAACACTAGCTCTTCTTAGCTTGGGGCTAGATAACGTTGTGTGAATTGTCCAGCATTATTATTAATAATGGGAAATTTTCTGATATATAATAATTTATTATATATATATCAGAAAATTTCCCATCCGCTTTTCTTAGGATCTCTCGAACATTGCGGTAATGCTCTTTAGAACATTATATGAATACATTAGGTACCTACATCTAATACAGATAATATTTTAAGAATGCAATAATAAGGAAAGTCACTCAAAACTCAAAACAGGGTAAATACCCCGCTCTAAATGACTTTAGAGGGAAATCACATGTTTAAATGTAGATAAATTATTGATAAATTCAATAATTATACTCCTAATTAGGACATCATTAGGGTTGGGTTAGGCCTAATTAGAATGTTACCATTATCTCAGCATCATAGTTATTCACTTTTTTTTACACGTAAAATACTTGATGTCGTAATTAAATGTAATTAAATAGTATGACGTCATAAATACTCTCGAAAACTATTATACTTTCTTAATTCTTTATTGCACAATAAAAAATACAAAAATAACATTAAAATGTAAAAGAAATGGCAAAGGCGAGCTTAACCCTAAAAAGAGTTCTCTTCCAGCAAACCTTATTGGGAGAGAGAGATAAAGTTACAAACGCGGGTAAGTGTGCAAAAAAAGGGGATACATGATTGAATTTTAAGCTACTTATTTAATAGACTACTACATATAATATACTACAATATACATATAAAATATCATATACAATAAATAAAATAATCTATGTTTAAGTGATTGTATAATATATATAACACAAGTATAAATTATATTAATAAATACATAAATATAAATAATAAAATACAACAGAGTCATGAAGATAAATAATGCTCTTTGACTTTACGCTTGAAAGTGAAAAGTGAGGGGCTGGCCCGAATATCGCGCGGGAATATACTATAAATACTATAAAAAGGGGTAAAAATAAGGTTAAAAAGTAACCAGAACCGCAAATTGACAGATCCAGCATCCATCACCGAAGGTCGGGAAGAAGTGACCGTATCGGAAGGTGAAAGCTCCTATCTGCGGTGTACTGTAACGGGCTGGCCGACACCAGCTGTTACTTGGTTCAAAGACAACGTGCCCTTGCGTAGGACATCCAAAATTTATCTCTTCAGAGATCACTCTGTCAAGTAAGTAGCAAATGATGATATTATCATCAGCCCATGTTAGTCCACAGCTGGACATAGGATCCCTAATGAGAGCGCCATAGCATTCATCAGCAAATGAATATAGTAGATCAAAATGCTGAGAAACCGACTTGGGTTGTTGGTTTAATTTGAAGGGTTCGCATATAAGGTTTTTAGTCATTAGTAAACCTTGGTCATATTTATTTGTTCCAGAATCAAAGCCGATTCAAGTACGAGCGGTACATACACATGTAACGCAACTAACAACCTCGGAAGCGCCAGAAGAGTCGTGAAAGTTAATTTACATGGTGAGTAAAACCAGTTCTAATCGAATATTGCTATGGCCAGTACTCAGAATAAAGGAACCGTGTAATCGGAATAATCAGAATAATCAATTTATTGGTAAAATACATTACACGTCAGTAAAACAACAATAAATACATTAGTAAATTTAATAGGTACTAAAATTATCGCTTTACGTCTATTATAAATTAAATTATATAAAAAAAAATAAACAATCATACACCTTATTATTCAATTTTTCTTACATATTCTTCAACACTGTAGAACGCCTTCGTACGTTGTAACGTGCAGTCCTGTGTTAATCCCACGAAAATATGGTTAGTAGTTTTGGAGTTCAGTTCACTTTACATTATAGATTTCCTTATAAAATGTAAATCCTTTTAATTTTTGTCAGGTTGTATTTCTAAGAGCTGTGGATTTTGTAAATATATTAAACATACATATCCATCGGACACACACGCGGTTTCTACTGTTTCATTATCAGCATGGCTAGATTTACCGTCATAAAAATAGCAGTCACAGTTGGAAAACCCCTATAGCTGTTTAGAGCCTCCTGCATCCATCGACTCCCTGCATCCACTACAATCCTAAAAGTCGATGGTCCTAGTCTGTCCATTTCCACACTGATTTACTTACAACAAATAATGCTGGACAATTCACATAGCATCATCTAGCCCCAAGCTAAGCAGAGTTTATGTTATGGGTACAAGATGACACTATACTGATATACATAATACAATATATTCATAAATATAATACTTTATTATACATAGAAAACGTCCAGAATATACTTAACAAATATTTGCAGATCGTACTTATATTTGTACCGAGACGGGAATCGAACCCGCAACCTCCTGAGACACAGGCGGATCTTCGCTCACCTCGCCACAGAGGTCGTCATATTTACAATAGTTTTATTAGTTTTTCGATTTAGTATACAATAATTTTATTATTTTTACTTACAGTGCCAGTAACGATCTCAATTTTGAACAACACCAAGATGGATGTCCTAGTAGGTGATTCAGTGGACTTGCCGTGCCTAGCTAAGGGACACCCACCGCCAAAAACAACTTGGACCTACTTCAGTTTCAACTCTACTGTTCCCCCGAGGACTTTGATGTAAGTTATTGACTCTAGTGGGATTCAGTGCCCAGTCTCTGCGATGTGACCCCGAAGGGAGGCACCGTGTAGCAGCACGCTATACCTATACACATATGTATGCGTCGCGTATACTCAAAGTTTTAACAGAGAAAGTAAAAGTCAAATAATAGTAACAATTTAGAACTATTCTTAACGATTGAATAGTTTATCTAACTGTAGACGATCCAGCCATTTAAGCCGTGTGGTGCTGGCATAGAAAGCCGTGTGGTGCCGGCATAGAATTTCACCACCCCAACTCTTCCCGTGGGTGTCGTAAGAGGCGACTAAGGGAAACACAGCGGGGGGCGGGCAGCAGCGCCTTCTGCAGAACAACTACACCGAACTGCGATCCCCAACCCGCACGCCCAGCGTGGGGATTATGGGCAATAACCCCCAAATAATGATGCCATCTATGGCGCTCATTAGGGGAGGGCTATGTCCAGCAGTGGACTATTATAGGCTGGTGATGTTGATGTTGATGATGATGTAGACGATCCAGAACTAGTTTAAATGATCCTTATTTTATACCAGGAAGGAAGAGTCCCCAAGACGCTGCAGCGTCTAAGTCAGACTGGTAAAAAATGCAGCTATTGCGCTGCATCACGCTGCATTGCTCACCGGCGTAACATGTTCCTATAAGTTAGGATAGAACTAAGCTTTTTTGCGTTGGGGGCCATTGTAACCCTATAAACAAAGCATCTCCACTATTTATAGTTTTTTTTAAGAAGTGTGAAGTTGTAATTCATATTTATATTAGTAATAAAAAACAAATTATTTTTTAAATAAACTTCTGGGCTTACAAATATTTTAAGTTACAAGTGGCATATTAGCTCAATACCTACATGCAATATTTACGAAAGATCATGGTAAATAAAGAAGTTATGGGCAGGAAGAAGTGTCGGATTTTTATTTATGTTTGTTTTCCGCAACTTCATCCGCGTAAATTGCAAATTTGAGTAAGGACTTGTGTTTTCAGGAAATCCCCTACGTCCTCAACCCTCAAACTGAGAAGCATGGCGCTAGGAGAGGACGGCTATTACACGTGCACTGCGAGCAATGTCGGGGGACAAACCAATATCACATACGAAATCCGTGTGTTAGGTAAGTTTAATCGTTACGAATATTATAAATACAAAATATTTGATTGTTTGAATTGAATAGGAAAATCTGAAACTACGGGACTGATTTAAAAAATATTTCACCATTACAATCATACAGTATCCCTGATGTACATAGACTATTAAAAAAATGGGATTTGTATGAAAACATCAATAATATCTGTATGACTGTGTTAAAATGTATATTATATTTTTTTTTAAATACCCTTGCGAAGCCGGGCGGACCGCAATTGTCTCATATGTTTTTAATTGTCTTAAAAAGCACATGTCTACTCAATAGAATAATATAACTACAAAACTATAATATAAATATAAAACTTATACATAAAATCATTAGTCATCATCATATTAATACCTTTAGTTAAGCCTCAGAGCCCAGGAGCTATTTAATTAGTGAAACTTGGATTAAGTACATAATAACGGTTTAGATTTACCTCATTTTAAGTGAACTGTAAAGTTTTTATGAGAAATAAAGTTATTTAAACCTAATACTAAGCACTACGGGGCAGGGGCAAAGGTTTGTCTGAAACCTCACCACATATCATCACCGGACAGCGAAAACCATCACGCGATTAATGGATGACCCCTAAGGATAACTTAAACTTTCCTTCTAGCGCGACCTGTGATTGAAAATACCTACACAGATAATACGTTCAAAGCTGTGGAAGGGGACTTGGGGCTCAGGATACCTTGCAGATCTACAGGGAACCCCGCGCCTGTCATCAGGTGGCTTAAAGATGGATATTACGTTAAAACAGGTAAAGTAACATCGACTTACAATAATATGTAGATCTTTTGAATACGGACTTTATCACAAAAACTAACAATAACACAATTTCGACTTTTTTTAATATACCCATACATATCCGATTTTTACTTATGTTTGTCCAAGGAATGTTATGAAGTCGGTCTTTTGTTTTATTTACCTATATCTAGCTGTCCGATACCTATAGTCATAATTAGTGTTTTTTTTAATATTTTGAAAGTGAACTGCGTTTTAGAAATATTAATCCGATGGTGTTAGTGTTTATATAGCGACTGAGACATTGTTCTAAGGATGTCTAAAAAAATCTCTGTAAAATTAATTGATTATTTGTAATGTTGAACGATGGTTGATATCTATATTTATTTGTATTAAAAATATCGCTCACAACTGCCATGCCAACAAAACTACCACAATGCATAAGAAAAAGATGATGTACAGATATAATGCTTCTTTTCTTCTAAAATACATTCTTCTCCATTTTTCGTACCTACAGGCGGATGATGTTGATTAGGTTATTGTTGATGTTGTTATCCGAGTTTTTCACGGAGTCTAGTTTTTTGTTTGTGTAAAGCCTGTTTCATTTTATTTTTTGTGTATTATGTAGGTAGGTACTAGGTACAATACATGCAATTACTATTTTTGTTACGATAACTACATTAGTATTTTATTTTTGAGTAGCGTATTGATCGGTACCTACACTGTCACTTTTCCAACACTAGCAGTGTAACCACGAGTCTCATGTTTCACTAATTACTGTTGATCACACCGCACAGTGTAACCACGAGTCTCATGTTTCACTAATTACTGTTGATCACACCGCACAGTGTGACCACGAGTAAAATAAATTACTCGTAGTCACACTGGTGTAGCAAAACAGTGTGACCACGAGTCCGTCATCAATGTTACAGGGTTCACCACAGAAGATGGGTCGTTTTACCTGTCAAATATGAGTAAAGGTGACGAAGGAACTTACGAGTGTGAAGCGAAGAACCCCTTGGGAGCCGCAAGAGAAAGCTTTAAAGTAATAGTGAACAGTAAGTACCTAGCCTGAAATATCTATGTATTGTATTAGTTTATCAGTTACCTAGTACAGTACCCATAACACAAGCTCTGCTTAGCTTGGAGCTAGGTGATGCTTTGTGAAATGTCCAGCATTATTTGCAATTAGTTTTTAATTAGTTCAACTTTGTCGAAACTAAATTTTCTACTTTACATAAAGTAGGTTTTAGTAAGGTAATTGTGTCAGTTTTATTATGATCTCAAACTTTCATAAAAATAATCTAGGTCACCCAGTGAGGTGTAATCTAGTAATAGTACTTCAATGATGTCGCCTATGTTCATCATAGATCATGCAAGATTCTAATGGTGAAAGAATTATCAAATCGGTCCAGTTGTTTCGGAGCCTTAGATGGCATTATTTATCGTTTGGGGGTTATTGCCCATAATTCCTCCCCCGTTGGGCATGCGGGTTGGGGCTCGCAGTTCTGTGAAGTTGTTCTGCAGAGGGTGCTGCTGCTTGTTCCCAGGCGTGTCTCCCTTAGTCGCCTCGTACGACACCCATTGGAAGAGTTGGGGTGTTGAAATTCTATGCCGGCACCACACGGGAAACCCATACCCGTACCCATAACACAAGCTATAAAAACCAAATTTTTCAGAATCGCCAGACGCAGGTCCCCCTGCGTCCATCATCAACATCGGCGCTGGCAACACTTCGGCCGTACACTGTCACCTGCCGCATACGAGGAAGGATTCCTTGCGTTGGTATAAGGTTAGTAGTAAGATTAGTGCACGTCGTACAAACATGACATATAACATAATAGAGCTGTTTGCAACTACTTCCTCGGGTTGGGGATTTGCACAGGTTTTTCCGTATTTGGAACGCAAAACTTGAAAAAGCACTGAATATTAAGAAACTTGTAGGAGAAAACAATTTGTAGGGGAAATAAAAACACATGTTACGCAATAAATTCCCGATGAATAATAAAATTGATAACGTATCTAAAGTTTTAATTCAAATTATTTGTTTCTAGACAGTAACATATTATCCCATAACCTCTGTGGCGCGGTGGGCGAAGGTCCGCCTGCGATGCAGAAGGTTGTTGAAGTTTGGGGTTCGATTCCCGCCTCGGTACAAATATTTGTACGACATGCAAATACTTTTCAGGGTGTTCTGGTCGTTTTCTATGTATAGTAAAATATCTATCTATGTAATTGTATTATGTATATCAGTCACCTAGTACCCATAACACAAGCTCTGCTTAGCTTGGGGCTGGCTGTGTGGATTGGCCTGAATTATTTATATATTCTACTTCCAGAATGGCGCCTTAATCCACAGAGGGGAGCTGACGATCAGAAACGCCCGTACATCCGACTCGGGTGTCTACACTTGCAGAGTCAGTGACTACAGCGGGTCCAGCGATGGTCACGTTTTGGTCAAGGTCGGGCAGAAGCCGACCTTCGAGTTCGACGAAGGAACTGATATTATGTTTGAGGAAGGCGCGCTGTATACCTTGAGTTGCGATGCTATCGGCGAGCCGCGTCCTACTGTAAGTCTGATCCGATTTCACTAAACTACATGTAACAGGATTTAAAGTTGAATTTCACATTCACGCACAAACACATTCTCAATTTTTTTTTAATATATGTTATCTGTAATTTTTTTATTTATATTCTATTTTTGTTGTGCCAAGGAGGCGGGCGATGGATGATGGGCTCCACAGCTTATAACTTTTGCCGTCTCATCGTTCACTTGTTACTTATCTAAACTACGAGTATGAACCTTGTTGTAAATAAATTATTTTGAATTTGTATTTCGTATCAAAATTTTATTCCATAGAACAAGTTATTTGGGTACTCATCAAAGTTAATAAAGAACATCTAGGCAAACAATAAGTTAAATTTGACAAGACCAGCTATGTAATACAACTGAACAATAAGTTCTTGTAGAATTTAAAGGGGCTACGGGGGCGTATAGGATCATACGGACCTGTTTTGAAGAACATTAACGTTTCATCCCTTACAAGGGATGTCACCAGGGTGAGTGCGGCTCATGTCGCCTCCGTATTCGCTTCTATGTGCACACTGAATCTGATTTCAGATTATCATCATCATCAGCCTATAGTAATCCAATGCTGGACATAGGCCTCCCCTAATTGATGATTTCAGATTGCCCCTTCATACATAATAAAAAGATGTACCTATATATTTATCTATAGGGATTGGTTTTAAACTCATCAGGGGTGTAGTTATGCGAACCGATGAACGTCAAGATACCATTATACCTATCTAAGCCGGTAAAACACACATTATATCATTCATTATTATATATCATTGCAGATAACATAGGGTAGCGAAAGCGATGTATTGTATGCTTGTCTGTAAGTTAATTCGCAAAAGAGAAATAAAAACAAAAATTAACCGCATGGTTTGGGATTGCAGTATACTTGGTGGCACAATGGTGAGCTGCTAGAAACCACAGAGAGCTTCTACTCCTCGAAAATGGAACTGGGCACTCAAGGGCAATATGTCTGTGAAGCTAGCAACGAGTTCGGAAATATTGCTCGGACTTACAACATTTATTCCCATGGTAATTATGTTTTTTTTCATACTTTGACAATTAGGTCACATCGGTCGTAACAAATTGTAAATAAATATAAACCTATGAACAACGTCTGGTTTAATCCCTCATACGGGATGCTAATGAAATCTGCACGTACATATTACTATATCCTCAACTATCTGTTTCAGATTGTATAGTCAACATAAAGGAGCAAACTTCAAAACTTCAACCTCTTATGGTATCATCCAAGCTCGACTGGGTGGAACATCCAGTCAAAAACGGATTCATGTCAATCCCCAGGGGCGAATACGTTGTTCTCGCTTGCCCGAATCGCTTCAAAACCCTCCCGAAGTCCTACACCACCGCATTCTGCGAAGGAGGTAGTAACTTCAAGATACGCGGACGTATCTACGAATACAAAGATATCGCATGTACCCAAAATATTGAACACAAAGTAGACAATACTGGTGAAAAATGCTCCCACGGTAACACAGAGCTAGTAAAAGTAGGTTTTACGGTTTTATCAGAGTTGATAGAAGCTTACGAAGTCTGTTTCGATAAGGATAAACAAAGACCTGTTTATGCCAAGATTCGTATGAGACAATCTGCAGCGGATGTTGATTATTCAGAGTCTAAATGGTCGGATGACGGGATAGATTTGGATTACGGATCTGCGTACGATTGCGATCGGCAGAATAGCTTGACCTCGTCCGATTTGGGTCGGTGGTTCCATAGGGCGGATGGTTGCTGCTTCGGCAAGCGGCAGCTGGTGAGCCCAAAGGATTTGCAGATCGGAGTGGCGCAGAGAGCAGCCTACAGCAAGATGAATGTAGTCCCTCATTGGAGTACATGCAACGCGGATGTGAGTATTTGAGTAACATAAGTATCGATATGTAAGGTAAATTAAGTAAGTCAAATACTTACTTTGACAGAACACAATTTCGCCTACTCTTTATTCTGTTTCTATAATATCTGGGATCAGATTTAGCGCTAGTATGAAAACCTGACCTGCGACCCGTGCACCCACTGGCTTCACCCCGGTGCAGCGGTGGGTGTAGGGGCGCTCCGTGGGGTTCGTTCTTCTTAGGTCTTCTTGTTGTCCGAGACAGTTCCTTGTTATTTATAATACTGTTGGAGAAGAACACACCTACAAAAAATAAAGAAAAACTAGCTGTCTGTCATCACTTCGTCTTGCGTCTTTCACCGAGCGCAGTCGATCATTTCTCTTGGGTCTCTCGTCCAGTGCGGACGTTCACTTTCTTCCCTTGTAAATTGTTGTAGTTAATTATTCATACGAATTATTAACTTTTATATTGAGGCTGTTTTGTAATTCCCTTTTAATAATATATCGACTTCTGATTCCTAAAATTATTATTTTTTTCAGTCACACAACTGGAACGAGGTGGAGCAGCGCGTGAGGAATCTAGTCAAGTCATCGTTCACTGAACTGTCAGTGACGACAGGAGTGGCTGATGACGTCACTCTACCGGGGAGTGACATGGCTCCTCACAGAATACACGTGGCGGACAGACGGACCCAGCAGGCTGTGCCTAAGTATATATGGAAGGTAAGCCTATAATCAGCCTGATGGTTCACCGCTGGACATGTGCTGGACTTGAGTGTAACGGCCTAATTTTATAAACAGTTATGATTGACAATTTACAAACTAATCAATTTAGCCCAAGCTTAGCAGAGCTTGTGTTATGCATTTTTTTCCTAAAAATCAAAGCTGTCCAAATAAGGCTGAGTGCCCAGAATTCTGGCAGCACTGCCATCCAACGTGGGATGACGGACTCGTTGTCACACCGTTTTGCTACACCAGTGTGACTACGAGTAATTTATTTTACTCGTGGACACTACTCTGAAAAGGATCGCACTTGACTAAATAATAGGTAATAGTCACACTGGTGTAGCAAAACGGTGTGACCACGAGTCCGTCATCCAACGTGGCACTGCTGCCTAATTAGTGAAATAAAAGCCAGCATTCCGATCACACTCTATGAGAAGCTTGTAAGGTGTATGAAGTTAATATAGTATACTCGTACCCGGGTTAGGTACGTCGTCGTAGTATTCTATAACAACTAAATACGCTGAAAAGTTACTTCAAACTGTTTTTGATGGCGAAGTATCTAACCCCAGTTTCCGAAGATAAGATCTTGCTAAGGCTAGCGAAGTAGTTACATATTTCATTCCTTCGAAAAAAATTATAGTTGAAATTATGAGAAAAAAACAAAGCAACAAATTTTGTCCTATTATAAACATTTTTGTTCGAAGTGAAATGTAAATTGACGTAACCAAGTGTTCCTTGAGCTCCTATATATTAATTATACAAGAGTATGAATACAACCTATAAATAAAAAAATCATCTTTCAGCTCGTCCAAGAACCATCATCAGCATCATCCCTCGTCATCGTTCAAGTGAACGTCCCTGACCTACTCCCTTCAGACGCAGCCTCCTACGTCCGCTGTCGAGACATTTGCGACTCTACTAAATGGATGAAGGGTTCTAATTGGTATGACGTCTCTAAAGGGTTCACTTACTGCTGTTCTCTAAAAGACTTCGAGGATAGTTTCGGTTATAAGTATATTTTCGAGCCTTATTACAGCGTACTTCGAGATGTTTCGCTGTTACCCGATCCTCTTAGCTTGACTAGATAAGTAGACTATATTTATTTATTGCTGAATGAGACCGCACGACATTTCATTTGTGCAGCGTTATTAATTATTATTAATATTTTTGCGAGCCCGGTAATTTTTTGATAAAATATTTTGTGTTTTCTTTGATAACTTTGGATGTCGTTTTAGTCGATATTAAGATGATAGGATAAATTAAGTATATTAAATACCTTTTATATATTTTATGGAATTAAATTATATATCTGAATATCAAAAATTAATAGGAACTATCGAATTTATTAGTTGATATCTATGTATCAAGTAGTATTTTTTTTTGGACAGAGCAAGAAAAACGTTATTTTTTGCATTGTAAACATGACCTTGTGACGAAAAAAACATAGGATTATTGTTAATTCTTTGATCAATTCTATTTCGATAAGAACTAATACAAAAGGTACTTAAATTGGAGTTAATCTAGATCTAATACATTTTGTAAAAGTAAACAAATAGCCCATATCATGAGCTATTTTCGCTAAGACTGGTCGCCGACTCTCGTATATTATGCGAATGACGTATATGTTTTCCGTTAATACTCTTTTTCAGATTCAGTTAGTATTATTAAGTATTAAAATAAAAGTGCTATAGATTTATTTTGTGTTTTTATTGTTACATATAATAGCAGATTAGATAAGAACTAACGGAAACTGTGACCTAGAGTCATCTGTTATCTAGAAGTCTTATTATACATAGATTATAATTTGAAACAATATGTTAGAATTCGTTTAATAATGGTACATCCAGAATTAATAAAAAAAAAGTAAATAATAACCATAAACAGTAAGTATATTTTTCAATTACTACGATAATCTTTTAACTTAATAAAAAATTTTGGTAAAAGAGAAAAATACAACTTATAAAATAACATTAACTTTACTTAGAAATAAACACTACGAATCTACACAATAATCTATACCAATAATGTATTTATGTTAATAATTATAAATATAATTAAGTATTTGTAATTAGCAAAAGCAAGAATTTAATTATGTACCTTTAAAGTGTATTTGATACTATCCGTGCTAATTCGGTTCTCTGCGATGCATAGATACGATCCCTCATTGCTCTGTGAAATATTTTCCAAGTGTAGTGTTGAATTTCTCCTGAAATAATACAAAAAGAATCGGATTTTAGTATATGTTGAGGTACCTGTAGATTTTATGCAACAATCTGTGGCTACCTAAACTGCTTTATTTAGTTTATTTTATTTTTAAATAAGTTATTCTAATTTAAGCATTAATATTCATTAAGCCCTTGAGAATTTGCTTCGATTGTTACATTCTGGTAGGTACATAATATAAAATAAAATATTGTATCCAAAACTACTAGGTACCTCAATGTAAACAGTACAATAAGAATAGCAGCATGATTGTAAATAGTAATTCTAATTTGAGTATTTAATAGTAATTTTAAGACTCGATACTCATGAACTAGCGGTTGCCCGAAAAGTATCTAGTATTCATAAATTAATTCTAATTAATACGTTATAGGAACTTCATCGATTGCGCGCATATTTTTTTTTTTGCATTTTCAGTGTTCTACGAGTGATTTTGTTCTCTAACCATAGTAATCATGGGTGGGCCAACTATTACAAATAGTCGAAGAACTACTTACCCCCTTATTCATAATGTCTGCTTATTATAATAGGTATAAACAGTTGCTAAGTGATATTTTTTACTACAACTTATGTCAACAGATTGAGAAATAGCAATTCTTTTAGGTAGCATACTATTATGAATAAAGGGGTTTTAGTCCATTGAGTCTACTTATAACCAAAGTCTATAGGATAGTTAGTTTAAATAAATAATTCAGGGCAAACACAGCATCATCTAGCCCCAAGCTAAGCAGAGCTTGTGTCAAGGGTACTAGATATATACGTAATAAATTACATACATAGATATTTTTTACAAAACATAGGAAATAACCAGAACACATGCGACAAATATTTGTAGTTAGTTTAAATAAATAATTCAGGGCAAACACAGCATCTAGCTGCAAGCTAAGCAGGGCTTGAAATCAAAATCAAAAATGGAAATACCCAGAACACATGCGACAAGACATGCAGATCAAAGTCCCGAGGCGGGAATCGAACCTCCAACGTCACGTCACGGACCTTCGACCAACCGCACCACATAATATATGTTTACCTGGCTGCAGTCTTGAAGACAGAGTCTCTGGCGGTGATCTCCCATCGGATCGTGGCCGCCGGGCTGCCGTATAGCACGTTACAGGGGAGTTCTACTGTGGAACCCACTTTGGCACTGACTGTTGCCGATTGGGGCGGCTCGATGTATGGCGGTACTAAAAACAAGCGAATAACATCATCATGATCAGCCTACAATTAATAAATAAATAATGCCGGACAAACCACACAGCATCATCTAGCCGCAAGCTAAGCAGAGCTTGTTATGGGTACTAAATGACTGATCAACATCAACAACAACATCACCCGCCTATAATAGTCCACTGCTGGACATAAACCTCCCCTAATGAGCGCCATAGATGGCATTATCATCATCAGCCTACAATAGTCCACTGCTGGACCTCTAGGCCTCCCCAAATGAGCGCCATAGATGGCATTATTCATCATTTGGGGGTTATTATAATAAATAAAAAAAAATTATAAAATAAATAGCCCATAATCCCCACGCTGGGCATGTGGGTTGGGGATCGCAGTCCAGTGGAGTAGTTCTGCAGAGGGCGCTGCTGCCCGCCCCCCGGTGTGTTTCCCTTAGT
This sequence comes from Eupithecia pulchellata, assembly GCA_963931895.1. NCBI lineage: Eukaryota > Metazoa > Arthropoda > Insecta > Lepidoptera > Geometridae > Eupithecia > Eupithecia pulchellata. The sequence continues at coordinate 1,947,890 of OZ007534.1, read as the reverse complement.
CGCCTCTTACGACACCCACGGGAAGAGTTGGGGTGGTGAAATTCTATGCCGGCACCACACGGCTAGAATGACTGATATTATGTACATAATACAATATTATTACATAGATATACACAATTAGTCACAATTGTGGAGCAAGAGACGTAAAAATATCATTCAAAAATAGTAAGGCATGTACCTAGAACTTCCAAAGTGATCGTCATTTCGGCTCTTCCCACACTATTTTCCGCTATGCAGTGGTAGTTGCCAGAGTCATTCCACAATGATTGAAAACTGAAAATAGAAAACAGCAACCATTAGCAAACTAGTCAATTATATTTTATATCAATTGGAAAATCGTACCAATGTAATTAACGAACGACGTTGTACAATGTAATTTATAAAATATAAAATACAATGGTATTTTATAAACTATAAAATACAATGTATTTCATATTAAAGAATATTTATCGGGTATTTATCGCGTACCTTTTGTTTTTATTTTCCCCTACGTTTCCATCGCGTTGCAGCGATCGTGGTCACGGGGCGACTGGATGTGAGATCAAAAAACACCCAAATTTTAATCGTGAAGATGGTTTTCGCCTCTCTTCCTCGTGGAATCCTGTGATTAATAAGTGCGGGCGTCGTGTACAGACTGCACTGCATTCGGACACGGTCAGTGTAGTGTGTCGTACTGTGAACGTGGACATTCCTGATTCAGAAGACGAATTGAGGGTAGTCGTGGATACTGCCGTCAATTCTTGGCAGTAACTCGCAGAACATCCAGTCGCCCCGTGACCACGATCGCTGCAACGCGATGGAAACGTAGGGGAAAATAAAAACAAAAGGTACGCGATATAAATACCCGATAAATATTCTTTAATATGTCAACAAATCGTGAAAGTTTAAAAAGTTTTACAATGTATTTCATTAATGCAGCCAGCCGAGTGAAATAATTAGCATTTATGCAGAAATACATACATCCTACATTATCCCTGAGGAACATAGGCTATAGAATATTTTCAAATAAGTTAGGGATCCATATGAACACTTCAAGTGCACAGAAACGTCATGGCCTCTGGAAGGTTCCGATCTGATTCTTAAGACATCCAACGGCCTGATTGGGAAGTCAATTCTTTCTTCTCCATTGTCGACTCCAGTCCAGATTACTACTATAGCAATAAAGATATACCTACTAAGTAATTACCGCTGATTTAAGAATCGAGCGAGTTGACTACAGAAAAAGTAGATAAAATCAGAAGGTGGCAACTCGCGTGAATCATTCGAGCGAGTTGACGAATAAGCCACTACAAGGTGTGTCGCTCATCGACCCGGTATAGTTCTAAAGGTACTAAACTACAAGGTATGTATGTCGCTCATCACCCCTATATGATATAGTTCTAAAGGTACTAACTACAAGGTGTGTCGCTCATCGACCCGGTATAGTTCTAAAGGTACTAACTACAAGGTATGTATGTCGCTCATCGACCCGGTATAGTTCTAAAGGTACTAAACTACAAGGTATGTATGTCGCTCATCACCCCTATATGATATAGTTCTAAAGGTACCAACTACAAGGTATATCGCTCATCGACCCGGTATAGTTCTAAAGGTACTAAACTACAAGGTATGTATGTCGCTCATCGACCCGGTATAGTTCTAAAGGTACTAAACTACAAGGTATGTATGTCGCTCATCACCCCTATATGATATAGTTCTAAAGGTACTAACTACAAGGTGTGTCGCTCATCGACCCGGTATACTTCTAAAGGTACTAACTACAAGGTACATCGCTCATCGACCCGGTATAGTTCTAAAGGTACTAACTACAAGGTATGTATGTCGCTCATCGACCCGGTATAGTTCTAAAGGTACTAAACTACAAGGTATGTATGTCGCTCATCACCCCTATATGATATAGTTCTAAAGGTACTAACTACAAGGTGTGTCGCTCATCGACCCGGTATACTTCTAAAGGTACTAACTACAAGGTATATCGCTCATCGACCCGGTATAGTTCTAAAGGTACTAACTACAAGGTACGTCACTCATCGACCCGGTAAAGTTCTAAAGTTACTAACTACAAGGTATATCGCTCATCGACCTGGTATAGTTCTAAAGTTACTAACTACAAGGTATATTGCTCATCGACCCGGTATAGTTCTAAAGGTACTAACTACAAGGTATGTCGCTCATCGACCCGATGCCTGTCCCCCAGCGTGATGCTGACGTCATCCTGCGACATCTCCCAATGCACCGTTGCCTCGGGGATCGCTTCCACGTCACAGCTCAGCTGAACAGTGTTGCCTTCTCGCACTGTCGCTGTTGTCACGTTGTTTTTGATAGTTGGAGGAACTGGAAATGTAAGTATAAATGTGAATTTATATATTAAAAAAATATTTATTTTATTCATTTATTTCAGGCAACATTAGTCTAGAACAGGATGGAAGGTACTTAAAAACTAAGACCCATATAAAATATATACCTTAATCTAACATACATAAAATAATAATATATGAATACTGTGCGACTGTTGCGTTGTGTAGTCCATATTATCTGATAAATGAGAGTATCAAATGTTTAGCTTGGCGCTGCTGGGCCGATCCCTGTTTGGAGGCCAAGTATTTTGAGAACCATCTTTTTGAAAAACTTACCTAAAAAACTTTTTATACATATACATAATCAAGAGAATTTTCAACATCGGTCCATAATTTATGGAGAAATTAACGAACACACATACAGCCGAACATAGAATCTCCTCGTTTTTTAAATCAGTTAAATCCTTTCCTTCGATTTAATACACTTTTCTTACTGGGTTTGGATACAGTAAAATAATATATTTTATCATTCTACTCGAGGAGAGCGATGCTGCCAGCATTCTGGACACTGCTTTCTGGTGACGTTTTAGATTTTTAAGAAATAATTTAGAGAACTGTAAATACTACAAGTATTTCTTTCAGTACTGTAATTTTCTACCTTTGAAACATATTTTTCCTTATTTATTATAAGTCAGATAAATACTTACATTGTATCGTAATAGTAACTTCTTTAGAATCCTGTCCAATCACATTCGAAGCTGTGCAACGGTATATGCCGCCATTTTCCTTTTCGAGAGAAGAAATCTTCAGTTTTCCTTCGTCCACCGTAGCGCTTGTAGGTAGATCGCCGAATTCAAATCCCTCTAGTGTTTTGTACTGCCATGTTACCTGAGGCACTGGTGTGCCTCCGGTAATACTGTGTATGAGAATATGATGAATCATTCAAGATGCGACAAAATTTAGCCTATGTATTTCCGTAATTAGGTGAAATCTAGGTCGTAAGATGACACAGCACCCTATTTATTTTTATAAGAATCTCGCTCAGTTTTATGCTAATAAATAATACGAAATAATGAATATTGGTTCAGAAGATGCATACCGACACTCATCACTTATCCAATCGCCAGGTTTTGCAAAGATTTCTGTTTTTTCTAATGTAACGACTGGAGCCTCTGAAAAGAAAAACAATGTTTTTTGTAAGAAGCAATTAAAATTCTAAAAGCATGCTGTACGGAGCTGTACTGTACATCTCAGATACAAATTATGCAGAGCGAATTGCTGAGCATCTATTTAATATATTGTATTATATATATATATCACTCATCTAGTACCCATAACACAAGCTCTGCTCAGCTTGGGGCAAGATGATGCTGTGTGGATTGTTTGGAATAATTTATTTAAATAGTAATTTTGTGAGCCTATAGAAATGAAATTGCTGAAATCTAAAATCTGTCGATGTGATGCGTTAATAAAATTCCAACTCACCCAACCCAGCTATACGAACATCTGCAGTGAAATATCTCGTCTCCACTTCGTTTGACGCAACACATTCGTAAGAACCACCGTCGTCTATGCCAACATTCTTTACAAGCAAAGTGTTCCCTTCAACAATCGCGTTAGGGTTTGAAAATGAGTCAACCTCAGTGTTGTTGAAGTTCCATTTGACCTTGGCTTCCGGGTAGGCATCGACTTGGCAAGCGAGTGTTAGGTCTTCTCCGTACTTAACTGAAGTATCTGTAATATGTACATTGATAATTAGTTAATAACGTAAGAGTCGACTAAAGAAAAACACACCGGGGGGCGGGCAGCAGCGCCCTCTGCAGAACAACTCCACCGAACTGCGATCCCCGCATGCCTAGCGTGGTGATTATGGGCAATAACCCCCAGATGATGAATAATGCCATCTATGGCGCTCATTAGGAGAGGCCTATTTCCAGCAGTGGACTATTATAGGCTTATGATGTGAAATAACGTAAAAAATAAGTTTTATTTTTCGTGTGACCCGTGGAATCAGTATTGCCATACAGCGAGGCAATGCAACCAGCGTCTTAAGGATACTTCCAACTGGTATTCATATGGATCAGTTAAGCAAAAGTCAGCAGTTAGTTAAGTTGTTTCATTTGTAAATGCTTATACTCATTGGTTTTTAATTAAATTTTTTTGTCAATCACATCAGCCATGGGTCTGCTCGTCTATTAACAAATAAATAAATAATAAAGGTTTTATCCCTATTATAAAATTAAGTACCTACCTTGTGGCGTTTGGATCACGTCGAAACTGAAAGTTCTGTTCACAAATATTTGGAAAGCTTGCGACGCATTACCGAGAGCGTTTTCAGATATACAGTACAATGTAGAGTTGTCGGTTACGTTCGATATCGTCAAGTAGCTAATATGCACTGAAGGAATCTCCAGTAAGATTTCCTGAAACATATTTAAACGTAAAACATTTACAAAATTATTGAATAAATAATTCAAAATATAAATTTATTAATAAGCAACTGTTTACTTATTGCTTTGTAATTCTCATAATTGTTATGCTCCTCTTCTGCATTACGATGGCTTTTTCTATGTTATATTTATATTAATATACAAGGTTATTTTTAAAACACCAGCAACCTACGGTGACCACGTTCCTAGCATCATAAGCAACGTTTGTTTTCTGACTTTTGATAGTTACTTCTTTTTATTTCCATACTAGCGGTCCGCCCGGCTTCGCACGGGTATTTAATTTTTCATACGGAACCCTAACTTTTTTGAAAATATTCTATAGAATAGCCTATGTTCATCACGGAAATTTTAGGATTCTAATGGTGACAGAAACTTTCATATCGGTCCAGTAGTTTCGGAGCCCATGCAATTCACAAACAAACAAATATTTTCTCTTTATAATATTATTTAGATAGTATAGACAAAAATAAATATTACCTAATTGAAATATCCACTTGATGCTAGGAAGCTGGTCACCGAAGGTTGCTATTGTTTAAAAAAACCTTGTATATCTAATAACAACAAGCTGCTTACGATAAGGCTTAGGCATCCATACGTTCTAGAACTAGCCGTTGTTAGGCTGGTATTGTTGATGAAATGACACAAAGTACAAACCTCTCCGTATAAAACTGACCCTTTCCCGTCTCCCCAACGAATATTGGGCTTTGGGAACGCATTGACCTTACAAACCAACGTAAATTCTGTCCCAAAGTCGATAAGATTCTGTTCTGTGTATAGAATTTCCACTTCCGGCGCAATCCAGCTCGCATTCACAACTGCAAATAATATTATATTTATTTTGCGTTATTTGGAAAACAAACAGTTTTTTAAGTTCTTTGACTTAAATACAATACAAAAATGCTTTATTGTACACCAGAAAAATAACATAAGAAAATACTACACATTAGCTTGTACTATTAAATTCAATATTAACATGAGATAAAGGTGAATATAGCAGTTATGGCCATAGACATAAAGTACTTTACGCGAAGATGCACCCTAACTTCGGAGACTCGGTATTTGTCTGTCACAAGGCTGTCTTTTGAACCATGATACGATACAAGAATATGTTGAGTACAAAGCCCGTTTGTCAAATCAAACTTGGATACGCCTTAAGTTATAAACAAAATACCTTGAACTTGAGGAAATATGTACTTTGTCGATCCTTTGATTCTTTGGTGAGTGTCCATATCTTGTCCGATCACCTGGAAATTAATCATACACATAACAGCTTTTTTGAAAATACTAATTGTCTATTAATCTTATCCATAAATCATAAGAAAATGTATTTTCTTTAAAAAAAACCTTATTTGATTTAATTACATTTCAGTGTAGGGTTTTGCAAAAAAAAATTGTTGTAGGAACCTATATAAATACTATTTTATACAAATAATAGCAGTACATGGTGAAAATATGCTCGAATTACCAATAATTTTGTATTAAGTTGTAAGGAAAATTCGTCCGACAGCGGAGCCTTAAGTTTGTTCAGACAAAATAAATTTTGTCTAACTATTGAAGAAAATAAATGTACTTTACCAAAATCTTACCCAGATTCGGAAGGACTTCCCATGTTCCACCATGTGCTGAGGGGCCACAAACAATCCCGTGGCCACTTCCTGGACATACTCAATACTTTTGGCGTTTTCTCCGAAATTGACCCATTCTATAGAATCTAGCTTTATAGCCTTGTCTATGCTGATTATTACGAAGTTAGGGGAGCCTGAAAGTAAATGTTGCACCTTTGATTTTGATTCACGCTTTCGGTCAAATTTATCTACGATCCACAAATATGGGCTAATCCACCTACGAGCTATTAGTTAGTTACTCGTAGTTTTACTATTAGTTATACGACATATAACAAAATGATCAAAAAACAACCAAATAGTCATACTGAGCAGTAGGTATAAATAAACGGATCCGATAATTTTGGATTGGGCTCGTCCATTTAGTTATATTCGTAAATACCTACACTTGTTCCGGCTGGTCTGGGTTCATTTTAAGAAGTTATTACTAGATATTGTATATTTATAATGCGGAACAATCCACACAGCATCATCTTTAGACAACAAACTAAGCAGAGTTTGTATTATGGGTAATCGATGACTGATACAATACAATAAATTACTTAGATTTTTTATAATACATAGAAAAAGATCAGAACATTGTACGAACCTTGTTAGTTAAATACCAGTGCTCTATTAGTCATCTAAAAACAACCACACTACTTAGCATGTGGTGAGACGAGGTGTGGATTGTCCATCATTATTATATTCGACACTTAAAGGCGAATACGAAAATTTGTGTTGTGGGCTTAACAAACTAGTACCTAGAAAATGACTGGAGTATGCCTTGAACTACTCAATTTACCTGCTATCGGTCTCCGGCTAGTTTCCTCTAAACCCCTCGGCCGTTTTGTGGAGAACCCGTACTGAAAGGGGATGTAGTTCCTTTCGTAGAAAGACACGGAGGAAGCGCCCTCGCTTCGGATGCTAACCGAGTATTCGCCAGGGTATGGTTGGCGGAGATGTATTACCTAAAACCATTGCAGTATTATAGTCACTATGACTAATTGTCTGAAACAGGTCACAACTCACAAGTTAAAAGATTAATACTTTTTTTTTTGCTATAAACTCTATAACATAATTCGTAGAATAACAATTGTTATTACAATTGTTATTCTACGAATACTATAGTATAGTACCTATGTTTACATACTATAGTATAGTACCTATGTTTTTATCTGTGCTCTGTAATTCCTAGACTAATTATTAGTCTATGTCATTATCGCCAATATAATTACTAAATTATGTCAATAACCATAAAATCTAAGGTGAAAAATATGTATTGCAACTTGGAAGAAGTTGGAATACATCCATATCCATATGCATAGGCGCACAATCCATAAAATCCTTTAAGGTAAAGTAATAGGAGTGACTGAAACCCGAATCGGTATATGATATCAATGAATTTATCATTTTAAAAGTATAAAATTTGAAACCAAGTAAACACTTGTTCTGATTTAGTTATTTGATTGAAGTTTTGTTTGTTAATAAATGTTTCACCATTCATGTTAATATTTAGTTAGGGTAAAATAAATACCTATCTTTTAGAAGATATGATAATTATCGAAGGCTCTTATTTTAGCCTTCAATAACTGATTATAAGCAGCAAGCTTCACAATAAATGAATGCTATACTTCTTTCTTATACTTCTTGTACCAATATTCTGTGGGTAGATAGACAAGTGCCAGGTGGGAATATGTCATACTGTATATATAATATATAATATGTATGTAATATGTTATACTTGATACTTAGCAACGAAACGGCGGTCTTACAGCGATCACAGGGACTCGATAGATGAAGGCTTGGAAACTATCTGTTGCATCGTTTAGGCTTTTGTCCAGCTGCGAACAATTATGGGATGATATGGAGATACGAACCTGCGCATGTCGTGTCAGCAGCACTTTCTCATACGATCGCAGATGCTGGCCCCGTGCGTCAGTTATACTGGTAGTGACGAAGTGTCCCGATACGCTGATTAAGAAGTCCGTCGTGAAGGGATCCACTGAAAACTGAATATAAGAAAATGATATATAATAAATAAACCATTTATTTTCTCTCCACAAGGTTCACTTATAAATAAATCTTACAACGAAACTAGATATCTAGGTAAATTTAAACCTATTAATTTAATAATGAAATGATTCTGTATAATAAACTAATAAAATAAACTAGCTGTATTACAATATTGAAATATTATACTTTTAAAAATTTTCTACATTCTATGTTTATCAGTTCATGTGGGATTCTAATGGTAAAAAGATTTTTCAAAATCGGTCTATTAGTTTCGGAGCCTGTTCAATTCAAACAAACAATCAATTCTTTCCTGTTTATACATTTAGTATAGAGTCAATTATTTATCCCATCGATACCTAGCAGAGTTGCTGATGGGGCTAGAAGATGTTTTGCGGGGCGGATTGTCCAGCATTATTTACTTATTTTATTTTATTAGACATCAATGTTAAACCACAGACTTTTAATTAAAAAAAACATACCTAACGTTTTAGCAACTGCACCGACACCTCGTTTTGCGTCGGGGTTGTTAGAAATCATTATCAACATCAGCTTATACCTGCTGCCACCGGCTGGAAATAGGCCTCCCCTAATAAGCGCAATACCACCGTTTTCATCTTACCGCATCCAGCATCGGCCTGCAGTCTTTGGCAGATCATCATCCCACTTGGCGGGAGGGGGTCCTATACTATATTTGCCGAGTCGCGCTTCGCCACTCAAGAATACGTTTACTCCAGCGGTGGTCGGTTCTATGCGAGATAGGGCCGGGCCGCTTGACACTTCAGCTTATTCCTGGTTCTCAGTCGGAATTTTCGATACGAATCATCCTTCAGAGACACTCTGAGCATAGCTGGATTCATAGCTCCGTAGACTATGACTCACTGATTGAACATAACTACATTGTGTTTAATTTTTATATTTTTTTTTTGTAAATCAAAATTAGAAAACACTCTCCTCCACTCACGTCCTAGTTATGAAAAAAATCGGCAAAAATTTAACGAAAAGTAGAAAAATCTAAATACTATTAACAAAGAACGTCATTTGGCAAAAACCCGTACAGACCGTCATTTTTACCTTAAATCTTTAACGTAATCTATCGACTATCATAATCAATATTTGGGCATAAGTACGTTTTACCACTATAGGCTTCTGTCATATTAATGTTTGAGCATAATTATAGTTTGGCACTATCGATTAGTACATTTTGACACTAATACAATTTTACTCACTGACATCCTGCCTGACTTAGAGACGTTTATTACCCTACGCCCAAACTATTACCCCTTTCACTGCCCAGCTCAGCGATCTCAAGGAGCGCAGCGGAGCTCTACTGTAAGTGTTAGTTTAGCTATTTTATAAAACCCTTACCGATAGTTGTTTGTTGTTTTTGAATTTCTGTGGGATTATGTTGGTCCATTCTGTGTTGACAGCTTTTTTCATGAAATTGAAAACCTGTAAAGAAAAGAGAAGTAAGGTACATACATATCGATGAAGTTATACTTGACTTACATACATTCTGATATGAATGTTTTGTAATTTGCTATACACGGAAATACGTATTGTCCTATAATCGGTCTAGCTCACTGTTTTTGAGCAGCAAAGTAATTCTTTTCGAGCGAGAATGGAGAGGTGAACAAGCTTATTTTTTTACTAAGCTGAAACTCACACAGCATACTCAAGTTCCGATGCAGGTACCTATCAATCTTGCGTGAGGTTGTATGAGTCCCAAACCCAAATGACAAAAACTTACCCATTCAACCCCAATCAGAAATACTTTTATAGTTATTCCATGTCTGAAAATTATATTTACGCTTGATTTTATATATATTTAATAAAACTTTACCCAGAAAATCTCTTTGACTAGTAAGTGGTCCCAAAGACTACCTCCTCGCGTATGTAAAAATAATACCTCTGTGATATAAGACGCTATAGAAAAATACTCTATACAAGGGGAGCTACGGGCATTGAATCCAACCTCCGACTTTTGCCCACGTAGCGACCTCTGTCATTGTTGGCCTGAACTACAAGGGCCAGTGTCAATAGAGGTGCGCAAGAATTATCGGAAGAAAGAACGCTAACTACCTGCCTAAGCGATTCAAACAGTCTCCGCTAGATGTCGCTGAGAGAGCAAAAAGAGAGGCAATTCCTAGGTCGCGCAAACGCTTGTTTCGGTAACAGCTAGCTCATTATACGATTACCCGACATTAACTGTCGGTCGTAAGAACAATGGAGTAAGTGCGCCAGATGGGCGAACTCCAACACAGGGGAGATCTCCTTCTCTTACCATTTGGGGGAATCCACCTTCTACTCCAAACCCACTTTGAAAAATAGTATTCCCAGTTTGGTACAAACCTGACGCAGTTCGTAGCTAGTATTGAATCTTAGGAATGCGCCGGAGCAGGCATTCACGACATCGTAGTAAACATCCAAGTTTCCAGACGGGGTCGATCCGGACTGCAAGCAGAATCCGCTTAGGAATATCATTACCTAGAAAAAAAAGGATCATTAAAGTATATGGTTACTTGACCGCTGCCCAGTGAATATTTTGACCACTGCAAAAAACTGACCTGAAGTACGAATCTGCCTTGACATGTTAATATTTAATATTTTATTTATTTTAATATAATTTATATGTAACAATAATCCTCATACAAATCAACAAGGAATTCGGAATTTCTCACCGGAGTTCGATGAGAAATAAATTAGTAAATAAATAATGCTGGGCATTACACACACACAACATTATCGAGCCCCGAGCTAAGCATGTGTTAATATGTTATGATGGGTACTAGATGACATATCTACTTAATAATCTACTTAGCACATGCTGAGTGGACTCCGATTTTGTCAGTTTTTTAGTTTAAGGTTTACAACGTATTTTTATGTATTTTCAAACAAAACAAAATTTATTTGAATTTGAATTAATACACTACATTACTTTACATACAGGTTGTTCTGAGGATGGTTAGACAAACTCGGTGGGTGTGTCTGTCTGTGTTTTTTTAGGTTAAAAACCGTTTATCTCGATTTCCGATTTTTTTTTGTTGAACGGCGCAGTACTATTTAATGAAGAGATCTTTTTACTAACACTTTTGTTAACATAACCTCAAAATTTATATGAAAATGAAAACCAAAAACTTGGTTATTTGTATAAAATTTTTACGAACCTTCCTCACCCTACAATTATTTTTTTATTTTAGTTTCCAAAGTTATTGACCCTCGTCGAAATAAATGTACAGAAGTAAAATATCGGAAAATCTTCAAAAACAATATTAAAAAACGTGTTCACGGTTAGGGTCCTTCAATTTGTATTTTACATATAGGTGCACCTACACAGCTACCGATTTTGTCTAAATCTCTTCAGAACATTCTATACATTCTATATGGATATATTTGAGTATAAATAGCCAGAACACCAGCAAATATTTGACCTAAGTAGTAAAAAATTCTGAGATACTATAATAGGTACGTTTTTTTTGTAAGTAAGATATTGCAGGTGTTTATGAAGACAATAGATAAGTTTACCTGGCTATGACTTTCCCGACAAAGACTCTCAATAGTCAGGAACCTCTCATAGTCATTGGCGTATGCATCGGTAAACACAAATATGAAAGACTCTTGCTGGCTCGCCCGGAGTGCAGCTTCGATTCCCGCCAGCGAGTTCTCGGGACAGTCACTGCCGCCGCTGATGGCTAGGGTGTTCAGCTGGCTGATGAAGAGTCCTGGAGTTTCCGTGATGAATGCTGATTCTACAACTGGAACATATTTTTTACTTTAGTCACGTAGGTCTCGAAGGTTGGACGGACACGGTTTGCTCGAAAACTAACAAGGTAAAGGGGGTCTTGTGCGCTTCTTAGGGGTTTGACATCGATTTCAAAATCCTTATGGGATCGCTTTTTTCTGTTTTGTGTTTTGAATCCTTAATATCTCAGAAACTATAGCAGGTATTGACTTGAAATTTTAAATAATAATACATTTTGTGCGACTGTACAGAATTATCGAAGAATAAAAAACCAAAATGAAGATTTTCAGTAGGTACTTTTAAATTTTGAAATCGAAATTTTAAATGGGACCTACATAGTCGAAAGTATCAAATGAAAGGCATTGATTTGTACATCTCAAAACAGTATTTAAAATTCTGATTTTTCCAAATAGGGTGAAATGGGTAATTCTCTCCAGAGTCAAAGTCAGAGTGTACACAGCCAAATGAATCTGATGATAATACTGATTGGTAATTGCTGGAGTTATTTTTTAAAATCGTTATTCCTTTACAACTATTTTAGGGTTTATGCCATTATAGTGTGTAAGTCTCGCACTGGGGGTATTTTTAAGAAATTTAATAATGTTTAAAAAATCGACTTTGACTGGAATTGAACCCGCAACCCTCCCTTCACAACCATTGTTTAGAAACATTCGTACTATTAGCTACGCCAGCAAATCTGATAACGAACAACAGATCTAACAAAATAAGTACGTCTTCTCCTGAGACGTCATTAACATTTTCTCGGCTCGGCGGGTGGACGGGCATTCTGCAGTGGATCACGAGACCGAGAGATCGAGTGTGACGCAAAGTTGTGTGTAAAACTGTTATTTATATAATTATTTGCACAATATAAGTCGTGGAATATCAAAATCGTTTAATTGAAGTTAATTTTATTGTAAGAAACATACAATAATACTGTTTATTTCAGGTAGGAGATTAGTTATGATAACCCTGTTGAAATCGTTATGCAGTAGAAAGGCGAAGATTTTGAATATTTTTATAAACGGCTTCAGAAACTTTCAGGCCACTAGAGCGGCCTGAAATTTTTTCCGGTTGAACGTTCAGGCAGCTAAAGTGGCCCAGTTGACTTGGTCTACACAAAATTCTATTTTTGTCTATGGAAACTACATGAAAGTTGCTAAAGCTTGACGCTAGATGGCTCTGTAGATAATAACGCATCCACAGAGCCATAAAGTAGCCAGTTCACAAAAAAAAAGAAGAAGAAGAAATTATTTTTTTATTTTCACGCCGCGTCATTGTGTGAAGCTCGGAGTAATTATGTGTTTGAAATGTAAGTATTATTTGATTTTCTATCTCATTGTATTAGCGTTATATATCAATACAATCCTCAGGATTCATACTTTAGATTTATCTAAAAATATCAAAGGATCCAAGTATGATACGGCGGTAATTTATCGCCGAAACGAGGTGTAAAATGACGGCCATTGTTCTTGTGTGGTTGGCAAGTGTTTTGGTATGAATTATTAAATATTTTAATAAAATATGTCTTATGATATGAAAATCAGTTCAGTATTATTTGTTAATACACACACTAAGACGGTAAAATTATAGAGAAATTAAATAGGATTTCACGATTTTATCTCATAATCCGCAGGATAAATGTGTGGGCGGCGTCTACAGTGGTCCCGAACGTTTACAAAAATGGTCGAAATAAGGGTTCGTTATAAGGGTTCAACATGGTGGTGGCGTAGGCCGGGGTGTAGGCATTTTGCTTGTTAATGATGCAATTAAATATAATTGAGATTGATTTCTCTCTCTCTTATCTCAAGTAAATTTAATTGCAGTAAGATGTCACACTATTGAGTTCACAAATGATCAATGTACTGACTTTTAAGTTTGTGGTTTAATAATTTATTTAGATCTACAAGTTATCAAGATGTCGCGGTGCAGAACCGACGAGGGAGTGGGAAAGGACGAGGACGTGGGAGAGGACGGGAGGTAGACACGTACGTGCCTTTGTTATAACTTAAAGTTGGTTGGTATAATTATGGTCGACCGTGTGCAATAATTTAACTGTATATTTTTTGATAGTGACGTTCAAGAAGACCCGCTACAACAGATCCGGGCGCAGCGGACCATTACGCAGCGCCGGATGGCAGCCTTACCCGTTGATGCCCGGCGGGAGTTAATCACTCGGAAGCGAGAGGCTCATCTGGAAAGTAAAATTTTACTGAAGTCTTAAGTTTATAAATTAGTCATGGTTTTTAATTCATGGTACTTTCCTTTTTATATTAGCGTGTAGTGTAGTAAAAAATTAAGATTTTTATTTACAGAAAGAAGTCTCCTGAACGTCAGCCGTGCATAATGGCTGAAGCCTCTACGTCCCGTTCTGCTGGTAGATGGTTTTTTTCAGTGTCGTCTTTGATAATCGGTTGTGTTTAATGTAGGTTACATGTTACCTTGTTTGTTACAGAACCCACGGAAGAGTTCGAGAGAGACCGTCAGCCGTGGATAACGGCTGAAGCCTCTACGTCCCGTTCTGCTGGTATGATGGTTTTTATTCAGAGTCGTCTTTGATAATTGGTTGTGTTTGATGTAGGTTACATGTTACCATCATGTTGTATTAATTTGCCAAAGACGGATTTTTCAAATATTCCACCATCACTGTTTTTACCATAAAATCAAAATCAAAATCAAAGTGCTTTATTTCCTTTAGACCTTACAGGACTCTTGGACACGTCACAAAATACAAGTTAAATAAGAAATAAAAATGGGAAATAAAGTGATCACTTTGATTACCTAATTGTTCACTTCAATCTTTTTTAGGTAAAGTAAAGAAGCGAACAAGAAACCTTTACCTTGTTAGATTGTTAGTTTTAGAGTTGGAGCATAACTCGTCCCAAACTTTTTTGTCGTCTAGATAATCTGATATTTTATAGAAAGCTTTTTTACAAAGTATATTTTTGACAATCCGTTTGAATTTATTTATAGATAATTTTTGCAACTCACTTGGAATTTTGTTGTAGAAGCGTAGGTATACATTGCCCTTTAAAAGCTACATTAATCATACGTAACCTAGTAGTGGGCACAGCCAGTTTGTTCTTATTTCTAGTATTTAAATTATGTATATCGCTATTTTTAATGAACTTATTGATATGTTTATGAGTGTACAACAAATTTTCATAAATATATTGACATGTTACTGTCATTATGTTTATTTCTTTGAATTTTTCACGCAAGGATTCTCTGGGACCCATATTATAGATTGCACGAATAGCCCTCTTCTGCAGCACAAATATGGTGTTAATATCTGCAGCGTTCCCCCACAGCAGTATGCCATAAGACATAATACTATGGAAGTAGCTGAAATAGACTAGTCTAGAAGTATCAACGTCTGTAAGATGACGGATTTTTTTGACTGCATACGCTGCAGAACTAAGTCTCTTCGATAGCTTATCTATGTGTGAGCCCCATTGAAGTTTACTATCTAAAGTTATTCCTAAAGATACAGTACTTTCTACTATTTCTAAAGATTCCTCTTTTACCTTTACATCGGCCTTAACTTGTTTTACATTGGGTAGAATAAATCTAATACATTTCGTTTTGGTTTCATTAAGCAGAAGATTATTGACACTAAACCAATTGACTACTTTTGAGATTGCATTATTCACATCGTCGAAATTTGTGTTATGACGTTTCATTTTAAAAATTAGTGAAGTATCATCAGCAAACAATACAATCTCGTGATTATTCTTAACGAGAGATACGATCCGACGACGTCTATGACTAAGAATCTATATCTTGGATCTACTAATGCCAGTAGTACGATTGAGTTTGTCCCCTTGTAGTTCCAATAATTTGAACCTATAGGGCATGTAATGGTCACATTTTTTCCATCCAGTGCCCCACAGCAATTGGGGAAATTCCAATAATTTCTAAAACCAGTTTCTAATTCTTCCCACATTGCAGTTGTAGGTTTTGGCATATAAACTGGACCCATTTTCTTCCAGATTGCACCGCAAACGTCTTGAACTATTTGTCGTACGGTACTGAATCCCATGCGATAGATATCGATGAAGACGGTGAAATCAGAGTTACATTCCTAAAATTTGTAAAAAATGGCAAACAATTTGTATTGCATGAGAAAGATCCAACCCCGGACATTGAACACAAAAGAGTGTGCCTCTTGATTGTTATAAGTTTTCATGTGATATTAATGTTTTTAGAAAATAGCTCAAACATGGATCTCTGCTACGCTACGATTAAAAATTGTTGTTTTGAAGATTATTTTTTAAGTTTTGCATCTCATTGACTGAACCCTTATGTGATACACAAGAGGTATTAGTCATTTATTGAGACAGCAAAGTACAAGTTAGAGTATGTAAAAAAGTATTTAAGTTGATTAAAGAGGCTGTTTTATGTTTTAAGTTAATTAGAAAGAGTTGTCACGTTTATAGATCTGTTCATTATTGAATAGATTATTGTAATGTTGATTCTTTCGTAAAAAAATATAATATAAGTACATAACTGACAATTATTTTCATTTTGTTGTTTTTTTTTTTTACACAAAAAGAACAAATAATTACAGGCGATTTCAATCCAAGTATCTCCTTTGGACTCCCGAGTATGTCCTATGGAAAACCGTATATGTCCACTGGACAACCATTTTGTCCCTGTCTCGTTATCGTCATAATTACTTAAAAAAACAGAAAGGTTTACAAAATTTTGAATGTTATAAATAAAAGTGAATTCATAAACTGTTAAATATCATGTATTCATTATTATTTTACAACTTAAATGAAAAGTTCTTTACATTTAAAGTTTGTCGTTTTCCAATATTGTCTATATTATTGGGAATAATAACTAATAAATTGATAGTGCGCCGTGTGGTGCCGGCATAGAATTTCACCACCCCATCTCTTCCCGTGGATGTCGTAAGAGGCGACTAAGGGAAACACACCGGGGGGCGGGCAGCAGCGCCCTCTGAAGAACAACTCCACCGAACTACGATCCCCAACCCGCATGCCCAGCGTGGGGATTATGGGCATTAACCCCCAAATGATAGTGCCATCTTTGGCGCTCATTAGGGGAGGCCTATGTCCAGCAGTGGACTATTATAGGCTGGTGATGATGATGATGATGAAATTGATAGTCGCGTCATTTATTTATGGAAGTTAAAATTTGAATCCATCCTACCTACCTATATTAAGGGAGAATAAAGTGACGGTTTCAATTGGACTGAATTTTAAATTGTTCAGAAGCCTATTTGCTTAGTTGTCCAAGGGACTATCTTAACTAGAGTCATGTATGTATGTGAATTTCAGAGTAAAATTTACTAATAAATTTAAATGAATCATTCTGTTCTATGTGAATTCTTAAAATATAAATATATATCTACAGCAAACATGTTAAGATATAAAAATTAACAAATAAAATTGAAAATATAAAATGTATCATTGATGTACACTTAAAAGTTGATTGACCCAAAGAGCAGTGACTGTGGAATCATTTTGATAAGGAAAACGAGCAAGACAAAAAGCTAAGTGTAAAATATGCAAGGCTCTGCTCTTGTTATAAAACTACTACTAGGAACTTATAAACGTATTTATAATTACGACATATCGGGACTTAACACTAAGTCGCTATAGCCCACAACAGTAACATATCACCTACGGCGTCCAAAGTCATACAGCAGGTAGGTTCTAATTATAATGAACAACCTGCGGCGGCGCTTACGCAGCCAGGAATAGCATTACTCACACTAGTGGTTGATATTACGTATGCGGAGGCGTCAATATCGGTGGCGAGAGGTACCAAAAGAGTCTACCAAGATCGTTTTGACGGGTATGATCCCAAAAAGATTACTAAAGATCAAAAAATAAAGCAAATTGCGATCTACCTAATTTATTTGTTGATGAATACTATACCAAACATTCAGCGTTGACGAAGAACGTCATTCAAATAATTTGCGAGTTGGATACCAGGTTATGATCTTCCATCTAGAAAAAACGTGTCGTCCACACTTATTCCTAATGAATATGAAAAAGTAAGAGAGGTGGTTCACGTCAAAAACGAAAGAACAAAGAACGTCTTGACTATGTGCGACTTATAGACGTCGAGAGCCACGGAAAGCTACATAGCATTAACTGGGCACTTTTTTACTGCAGATTTTGTGCTTAAAAGTGTTCTTGTAGCTTGCGATACTTTCCGTGAGCGACATACAGCAGAAAATATAAGGAATTTCATAAAAAAAACAGTGGAGGAAATAGGTAAGTAACTTATTTTGCCTATAAGGAGCTTATAGGCAAAATAATGCCTATAAGCCCAATATAATAATATATAACTTGCGGTCCGCCCCGGCTTCGCACGGGTATTAAACAAAAATTTCTGAAATTATACACACTAACACGATGGGTTTCACAGTTTTCATACGGATCCCTTACTTTTTTTAACAGCATTGTTGTTTTTGACATTGACTCGACACTCCATAACTGACACTGGCCGTAGAGAAAAAGCAAGCACCGTGCGCTATATACATAATATTCAACCTCTTTTTTTATTATGTTTATGACGCACCATAATAGAAAAAGAGGTTGAATATACAGCGCACGGTTCAATTATAAAATTTTTCATGCGGATCCCTAACTTTTTTGAAAATATTATATAGCCTATGTTCATCACGGAAAATTTAGGATTCCAATGGTGAAAGAATTTTTCAAATTGGTCCAGTAGTTTCGGAGCCTATTCAATTCAAACAAACAAACAAACAATCAAATCTTTCCTCTTTATAATATTAGTATAGATAATGCCAAGTATATAAGTTTTGCTATAAGCGATAACGCAAAAAATGTAGTGAATGCTGAATTCGAAGCGGACTCAATCCACACTTTGGTCAAAAATGAGGTCAATATACCAAAATGGTCCCAAAGATCGGTTCTATCGCCTCGCAAAAAAGATCTGGAATCGGATAAGTCTAAGTTGTTTTTTTGAAATACGAGAACCAAGCCATGTATGGCGGGTATTTTTTTGCAAAACACTTTAACACGTTCTATGCCAAAAGAAAAACATAGTTTTTCCGTTCGAGCCACGACGCCCACAGTGACCCCCCAACTTACCTTTCCATTAGAGCCGTGACGCCCACAGTGACCCGCGCGTTAGAGGAGTTTTACGGACATTACCAGCGTACAAATTTGTATGAAAGGTGACCCGCCTGGCCCTCCTATATCTCCATGCAATATGGTTCTTACCTACCATTATTTGTCTTAGAAAAATATTAAAATAAGTGACAATGACATACAAAATGGAAGTACGTTTTTTATAAACTTAAATTTAGGTGAATAAAGATACATTAAATAGTAGATTTTCTCATTAAAATATAGTTTAAGTGTAAAAAAAAAAGTTTACTCATATTGTTTATATTGCACGCGAGTAGGGAGAGGCGCTCGGGGTGGGCGACGATGCGTTGACCGCCCGGCCCCCTGTAACGGATTTTCGGTTTTCCTTACGTGGAGGCCGCGACGGACAATGCTGACCGGTGCACATTATCTCGGTTTAAAACATTAAAACAGCACCGGGGTTGAATAAAACACATGTTTTTTATCATTATCTATTCATTAAACCTAAAACAAAATTCGGTATTATTTGGCAAAATCTATGTTTTTCAACTGGCTTCGTGTGATAGTCTTGCGCCGTACACCACTGTCCGGCATGGCATAGAACGTGTTAATAACCCAGGCTACATGGATCCTTTTTAAGAATTTCAAAGAAGTGTGTATTTAAGTAATTTAGCAGGTTTGTCTCAAAACACCTGAATCATTTCAGTTAAATTTACTTTCATAGAAGCCTCTCTATTTTTAATTTAGCTAAAACGACCCAAACCGTACAGGTCATTTCTGAGGAAGTAATTTAGTAAGAATAAAGACCATTTTGCATTTAGCTAAAACGACCCAAACGTATAGGCCAGATCATACATGATCATACACTCTAACAAACAATAACTCCGACAAAGAAAAACCCAAAGCATACAGAATAAGCTGTGTAGAAGTTTTTAAAAAGATGTTCATAATTTTCAAATATCTTCAAAAAAAGTTGAGAAAAAAAGATCAAATCAGAGTTTTAAAGACAAAAGAGGATTTCAGGGAGCCTGGAATAAAACGCCAGAAGATGTGGAGTTTATTAAAAAGGTGATTAACTCTCTACCAAAGTACGAGTCTCACTACAGAAGAGAGAACAATGGTGACTGCCTATACTTAAAACTCGGAATGACCATACAAAAAATATACGAAATTTACGTGGAGGAATTCAAAGCTCTACACGACGAATCCATGAAAACAGTTTCGATTGAAACCCTAAAAAAATATTCTATAAAAATTTTAACTTGCGCTGCAAAACTTTAAAGAAAGACACTTGCAATAAGTGTGTTACTTTGACACAAAAGATAAATAACTGCACTTCCGTCGATGAAAAGTTAATATTCGAAAAAGAAAAGGAAGATCATCTGATACGCGCACATGAGTTACGACAGCAAATGAATGACGATCTATCACGAGCCAAAACGGATAAAACGTTTGAATGCCTCACATTCGATTTGAAAAAGACACTTTCGCTTCCGCGCATTCCAACCAATATCGTGTTTTACAAGCGCCAGCTATGGCTGTATAACAGTGGGATCCATAATGGATCTAAAAACACCGGTCATTGCACCGTGTGGTTGGAAGGAGTGGCAGGCCGAGGAGCACAAGAGGTCGGATCGTGTCTAGTACATTATATAAAAAATAACATCGACGCAAACGTTACAGAGTTGGCACTTTGGAGCGATTGTTGCGGAGGCCAAAATCGTAACATCAAAATAGTATTGATGCTGAAGGCTCTATTAAATTCACACCCGACTCTGCAAACAATACGTTTAAAATATTTAAGAGTCTGGGCACACATTTCTCCCTAATGACACCGACTTCTCAAAAATCGAGTGTCAGCTAAAATATCACGAGAGATTATATACCGTCGACGAGTATATAAATGTTATAAAGTCTTGCAAAAAGAGAAATCCTCTTATGCCTTATAGAAAAGAAAATAGTTCATAGAAAAGTATTTACAACAAAAGAAAAGGTCAACTGGATAAAAACAAAAGAAATTTTGATAAAAAAACATTGTGCACATTCCATATTTATGAATATAGACGGAGAAGAAAAAGAGATTGACATTAAAAAACGCGTTAAGAGAAATACAATATCCGCTATTACGGAAAACGATTTCGTTTGTCTTTGGCCTGAAGGTAAAGAAATTGCCCAGGCTAAATTAGATGACCTTAAATCAATGATGCACCTGATCCCAAAAGACTGCCAGGGTTTTTATCTGAGTTTGAAAGGGATGCATTTTGTAGAGTACGTAGACGGCATCGGGTCACAGCTAGATTTTACGGTGGATCAGGGTGAAGACTTTGAAGATGTATTCTAACATCCTTTTTTTATATAAATATTTTTTTGCGCAATAATAAAACTCTTTCAATAATAAATATCACTTTGTTTTTACAACTGAAAAAAATACGATACTAAAATAAGGCACATAAAAGTTATAGTATTTTTAGTTATCTACCACAATAATTTCAAAATTTTCCGAATGCAATAACATTGTTGAATAATCTCGTCTAAACTTTAAAATGCCATATCTCGAGAGTGTCATTTTGTGGATTGAGTCCTTTCAGCGGAACTACGTCCAATTATTGAAAAAAATAAACAATCGAGCTAAGTGCTAACTGTTGTAAACAATCTACAGGTCGCTCAACTAATCCAAGATAATGACATATAATGTCCAGCTCTCAAGTCACGCGTCGATCAGACGATCAGATATTTTTTTTCAACGTAAGTAACTTCTCAGATACACTGTTAATGTAAAAAATTATAAGTTTATGGAGGATGCGTCATATTTTGGTTACCTAATTAGATTTATAGGTTAAGTATAAGGAACAGTGTTGAAATAAGGCCCCATCAACGCGCAATGATTGGCTAGCGGCAAAACCGGGTAACAATTAATATTGCCGTTCAAAGGAAACCATTATTTATTGCCCATTCATTTTATGAAATGCTTATGTTTCAGACTATATTTAGTTGGTTTTACAAAATATAGTCTCAAGAGATCATAGTCACGCCAAACACTGCGCTGACATCAGAATCTTTTCATGAGTCGTTTCCCAAAAGCAGAAAGCTAGAATGTTCGCTGGTAGGTACCAACAACTTGGCGCATGAAACTGTGCCGAAATATTGGAAAACTCAAAACTCAAATCATGGATAAAGTCCGTCATGACTTTATAGACATTTGTTGTGTAGATGCTGCTTCTTCGCTTGTTTTATGAAAAAAAGAGCTCTACGGTGGTCATGAATCACTTTTACGTAGAACGGATGGGCTGGGCTGATAACTCGAAATAGATACAAGTCCAGGCACTGTCCAGATGATCGTCACTACATGATGTAACCACTGACTCGGCTCCTTCCGGATACTGGTTATAGCATTTGTGAAGGTACATTGTGCATTGACTACTAAAGAAAAAGTGCCAGTAATGCTAATGACTTAAGAATATCAGTTGCACAAGTCACAGAAATGCGTTGGGGTCTAAGAAGTCAAGAAATAAATTGACAGGAGAGTAAATTCCAAATCTTAGCATATCAAAACGTCGTAAATCAGGGTTTCCTACATTAAAGGATGTAAGGGATGGGAATATGGGAAAAGATTCACCGAATTTTGATAAAAGTAGAGGAAGATGTGCAGTTTGTAGCATGAAGAGTATACCAGTCGAAGCCTCATAAAAAATAGCATTTCATGACCATTGCAATGTTTTCCTTTCTTGAAAGATAAAAATAACTGCTTTCCTCACTTCTCATAGCATTCGCTCGCTCTCGTTCGCTTGGTCCCACCATCAAATGACATTTAAAAACTCGACTGCACGATAATGGTGCAAATATAGTAAAAGCCATTGAATTAGCATTTGGCAGAGCAAAGCATGTTCGTTGCATAGCTCACACATTAAACCTGGTGCACAGCCAGTTTTAATGTGTAAAATTCAGTCACGGTAAAGCAAATAAAAATATTCATTGATAAAGTTCGCAGAATTGTACAATGGTTTCATCAGAGCGGAGTTGGTGCAGACCAATGGAGACATTCTCAAAAGGCTGAAAATACCGGAAGGAAAAATAAAACACCCAGGTAGGAGATGTTTCAACACGGTGGAATTCACAATTGCATAAGCTTGAAAGCAATGAGTGGGAAGGTGGGCGACGTTTTGTTGAATCACCTTAATGCATTGCAATTGAAGCTAGTGAAATTGTTTTACTGAAAGAGCTCGTAAAATTCTCAAACCGTTTGAAAAATTAAGCGAGGAGATGTGTAGTGAAAAATATGTCAGCGCAAGTAAAGCTATTCCCATTATAATGTGCCTGTAACAGTTTTTGGAAAAACAGATCCATAACATGATTTGGAAATTCAATTAAAACATTCAACAATAAATGAATTTAACAAAAGATTTCAGTACACCCAAGGTTCATTAATTTAATGCAGCAACATTTACAGATTCTCGCTTTAAAAAATTACACCTCGATGACGGAGCATCTTTGGCAAAAACTGTAAACTACATTAAACGATCCATTGAAGAAAACAGAGAACCTGAGCATTGTCCACTGTCAATAACGTCGGCCGCTGATAATGAAGATAATGATGACATTTGGGAAACCCATAACAAGCTATTGTTGGAGACTATGAGAACCTGTCAAAGTCACAGTCCGACATCGGAATTAAGCTTGTATATAGTTGCACCTCTAATAGGATTAAAAGACGACGCTTTAGAATCTTGGAGGTTATTAGGGATATTATCCCCAACTCACGCAGTTGGCGTGTAAGCACCTATTGGTACTGGCTTCTTCGGCTCCAGCAGAAAGATTGTTCTCGAAAGCAGGCGCCATAATAACAAACGTCAGGAGCCGAATATTGTCCAAACGCTTACCGAAGCTCTTATTTCTAAACTCGTTGCCTACGGATTTCTAGATTTTGAATAATTTAATAACTTTTTAATTATTTTAATATTTTTTTGATTTATGTGAAAAACATTTTGATAAGAACCTTTTATAATTTGATTGTTCTTAAACTTTAATTTGCGTTGATTGTATAAGAACTTACTATTTCCGTTGTTTATTTTTAATGAATAAACTATTGATATATTATTTATGGCGTTATTTCGACATTAATTGTCAAATCAGAAAAAAATCGATAAATATAATAAAATCGATTATGTTCTTGAGAAACATCGATTATTTATTAATTGATTTTTCATGCTTAGGAAATAACGGATTAATTGAAAATCGATTTTTTATGTACAATGTCACATCACTACTCTAAATTTAAAAATATTTCGAGTAGCCGTTAGAAAATGGTTAAGCGAGAATGGCTGGATATTTTTACCTTTCAACTGGGACTACATGTAACAATCTCATTAATAAAATCGTCGAGGCAATTAACACATGATCATCGTCACTACATAATATCCAGAGATCGTAAAATTTACTTACCTATAAATATTTTTAGTGATGGGAGATGGTCAAATCCGAAGCTATTACACTAAAGAAAAAGTCGTCAAAGGTTTCGATTTATGCGAAAACAAAACCTTTATATAATGTTTCTCTTCTTTTAACAGAAATTTCACTTATGTACCTATACAAAATTCATATGATAAAGATAATATTAATATTAATACGATATTATATCACAGAATAGATCAACTCTTTTCTTTAATAGTTAAGTTAGCCCTTGTTCTCTCTATGTATTGGTAGGTATTATGGTTGGGTGGCAGAAATAACACAACGTCGTCGTCGCCTTAATTCTAATAATGTCGTCTCAAATTTTTGAACGCAACCAACATTTTGTGTTCTTTGGTTAAAGAATCTGTCTCGTTTTAACATATTTTATTTCTGGAAAACCAGAGATAGTAGAATAATTACAAATTTTAAAGTAACTTTTGAATCTTGAATGAATCTTAATATAAAAAATTTTTACGACATTTTAGTACACAAACCAGACAATGAACTCCTTCATGCGATTAATATAGCAGCTGAATCTGATCTAGCTATACAGTCCCAAAAAGAAACCCCTCTAAAAGTTGATAAGCAACTTGACTTCAGTACCTACTGAAAAATAATTTTTTTAATATTAAATTTTCATTAAGTTCGATTGTGAAGCCTAAAATGTGAATGTTGGGAATTTGAATGGAAAGGAATAGGAAAACGTGGAGCAATCTCTAAAATACACCCCCAACATCATTTCAAGGGTATTCAAACTACAAGTAAAGAGGAATTACTAAAGGACTAGGGGTATTCATCCACTGCCTCAAGAAGTGACAATGGAAGAAGGCAGATCTAATACGGAAATGCACTTACCTGTATCTTTAAAAGCAACCAAAATGTATTTATTTACATCGCTCCTGTTGATAGAGTGGACCACTTGACCAATGTTAGCTTTTATAGTATTCAACTCATCGCTCATCGAAACTGTCGTATCTATTACAACTGTGAAACTTTTATCAGAAGATACAACTATACTTTGTACAATTAAAAGGAAAATAGCGTGATTAAACATTTTAAACTAAATCTCTTTTGCAAAAATCCAGCACCAACGAAACTAAGCAGACTTATGAATGTAGTGGTTACAATTAGAATGGAACGTGTTTCTGGATGATGCAAAATTATCCTGCCTGACTTAATTAAGGGTCAGTGCTATATAGTATCTACTACTAGCGACCCGCCCTGGTTTTGCATGGGTGCAATGCTGATGCATGTTATACAAATCTTTGTCCGATAGTTAAAGATCTAAGCATACTAGGGACAGTCAGACAGCGGGAAGCTACTTTGTTTTATAATACGTGGTAATGTTTTGGTACGTTTTGTTTTATTTCATTTGACTCGATATTAAAACAAAGTGTTGTTGAACACAATAACGATATTAATTATATGCGAAATTAAGGTCATTGAACTGATCTTAAATCAGTTTAATAGCGATAATAAATCATTTATATGGTAATATATATCCACCAAAATAATAACGTTACAATGATCATATTAGACTGGCATAAATACCGAAAACAGCGTTTAATTCTATGTAATAAAACACAGCGGAAGTTTTCTACAGCAGACCATCGACAGCCAGATAAAAGAGGAAGATTGTGATCAGATCTTCCAACTAGTGTTACTGTAAGTTCAGAATATAAAAAATATAAATTCCCAAATCGCCATTTGAAAATCACAGGAACATGCCCCCTTAATAGTGCAATATTGTATTCAAGCGATAACATTTTGAACCTTTCTATTTAACTGCAAGGGCGTTCTCCTACTTATCTCACTGGCAGAGTAGGTACCTATTTAGAACAACGCTAGCTGTGTCATGTTCCGGATATTTAACTTTATTATGTAGTTGCTAGGTACGCGTAAGTTACAAATTAAGCAGAGTAGGTATACACCACACTTACAAAGTTCCTGACCACAGAAGGCACACGTCAAAATTAAATTATTATTTTTTTACTCAGATACGCTTTCATTCTTCTCTTAGAAAATATTTTTGGCGGTGTTAAACTGAAAAGAACATAGAGTAACTCAATATCAACTTCAAGATTTTTTCAACATGGTCTTAGATATGGAAAGATATTTATGTTTCATGTTGATCATAAAATATGTTTGATTTTATTCAAAATTATCCTCATATTATTTTAGTGGGGACCAACGGGAAGTATACTTCCCGTTCGTTCCCATCGGGGCCAGCGGGAAGTTTACTTCCCGTTCGTCCGTGGGGACGAGCGGGAATAACCCGACATTTGTCAAATTCACAGGGCCTAAGAACTGTAGACTATCGAAAAACCAAGAGAGGGGCCCCAATGCTATGTCGTGCTGGGTATAACTTTGTATTGAAAAGGACCAACAAAGACGACTCTAATTTATGGAGGTGTATCAAAAACGACTCTTGTAAGTGTAATGCAACACTCAAAGTGAAACAAAATCCATTTATGCCCGAATGTTCCTGCACGAAACTGCCCATAACCATCCGCCTAGAGGAGATGCAGAGATGGAAATTGACCAACAGATGCATAATAGTAAAGCAAATTTTTGGGGAATCTGTACAAAATCTTGTAGTTAAGGGAATATATTTATTGACTCCATTACCTTAATTTGATAATGGTGATTATTCAGGAGCGACCCAAAACTAAACGATACTATACTACAATTTTACTAACTTAGTTTAAAACCTTCAAAACCCTATTCAGTAGCACACCGTTTTAGTACATTTCTAAAAATAGTAGGCTCCTAAATTCGATCTTAATTGAATTGCAGGTGTTGCCCGTAAGATTTTTCTTTAAAACAACGATATTAGAAATGAGCCATTTTGAATGAATGGAATGAATGAAATGACCGATTTTTATTATCTATGTGCATGTTTGGCGCGGAAGTTTGGGTTGCGGGAAAATTTGTCTTCCAATCTGTAAAATCAGCAAAAATGGAAGTAACCAGGAGAAAAAGAATAAATAAAAAACAGCAAGATTTGTTAATAGAGCGACTCCACGCAAATAAGGATGTGATGAGAGGTGAGCATTAAATACCTATGCTTTTTTCTCTACATATTGATGTTAACCATTTACCTACCTAGCCAAAATTGTAAGAGTTAACTGTACATTTAGATTCCATACCTTCGTACTTTGTTACATAAATTTAGGCTTAGTTTTACGTCTAGCTAGGCTGAACTGCATTTTCTGCTTTGCTTCAATATTTATAATTGTACTATGGAAGTAGTTATGTATTTTCTGAAGTTCTTTATTTCCTATAGGATATCAAGCCTCTCAAGAGTATGTAGAATTGTGGGGTGGTAGGTATAATTTTGCTAGGTATAGGTACCTACTTAATGCGAAAGTTTGGTTATTTTGTTAAAGCTCTGTACGCCCACTGGATGCTGAAATTTTGTATAGAGGTATGTCGTTCTAGGCTTGGAATAAAACGTAGGCTAGGTAGGTAAGTACTCTTTAAAACATCAATCAGTTTCCAAGGAATGCAATGGTATGATGAACCTTGAATAATGCGAGCGAAGCTGCGGGCAGAAACTAGTGGTTTAAATTAATATAATAGTAACTAATTACCTGCTGATTTTTGTTTTGTAATAAAATAGCTTTTCCTTAGTAACTCTTTTGTAATGTTTGGATGATTGATTTTATGATCTGGAGTATCATGGTGGCCAAAACGAAAGAAGGCTAGAGAAATCCAGCTATCCATTAACGCTACAGGAGGCGGACCATCTGACGGCCGGACCATGAATGAACTAGAAGACAGAATTCTAGATATCACCGGCACTGCCGCTGTTCATGGCTTCGGTGGTATAGAGGCTGTGAGTTACCTACCTACATAATAACTTGGCCTGTGTCCAGCCATACAAAATATATTAATTTTGTATTTGTGTCTACTATTTTTTCACACCACCCCTGGGGAATGTTAGTATGTAATAAGCAGGTATATGCCTATACTAGGGGAGATAGTGTAGGTACCAGGGAAAGCTATTTTATTATTTTTATTTATTTATTCACATTGTTGTCAGACTTACAGTAAACCCAAAGCGTCAGACACTATAATAATCAATATTAAGTACATACAAATAAAACATAATCAAATAAAAAGGATAAATTAAAAAAAAAAGATGTCAGAATTATACATAATAAAATAATAAGTCTAATAATATTTACATTAATAATTAAACATTTGTCAAGAACATGTCAAGAATTAAGCACTAGAGTTATTATTACAATATAAAAATATGAGCATCAACTATATTTTATACGCTTAGAGAGCATGTTCCTATACTACTCTTCTAGGTGGTACTAGTTCCTATAGGTATATGAATACCTTGTAAACTGTTTATTTTGTTTTAGGGTTTACAAACAACAGTCTCCCCAGCTGAACAGCCTATTGCTGCAATTTTAACGGAGGATGATGAGGTCCAAGAAGCTGCGTCGCCAGCGCCCGGGCCCATGAGGACCCGCCCAGAACGCAGAGACTAGCCCGTCCCCGCCAATCCGCTAACGTTCAGCTGGCGGAGGCACTAAACGAAAACAGCCAACGATTGGCCAACTCAATAGTGGAAGCAGCCCGGCAGAGCTATTACGTAAAACTTTGTAGTAGCAACAGCGACAGCAGCGCGACAGCGACCGCTCCGCGATCGGTTGCAAATTGTTACAAGAAACCGTATTACGGAAGCCTATCGCCCGCCTATTGCCCGCCTGTTGCTGAATGCACTTTATCAGTGAACACTAGCGCCACTAGCAACAGAGCAGCAATAGGTGGAAACAAATAATTGCAGTTTTTATTGGTATCTGTGGTAAAATTTACATTCTGTGCGTCTTGATTTGTTTGTTGTTTTTATTGCTTCGCCGTTTTCAAATTTTTTAAGATTTTGAGTGGTTTTCGAAGATTTTGCGTGCACTCCGTAATTTGCATTGAAAAGTAAGTTATCAATCAGTTATAATTATAAATAATAAGTACTTAGTCTTGTTTTTTGTCTATCATCTTCTTTTTATTTCAGTGGAACATCGAGTTTCAGCCGCCCAGATAGAAGAGTTGCTGCAGCACCTGATGTCGCACTCCAGCCTTGCCAAAGGCGTTGGCTTGGGTGCAAGGTCAAAGAAGACGATAGATCGCGAGTGGAACGAACTCGCCGCCAGGCTAAACGCTCACGGCGAAGGTGCGACGGAAAATGGGCAGCGGTGGAAACGTGTATGTATGTATGTATATTCTTGTTCTTCATTTTAGATATCATGCTCACCACGTATCATGCTTGGGTTAGCTTAGGTACATTTACGTTTTCTTCTTATTCTTAGTACTGGGTGGACTTGAAGTTCAAAGCAAAAAATAGGGCCGCGAAGCTTTTGGCACTGGTGGTGAGCCAGCTACCCTTGACCAATTATCGGAAACGGACCAAAAGATCCTAGCGATAATTGGTGAGGGTGCTGTGTATGTGGTACACAGCACACGCACAGGGTGCCCGCATTTGTAAGCTTTACTTTAATATTCCTACATTTAATTTAACACTTCATTTAAATTGGAGAGGTGTATGTATGTGTATGCGACCCTCAGGGTGTCAACGACAACTTCCTAAAATGACAACTATTAAATAATGGGTATAAATACAATTTCATGAAATTGAACTATAATAACACAACTTTATGGAGATGTGCTAATAGGGATTTGTGTAGTGCAACTATAACTTTAGATAGTACGAGAGCCAAAATTTTACGAAATGCTGCTCATGTGTGCACCTGATGATTCCAAAAATATTATTTTACAATTGATGAATATTTGTAAAAGAGAGGTTTGTGAAAATTTTGATCCCATTCAGCAAATTTTTGAAAACAATGTTGAATAAATAATTAAGAAACATCAAAATGTCAAACCTGATATACCTACCTTTCAAAGTGTTAAAAGTACACTATACAAGAGCCGTAAAGATTTTTTTAGAAAGCGACATTTTGGAATACAGACACTTGGAAGACGTAAAAGTGCCAACTGCTTTTTCCAAAAGATTTCTTATAGCCGATGATGGAGATATGGAAAGAATTTTAATATTTTCATCCATTACATCACGCAATATAATCAGAAAGTTTGCGAGGAGCGATAAATTGTACTTTGGTGATGGTACCTTTTACAGCGTACCCAAACCATTCTATCAGCTATTTACCGTACACGTTGATTATTTCTCAAATTTGAAGACAGTAAATGTTATACCAGTAGTATACGGTCTACTGCCCAATAAAACTGAAGAAACATACATAAGGTTTTTTAAATTAATAAAAGATATATTGGGTATTAACATTTCACAATATAAATGCGACTTTGAACAAGCACAAATAAATGCTGTCCTTCATGTGTTTCCTGGTGTGAATTTAAGAGGTTGTTATCAGCATTTCAATAAGGCAGTCTTCAAGCAATCGAAAGCCTTAAAATTACAAAATACGACAGAAGGCAGAAATGTATCAAGATTAAGTGCTATAATAGCCTTACTACCCTCTGCATATACACTCGAGAGCAATGAATCCGGGTCACTCAAAGAATCCAAAAAATCTCGGAAAGTAAGAATGCTAGGTTAATGCAATAAATTGTATTTAATAGACAATTTAATACTCCTTAAATGAAAGTATTAAAACTTCTTAGTTATTGTAAAGTTATATCATAAAAAAATCAAATTTGAAAAGGGAACACTGTCGAAGATGGAACTACGAAATTACAGGATTTGTTTTTGCTTTTGTTTGTAATGTCATTTATGTTGGTACATAAACCAGGTTGATAGTGCTCAATATTCATTATTCAAGCTGAAATCATGTCGCTTACACTTGAAGAATGCACCAGAATACTTACATTGGTGGAAACCGGCCGGAGTCAGCGCGATACAGCCAGGACTGTCGGTGTGTCGCTGTCAACAGTACAAAGAGTTCTCCGACGTTACGAAGAAACTGGTTCTAACCTACGCAGACCAGGAACGGGCAGAACTAGGTGTACCACAGCACGAGAAGACCGATACTTGGTGAACACCATGCTTCGAAATCGCTTTCTCACAGGAACTGAACTCACAAATCAGTTTCGACGCCTCGGAGGAAGTAACCCAAGTGCATGGACAGTAAGACGTCGGCTTGCTGAATCTAACTTAAAACCCCTTAGACCTGCAAACGGCCCTAAACTGGAGCGTGGCCATCGTATTTAACGTAAGACTAAGATATGCCCAGAACCACGTAAATTGGAGTATTGAAGATTGGTCGAAAGTTATGTTCTCCGACGAATCAAAATTTATGCTCTACAAGCACGATGGAAGACACAGAGTGTATAGAAGACCAGGGGAAAGATTCAAGCAAGCATGCATCGAAGAAAAAGTAGCCTACGGTGGTGGGTCTGTACTTGTGTGGGCCGGAATTTCCTCTGAAAGTCGCACAGAGCTGGTGATCATAGAAAACGGCTCTTTAACTAGCGTAAGATATGTGGAAGAAATCCTCAACGAACACGTTGGTCCATTTATGGTCAATTTGGGTGAGGATGCTATATTTATGCATGACAATGCCCGACCTCATACAGGTAGGATTGTGAATGACTACCTTCAAGAGATGAACATTACTTGTATGGAGTGGCCAGCGCGCAGCCCGGATATCAACCCGATCGAGCATGCTTGGGACGAGCTAGGGAGATGCGTAAAACAACGAAACCCTCCCCCAATCACGCTTCCTGAGCTCAAAATTGCTCTCACAGAGGAATGGGAGAATATTCCCCAAAATCGTATAAGGAACTTGGTGTACAGCATGCCAAACCGCGTAAACGCAGTAATGGAAGCACGAGGAGGTAATACGAAGTATTGAAATTCAAGAAAATCGTCATAAAGTTCAAAAATTTCATGTTTCCTATTTTTGTTTTAAGGAGAGATCAGCAGTTTTTTTTCTTTATGTAATTTTGTGTAAGTAAAATGTATGGTGACTCATATTTTTTTAACTTTCATTTAAGGAGTATTAAATTGTCTATTAAATACAATTTATTGCATTAACCTAGCATTCTTACTTTCCGAGATTTTTTGGATTCTTTGAGTGACCCGGATTCATTGCTCTCGAGTGTATAAACGACGCCTGGTTACATATAAAAAATATGATGCCTAATGATTTGAAATTTCAAAAGTTTAAACGTTATTTTGTTATTTTAGAAAAAAATAACAAAATCTTAAGTGTTGCTCATTTCAAACACAGAACAAATAATCCGGTTGAAGGTTGGCATAGACGCCTAAATGCAAAAGTACCACATAAGCCAAACATTTTTTTTATTTTCAAAAAATTGAAGAAGGAATCTAAACATTACGACTTAAAAATTCAAAGGAGTTATTTTAAAAAGTTCCAAAAGAACCGAAGAAATACTGACATTGTTTTTGATATAAAGTACAAAATTTTATTGCAGCAACTAGAAAATAACGATCTTAATAGCATACAATTTTTGAAGAAAATTATATATTTGAAGTTAAAAACAACAACGAAAAGTCAAGAACGACGACGACGTCGTCGATAGCCATCAAGCCCGTTAAATGGATACAGAAGTTCAAAGTTTTGTTTTATTTGCAGTATTTTTGATTTGTTACTTTATAGAATAGATAATAAAGCCAAGTTTTAGTTGTTTTAAGTTGTTTTACTTCATTAAAAGATGAGTAACAGAGCAAAGTTTATAACGTATAAATTAGAAATTTTTGACATTTCACAACCGAAATTAGTCGCCCCTTAGTATTTTCGGAAGGTATCATTTTTGGAAGTTGTCATTTTAGGAAGTTGTCATTTTTGGAATTTGTCATTTTCGGAATTTTTCATTTTCGGAATTTGTCATTTTAGGAAATTGACGAGTTTAGAATAGACGTTCTCTGAAATTGTCGTTTTCGGTAGTTGTCATTTTAGGAAGTTGTCGTTGTCACCCTGAGGGGTATGCGACACAATGTATAAAAAAATCTTATCTTCTCTTTCAGCCAACTCAAAGTACTACACTGAGTTCAAGTATTTTGGAGATTGGAAATAACCCCATTGATAACCACGACGAGGTGGTAGTTAACACATCAGGTAAAACATCTTAAGTTTATGTTATTTTAATCATTGTAGGTACTATAAAAATATTTGAGTAGTTTGACTGTCCATCTGTCTGTTTCTTTCCTAATCTTGTGATTTTCATTATCACTTAGAATCACCACAACAACCAGCAAGAGACAGATGGAGCTAGTCGTCTAGAGAACATTGACTCTGTGTTAAAATAAATCATAAAAATCAGTTTATACATCTTCGACGATAATTCTAAAGCACAACTGTAAAGCTTTATTAAAAACGTACGCTCTAGTGTTTTCTAGATAAAGTATCATGTTTTTGACCAGATTCAGTGATATGTACGACAGAAATAAATTTCAGTAAAAAACTTGCTCCTGGATACGTAAAAGCTACACTTGGACAGTCAAAACCACGCACTGACAACTAAAACACCTGTGAGTAAAACCTTTGCACTGAAAAGGAGAACCTAACAATACATTGAACAAAAATTTCTGTGATTACATCGTTAGCCGTTCAAATTACAACAGAGATGTAAACAAAGCAGCTTCTTGTGACAGATAGTAATACTCTGTCGGTAAAGCAGCATTATTGTAAGCTAGCTACATCTATTGGAACTTTTAAGAAACTGGGCATAAGAACGCGCCAAGCTTACGTGACCTATTTTCAACACATTGTCTCATGCTTTATTGGTCCAGCGGTAAGACGTCTGCCTCTCAGTCGAACGATCCCAGGATCGAGCCTTCGTGACATTGACATTTTTTGTTCACTTATTTTATTTTATTTTGCTGTTTTTCCTGAACTACAATGGATGAACTTACAAATATTACACAGAGAAAGCGCCAAATTATCGCTAAATCCAAATCACTCGAATCGCATAACCTATCTGACTCAATAGATCATAACATCTCTAGTGATGAATATCTACAACAAAGCCTTGATTTGTCTACAAATATGTACTCAACTAGAATGGATGAGATGAAACGGGAAATAAATGTATTGAAAAATAGCTTAGATATAACTCAAAGTGAACTAGAGGACAAAATACTTGAAAACATAGAACTTACTAAACAAATTACGCTCCAAAATCAAGAACTAAACATACTTAAACAACTTTGCACCAGAAGTCCTAAATCGACTGCTAATCTTTCTTCAAGCACAAGAAAAAACCTGAGACGCCGGTTATCTGAAAGTTTCAGAAATTCCCCTCTACAACAAAATAATATGCCAAGACAGACTTGTGAAGAAATAGTAGAGTTACCCAACGAAAAGCGTAAATTACACTCGGAAGAGCTACCACCTGTACATCCAATGCCTCCTGTGGAATTGCTACTCACTCCTGTGCCAAAACATGAGGAAGGGATCCCACTTCTACAAGAAACACACAAAATACCTACACCTCTGCATCACCCCGAGATTTATGAGAGACAACTATTTATACTTGGTACGCAACAGGCCACTGGTCTAGCCCAAAAGGTAATAAAATCAAGATTGAATACCTCATATGAAAAATATCAAATAAGTAGCTTCACAAAACCATTTGCACAGACTGAAGTAGTTTTGCAGAGTGGCTGGAACCTAAATGTGAAGAAACATGATAAAATTGTACTTTTTGTCAGGGAAAATGATCGTAATCCAATAAAGATGCTGATAGAACTAGGAGCATCTTTAAAAAGGTTTGAAAATACTACAGTCATTGTTTTCAGTGTTCTAAATAATATCTACCTTAATACGGAGATGTTGAATAAAAGAATAAAAACCATATGTAATAATTTTAAAAACTGCACCTTCGTAAAGTCTGAACCTAAGCCTAATAAGTATTTTTATTTTTATTCGGACTATGTATGTAGTAAACTTAATTTCACAATTGACTCCATCGATTATGATTGTAAATACCTTAACTTTATACAAAATAAGCTAGTAAAGAAGAATACTACCAAGGTTATTTGCAAAAAAAGGGTTATAAATGTAAAATCTTATACACAAAGAACATTGCTAGACTATTATCCGTCTAGTAAGATCACACAAGCGCCAAAACTGAATGCCTTTCGAAATACAGTTCTTCACACAAAACAAACCTCCAATTCAGGGCAAAATTGCTCCTTTCGAGAATAAGTTAACTATATTTCACCAAAATATAAGTGGTTTTCTATCTAAGAAGGAATTATTAGAAGTATGTTTTGAACAATTTACGGAAAATGGTACTTATTTGGACTTCATATGTTTTTGTGAAACATTTATTAAATCTGGTGATGAACGTAATATTAAATTGAAACATTTTCAACTCGCATCTTTTCTATCTCGAAAGTCACAAAAGCGTGGAGGCGTTTGCATTCTATGTAGAGACTATCTCCAATTTATAGATTTAACGCACATAAAGAATCTTGCTCTAGAGTTTGTGTTCGAATGCTGCGGTATAGAAGTTCCAAGATATAAACTAATAATAATCTGCATATATCGTACGCCTACTTCTAATGTTAATTTATTTTTATCAAAACTAGACAACTTGTTATATATATTGCGCAATAAAAGAAATAAAAAGATAGTCATACTGGGTGATTTTAATATAAACATAATAAAGAAAAGCTCTGCTACTGACCGACTTAAAGAAATATTTCAAAGCTATGATTATTTTATGCATATAGACGAACCTACAAGACTTAAATCTTGCTTGGACCTCATAGCTAGTAATGTGAAATCCGCAGTAGGCACAGTCCATAAGCTAGGTCTCTCCGACCACGACACGGGGCAGACGCTTCACTTGAATATTGACGATAAAAAAATCCCACTCCACACTTGGTACGTTTGGAAGCGTGACTACAATATGGACAACATAAGAAAATTTAGGGAATGTCTAAATAATTTAACATGGGCTGAAGTGTATGGAGAGTTAGAACTAAATTATGCATTTAATACCTTTCATGACATGTATGTACTGTTATATGAATTATGCTTTCCTCTAAACAAAATCAAGGTAAATAACAAGCCGAGAAAATGTAAATGGATAACTAATGGGATAAAAATATCATGTGCGACAAAAAGACAGTTGAGATTTTCATATTATAAAAAAAGAAATGAATTACAAAAATTTAAATATGCAAATTACAGTAAGTTGCTAAAGAAAGTTATTTCGCAGTCTCAGAAATTAGTGAATTCAAATTATATAGCGAACTCTAAAAATAAATGTAAGGCTTCGTGGAATATAATTAAAAATAAAAATATATTTAATCCTATTAACTCTGACATCAAGATTAAATATAATGGTTATTTAATTGATGAGCCTAATAGTATAGCTGACATTTTTAATAATTTCTACACTACTTTGACATCTACTTATTCGAATAATATTGACATAAAAATTCCTTCCCAAGCTACATCTATGTTTCTGAACCCTTGTGATAATATAGAAATACAAAAAATTATAAAGTCGCTAAAAATGACTGAATCTGTAGGGTATGATGGTTTATCCACCAAAATCATTAAAAATTGCTCTGCAGAGGTTAATGATGTTTTAACTTATTTGGTAAATTTATCTTTTCAATCAGGACAATTCCCAATAAAACTAAAAAATTCAATAGTAAAACCTATTTTTTTAAAAAATGACCCTACTGACCTTAACAACTATCGCCCTATAACACTAATACCGATATTCTCTAAAATTTTTGATAAAGCTATGCACTACAGGATTACTAAATATGTAAATAAATATGATATCATTAAAAGTAATCAGAATGGATTTCAAAAAGGCAAATCTACCACCTTGGCCGCTTTTAATCTAATTAAAGCTATACTTGAGAATGTCGACCGTAATAAGTTTGTCTCTGCAGTGTTGTTTGATATGAGCAAAGCGTTCGATTATGTTTGTCACGAAAGACTTTTGGCCAAGTGTGAGCGGTATGGTATTCGTGGACTTGCATATGATTGGATCAAAAGCTACCTAGAAAAACGGTCACAATGTGTAGAAATAAGAAAATTGAATGACAAATCGGAGCTTACTGAATTTAGGTAACCCTTTAGACATAATACACTCGGTGTGCCTCAAGGTAGTGTTCTAGGACCACTTTTGTTCTTACTGTACATCAATGATATACCAGACATAACTAAAAATCATTGTACTCTGTTTGCCGACGATGTCTCTATAGTAGTTGCTAATGAAAATGAATCTGAACACATAGATGACATAAATAACACTGTTGAAGTTTGTATTGACTGGCTAAATAAAAATAACCTAAAAGTAAATGTAACAAAAACCAAATTCCTTAAATTTTATAACCGTAAACCAAAATGCCTTTAAAGTGACTTATAATAATAAAGAAATGCAAGAAAGTGATACGGTTTTATTTCTTGGTCTAAAACTAGACAACGTAAGCTCATGGGTACCACACATTGACCACATTAAATCTAAGGTAAATAGTTTTATTTATGCTTTATGGAATATTGCAAACATAACTGATCACAAAACTGCTCTACTAGCGTATCATGGTTATGTAGCATCCCTTCTTAGATACAATGTTATTATATGGGGTAATGCAGTTAGTGTCAATGCCTTATTCATAGCGCAAAAAAAGTGCTTACGTGCAATATTCAACAGGCCCCCGTGGGAACCTTGTACACCAATATTTAAAAAATATAGAATACTGACATTGCCATGCATGTATATATTTGAAATATGTAAATTTGTCAAATCACACAAGGAACTACACTCGAGAGCAATGAATCCGGGTCACTCAAAGAATCCAAAAAATCTCGGAAAGTAAGAATGCTAGGTTAATGCAATAAATTGTTCTCCGACGAATCAAAATTTATGCTCTACAAGCACGATGGAAGACACAGAGTGTATAGAAGACCAGGGGAAAGATTCAAGCAAGCATGCATCGAAGAAAAAGTAGCCTACGGTGGTGGGTCTGTACTTGTGTGGGCCGGAATTTCCTCTGAAAGTCGCACAGAGCTGGTGATCATAGAAAACGGCTCTTTAACTAGCGTAAGATATGTGGAAGAAATCCTCAACGAACACGTTGGTCCATTTATGGTCAATTTGGGTGAGGATGCTATATTTATGCATGACAATGCCCGACCTCATACAGGTAGGATTGTGAATGACTACCTTCAAGAGATGAACATTACTTGTATGGAGTGGCCAGCGCGCAGCCCGGATATCAACCCGATCGAGCATGCTTGGGACGAGCTAGGGAGATGCGTAAAACAACGAAACCCTCCCCCAATCACG
Source organism: Eupithecia pulchellata (assembly GCA_963931895.1). Classification (NCBI taxonomy): domain Eukaryota; kingdom Metazoa; phylum Arthropoda; class Insecta; order Lepidoptera; family Geometridae; genus Eupithecia; species Eupithecia pulchellata. The sequence goes on along the minus strand of OZ007534.1, from coordinate 1,908,971 downwards.
CTTCCTGAGCTCAAAATTGCTCTCACAGAGGAATGGGAGAATATTCCCCAAAATCGTATGAGGAACTTGGTGTGCAGCATGCCAAACCGCGTAAACGCAGTAATGGAAGCACGAGGAGGTAATACGAAGTATTGAAATTCAAGAAAATCGTCATAAAGTTCAAAAATTTCATGTTTCCTATTTTTGTTTTAAGGAGAGATCAGCAGTTTTTTTTCTTTATGTAATTTTGTGTAAATAAAATGTATGGTGACTCAAATTTTTTTAACTTTCATTTAAGGAGTATTAAATTGTCTATTAAATACAATTTATTGCATTAACCTAGCATTCTTACTTTCCGAGATTTTTTGGATTCTTTGAGTGACCCGGATTCATTGCTCTCGAGTGTATTTGAAACTTTTGAACAAGTATATAAATTTAACTCTAGACATAAAGATCGATTAGCAATACCTGCCAAAAAAACTAAATTGTATAGCCGCAATTGTCATAACATGGCTATCAAAATTTACAACAAACTACCAAATAATGTAAAAGAACTTAACGGTCCTTTATTCAATAGAAAGTTATTCAATTTATTAATCGAGCATTGTTACTATTCTGTGAAAGATTACCTTAATTTTAAGTTTTGACTTTGTTAGTAAGCTCTATGTCAACAGACCGTTTCTTAATATTTTTTTTTCGTTTAATTTCCATCCAACAGTAAGTAGCCGTTATTAAGAGCAGACGTGCCAGTTCAATGTTTTAATAAAATTCAATAATAAATCGCAATTGCTGACTAGTGACCTCGTTAACCGCTCGTTAAACTGTGTCATAGTGAACGCGCTAAAATGGACTAAGTTTATTGGACAACTACGCAACATAAAAAAAATAAAAATACGAGATGGGGCCGAACAGTCCCTTCAGTCGGAGCAGCAGGGTAGAACGCAGCCCGCCCCGGACGCCCGCCTCGCCCGCGGCTCCCGCGCAGCCCTCAGCTTCCTCTCAGCCCCCGGCCGCCCCGCAGACGACTCCTCGCCCAGCAGTAGTGTGTGCAGACTTGATCGCGACCTCAGAACTACAAAACTGGATGACGGGCATAGACCAGTGCCTAAATGAGATCTGTACAATCGCCGAATCGGGTAAACTAAATTCAGATCAAAAATTACGAATTAGCGCCATGTGCCGTAAAGTGGGTCTCGGTACTTCGCAGATGGTTACCTTCTATCAATCTGTAAAGGCAAGAGCTATGACCCTTAACATTGAGAACCAAGCCCTTAAAGAGAAGATGGATCTATCAGAGCGACTCCAACACCTGACGAAAAGCATCGATGAGACAAACAAACCTCTCCCTGGCAACTCCTTCGCAGACATGGTTAAACGAGGCAATAATTTTATAAAGCCGATTAATATTAGCTCTGTAGCCATTTATCCGCAAGACAGCCTCAAGTCGAGCGAGGAAACCAAAACTTTGGTTCAAAAAATTATTTGCCCTGAGGACATGAAGCTGCATGTTAGAGGCCTTAGAAAAACAAGAAACGGTGGAGTGATAATAAGCACTGAAACGAGGGGCGACATAGAGAAGCTGAAACAATCGGTGCAGCTTACAAATTCTGGCCTCTTGGTCGATGAGCCGCAAAAACGGAAGCCCAGAGTCGTGGTAATTGGAGTGCCCTCATCTATGCAGGAAAAGGACGTTTTTACTTGTTTGTACAAACAAAATATAGCCGAATCACTTCCTGAGCTAACATTAGAAAAATACTTGTCGCTGATCAAACTGAGCCATAAATCCGGCAAAAAGGACGCTGAGACCTGCAATTACGTGATTGAGGTGCCTGCAGCCATCCGTAAGGCCCTTATAACTAAAAACAGGGTATTTGTGAACTGGTCTTCATGTCCTGTTAGAGACTTCACCCTGGTCACCCGTTGCTACAAGTGCCAGCAGTATGGACATGCGGCAAAGTCTTGTCGTGAGGCATCACTTATCTGCGGCCATTGTGGCGGTCAAGGTCATGCGGTGAAAGAATGCACGAAGAAGACTGAGGAACCGAAGTGCGCAACCTGTATGCACTTCAAGAAACCAGCGAACCACGTCACTGGCTCCGCCGACTGCCCGGCGAAAATAGCTGCCGAAAAGAGGTACATTAACTCAATTGATTACTCATACCTCAAAGCAACGCGAGTCGCCTTCATGTTTATTGCAAGCTTGCTCAACTCCGCTTGAATCCGCTAATATGGCAAATAATTTTTTCATCGACGTAGGTAAGTGTTTAGCTCTTAAAGGTCACTCGCAACTTCCTTTTAGCCCAAATTTAACTTATAATTCCACATTAACCTCTTTTGCTCTGCTTAACACTGATGAGACCGAAATAGATAGCATAATCATGAGCCTTAAGGACGATTGCGCACCAGGCTGGGACAACATATCTGCCATACTAATTAAACAAAACAGACATATTCTTAATCCACCACTGACACATATTGTTAATAATTGCCTGAACCAAGGGCATTTCCCCAAATGCCTTAAAAAAGCTGTGGTTGTACCTGTCTACAAATCTGGCGCTAAGAATGAAATCAAGAATTACAGACCTATATCTCTGCTTCCTGTCTTCTCCAAAATATTAGAAAAAGTAATAAATAAACGGTTAGTCAAATACTTAGAGGAAAGGTCAATTCTATCAAAAATGCAATTCGGGTTTAGAGCTAAAGTATCTACTGCAGATGCAGTTCATCACCTTACTAACCACCTTGAAAAAGAATTGGATCAGGGTAACCACACTCTTGGAATATTTTTAGACCTAGCTAAAGCTTTTGACACCGTTTCCGTATCAATACTATTGCGCAAGCTTGAAACACTAGGTATCAGAGGGACTCAGCTAAAACTTTTCACAAGCTACCTCGAAGAACGCACACAGTGCGTTAGGATAGCCGATGCCCTCAGTAATGATCAGAAAACTACTGATTTCGGAGTTCCCCAGGGAAGTGTCCTGGGACCTACTTTATTTTTAATATATATTAATGATTTATGCAACTTAAAACTAGACCATGGCAAAATCATTTCATATGCTGATGACACTGCTCTACTTTTCTCAGCTGACTCTGAAGAAGAGGTGTACAAGCTTGCGCAACATGGATTTAATATTGTTAATAAATGGCTTCAGCACAACTTACTAACCCTAAATGCAGACAAGACTAAGTATATTAGGTTCTCGATGCGCAAACGGCCGTCAACCGAAATAGTCCCAAAATTGTATGCACATAATTGTGTAGGTGCTGATAACGTATGTATTTGCCCTACCATAAACAATACAAATAAAATTAAATACCTTGGTGTAATCCTGGATGACACACTCTCATTCAAACCCCATTTAGAAACTTTGGTAAGTAGAGTCCGCAAACTGATTTTTGTCTTTAAAAATCTACGCCATATTGCGGATCGAAAACTTATTATACAAGTCTATCGGGCCCTCTGCGAATCCATTTTGACGTACTGCATTACATCATGGGGTGGAGTAGGTAAAACATTATTACTAACTGTCGAGAGAGCTCAAAGAGCGATACTCAAAGTATCAACTTTCCGTCCTTTTATTTTTCCAACAAACGATCTCTATAAATCATGTGGAGTATTAACAGTTCGACAGTTATTCATAATGAACATAGTACTTAAACAACACGCATCACTACCATATGTCACTGAAAGCGCTAACAAAAGGAGGAAAAATAATGTTTGCCCAAAACAATCAAGTCAAAAACATACATTTTCAAAAAAATTTTACAGTTTCCTTGGTCCTTTTTTGTATAATAGATTAAATGTGATAGCCAATATTTATCCCTTAAATTATAATTGTTGTAAGAAAAAACTTATAGACACCCTACAATCTATGTCATACGACGACACTGAAAATCTACTGATTATTTTAAAGTAGGCCATACATTGTAAGCATCTTTTATTACTATTAAAACTAGTTTAGCGTATTTAGCATTAAGTAATTAACATAAATGCAACTTTATTATACAGTTTCTTTTGGATTTTTATTATTTTGTGTATTATTGAGCCATTTATCTGCCTGAAAAACAGGTTTTACCTAGTTCAGGCGCGTAGATTAACTTATCCCTTAAGATATAAGATTAAGTATTATTTGTAATTTTGTTAGCCCTAAGTTATTTTGAATAAATTATTTTATTTTTTTATTTTTATTTTAATTTAATTGGTTAATATGACATTTAAATACAAATATTTTAATAATTCTTTAATTGTAGGTAGATAAGTATTTAATTTATGAAATTCACGTGCCTGTACTCGGGCGAGATATGCAGCTCTACTGTATTATTCCATCAATGTATTATGTACCATGTCTTTTGTGAATAAATATTACTGAATTACTGAAAAAAAAAAAAAAAAAAAAAAAAAAGCATCCAGTCTCCATCTATCAGACGGCATACCAGCAGAGTTTGTATGTTGATTTTCTCACTTTTATAACTTAAAAGTCATTTATGTCTTAATTGTTATAGACCTTAATATTATTGTTTTATAATTTTCAGATGCAACAGATGCCACTGGAGTAGCTCAAGACAGCCCACAACCTGTAACACCTAGGCGACTCTTTGGTGGGTTATGAAAATAACTTATTCAACACAGCCCCTTTATTATTTTATAATTAACTTGGTTCCCAAAACTAAGGCAAAGCTTATTTACACTATTTATATTATTTTGTTGTTTCCAGAAAGCCCAGTTTCTCAACAACGGCGAAGGCCCAGAAACCGAAGCAGCAACCGTGTCATGAGGGCAGCTGTTAGGACTGGTAAGTCTTACATTTACTTCCTGTTTGTGACTTGTTCTGATTCCACCAGGACAACTAAATGAAGGATGGAAATACATACTTCAATGGAGTCCTTGTACCGAAACAATACTAAAATTTAATGCGAATTTCAAAAAGCAATGGCTTAATAATAAACTATTGAGTAACGTGTGGAATTGTAAAGGCGAAGAGTATCGAACAAAAAATCATTTAGAAGATTGGCATTCGAAGATTAACTGATTCATAGGCCAAAAACATCCAACATTACCACGACTGTTAATTTTTTTAAAGAAAGACGCTCATTATTGCTCAATATACGAAAGTATTAAGGATTTTAATATTAAGTACAAAAAAAGTCGTGATCGTGCCGAAAACGATGAAAAAATAAAGAGGGCTGTAAGCGGGAGCTTTAAAGGATAACAATGTTACTGTCGGCCACTGTCTAGAGATAGTTAGCCCCTTTGCTTACTGATGCCAGAAACCCAGAAATAGATATTTAATATTTTTTATAAAATAACATAAATAATATTATTTAAATGAAGTAGTTTAGTAAGTAGTATGGGAGTAGTACTGTGTTATTTGGTCACGCGGTGCGTTCCAATCCTTCAAACGACGATTGCCAGCCAAAATGTAAGCCCATGAATGAATAAAAGTAATGCTTTGACAGAAAATAGAATGATGGGCCAGCGAATCATTTCCCATTTAACACCGTTAAGGAAATCCAGCAGAATACATACCTTCTTCAAAAATAGTTGCAGCACAGTCGCCCCGTGACCACGATCGCTGCAACGCGATGGAAACGTAGGGGAAAATAAAACAAAAGGTACGCGATAAATACCCGATAAATATTCTTTAATAGTTACAGCAGTTGATGCCGGATTCAAATCTACGTATTCAATAGTTTTATTATTATTATATGCATAATAGCCAGTATTGTGGCTCTTCCAATAATTATGGTGCCAGCCGTAGAGACGAGGCTTAAAAAACCTTAACCTCAAACGCCAAGTATTACGACAGCATAATTTATGCTGCGTGAGAACTTTTTTGATGGTTATCGTACGAATATGTTAACTGTTTACGTAAAGTCATTTACTTGATATTTCGTAAGTGAGACGGGATCTAGATAATTGTTTACGTGCTTCTTGAAGTGTTTATTTTTGTACTGAAAATGGATTTCTTCATACACTCGTCTATATTTGACGCGTAGAATGCTCGAGGCGGTTCATACACAAGATGAGCGTAATAGCATGCGGAATATTCGAACAGAATTGCGCAACAAGTACGATCATTTGAGAGACCTCTCGGAAAACGGTTTCCGACATGCATACCTAAGATGCATTTTTGTTTTTATGCACCGAACTTCGAGAGTATTCTCTCTTAAAGTCTACAATGATAATTAATTATTTTGGAAACGAAGGTAACATCGGTCACAATCACAAGGTTCTTGTAGATCATACCAGTCACTGGTTAATTCTAGGGACTAATTGAAGAGATGCCAACAACTAATAATTTTAACTTGAAAACCTTTCGAGTAAACCCAACTTTTTTTTGGTAAAGATGACGTTCACACTCGCACATTTTACGTTCACTTGGCGTTTGGCGTATAATCCTTAAACTCGATTGTCGAGTTAACGAAATGTTTATGCAATGTTTCACACTTAGCATACAGAGCGATCCACTCCGTTTGCCGGAAAACAACTTTCGAGACAATTTCAGGCTATCGAATCGAAAGACCAGTTTTCCGGTGAGCAACGCTGGAGCCACCGCAGCGTTAGCAATAGAATCGACGCTATTCGCCCCAAGATCAAGGTAAGATTACCTACCTTTATGAAAGAAGAACCTTAAGGCACCTAGTTATGACTTTTACATAGACAGATTATCTTCCCACGTAAACATTTTCAAATAGGGTGGTGTGGTGTTACAGTTTACAGCGTTATTATTATCTACCTATGATCTTAAATTTTCAGATATTGTTTTGGTTGCAGCCATTAGCATTAAATGGCTGCTACCAAAAGAATATCAGGGCATATTACCATCTGGATTTGTCAAAATGTTCTGTGCATAAAAGCATCGCAGAAGTCACAGATCCCCTCAACACACCTGGGGTTTTGCAGATCTATATAAAATTTCAGATGACACAGGCTTGTAGCGAGCTAAACATGAGGAAGTTAGTGTCAAATTGATTAGTAGAAAACAATGTTGGCCAATTCACATAGTATCATCTAGCCCCAAGCTAGCGTGGTACCTAATTAAACTATTTTTATCTATTGTTTTGATATCTTACAAAGCGTGACTTCGCTATAGACGGACGGCACCCATGTGGCTATTGCAAGGCCGTAAGATAATGAGGTGGTGTATATTTTAATATAAAAATGTACCATTCTCTAAATGTTTTTACAGTAAGTTAAAACTTACTTCAAATAAATAGATTAGGTAGGTACCAACCCTTTGGTGGTCGCATAAATATTTTTGTACTTTTTGATACACAGTTGACCAGGTTACGCGCAGTGGTCTTGGCTCATGATCCCTCTGCTGAATGTTTCACTTGGTTTAGCAGAAGACCACTATACAAAGAAGCACTGCAGGGTGGTTGAGCGCTGCATAGGAATGCTGAAAGCAAGATTGCGTTACCTGCTTATTCATCGGGTCCTCCACTACACTACAATAAAAGCAGGCCGTTGCAAATACGTGTGCTGTTCTGCACAAAATTGTGAATGACGGTCGCCTTGTGGCCGACATTAGCTGCGTGGCGGAGGGTGGCGGTGAGGGCGGCGCTGAAGGCACGCTCGACGGCCTTTGCAACCAATTCTACCAATTCCGCTGCTCGGCCCAGGAAGTGCACGAATAGGTATGAGCTAATTATGTATAAGCTATTTTAAAGTTCGTTAGAAATTTGACTTAGTGAAAAGATTGCCTATTCCTGTAATGACAACTTGGGTTAAATACAGCTATGGAATTATTGCTTATCCATAAAGTTAGATGGGGTAAGTGTAACACCGGGGTAAGGGTACAAACGAGAGGCTATATTTGGTAAAATAAAAGCTTTAGGTCTAGAGTAGCTCTGTCGATAAAACAGTTTTAGTTTATTAGTTTCGCCGTTCAGACATAGATGTCGCTACGAGGTCCCATTGCCGAGAAAAAACAAAAACAAATTTGACAGTTCATAACCCCGCGAACACAAGTTGGATGCGTTGTCTTTGCTTCGGCATAAAGAACAATGGCAGGTCTCCATACTAAGAATTGTCTGGGATCAAATTGAAGCGTACCGTAATGAAAAAAATGTTAAAAGATTTGGCGTTAGCTCCAGAATCTATAAATGAGACTATTTTCTTTGGGGAAAGCCGGAAAAAAAAAGATTTCAGTGTTTGAATTTTTTTGTTATGAATGAACGTCAAACAATATTTGTCTATAAAACATCGCAGATTGAAATCAAATCATAAAGTAATGGATAATGTGGTTTGGTTTTGGGTTTGGTCTTATCAATTAGACCACGCCACCTTAAATATTCGAAATGAGAAATGATAAACAAAATGAGCAAAAAAATTCTAAACTTCTTGTATGTTTACGAAAGCTGGGCGTGTATTAAAAAAATGTACCTACTTGCCCCGTGAACACAAAAAAACTGAGGGTTTTAATAAATAATGTTGGACAATCCACACAGCATCATCTAGCCCGAAGCTAAGCAGAGGTTGTGTTATGTTATGAGTTCCTACTAGATAACTTATATACCTACTTAAAACAATATATATAGGTATACCTACATTAATAGACATTTTTTTATTTTACATAGAAAAAGCCCAGAACACCCAAAACAACAATATCGGAGTCCTAAGGGCACGCACTAGCCAGACAGGGCAGTATCAATCAGTCCATAAACAGTCCAGGTCGGGTGTTACATACGTCGCCTGTGGCTTCCGTAATTCGAGTAAAAATAAATAGAAAACCAAAATATAAACACAAAACACAGCAGAGATGAAAAACGCCGAAGTCTCGGAAGGATTCTGTCAAAGAGAATAAAACCACTACGTTCTAGATTCTGTGGCGTCTTGACAGACAACCGCTGACAACATGACACTATCAAAGACAAATCAAAGACCAAAATAATGGTAACATTACGAATGTACCTAATTCGAATATCATTTGATAAGCTTCTAAATATCATAAAATAACTCCGGCCTTTACGAGAAGGAGTGAATAATTGAAAAATCGTAGAAAATTTATTAAATTTGATTCATATACATCATATCCATGGACGCAAAAAAAAGTCCAGACCAAATTCTGCCATTGTTCTTTGTGAAATAAAGGTGTTTTAGACTGTTTGTTTTCACCTTAATAACAAGTGAAAGGTAAGTTATACTCTCTCTTTACCAAGTACATATTTACGTTCTAATAATACAGATATTAACAGTTTTGTTGCTATCAAAATCATAACCTATAAAATCTTTGTTGGGGTAAGAGGGACAGCTACATACAAGTTAGTGCTGCTGCTACAATTATTTTAATCACTCCCCTTTCTTTCCTGACATTTTTTAGTCTTCTGTTTGATTATAATTTTTAAACACAAACTGCTGCTCGCGGCTTCGCACGCGTTATTTAAGGTTATTTCTTTTCCATGGGAACAGATTTATGGGATAAAAAGTACAGCCTATGTTACTCTCCATCCGTTCAACTAACTCTATGACAAAAATCAAGTTGATTGGTTGCTTAGTTAGGACGTGAAGGAAGGACAAACAAACACACTTTCGCATTTAGAATATTAGTTAGGATTACTTTTATTCATACGTGTAATATCTCTTACAGGGAAACTATGAAACATGGTGCAAAAGAAAAACGGATAGAGGGACTACTTACTCAAAAGAAAAATTGCTGGACCATATCTGCATACGCTGCGTCAAAATTGTACAAAATACCTAGGACGACGATAAACGTCCCATATGTTTCTCTTACCCCAAATTTATTTTTTTCTAGTGTAACAGTAAAATAAGCTCCATTTGAAATGAATATGGCTCATACACGATTACCACCAGTTTTGCCTATTTCAGAGTCTGTTTAATAAGCTTATCTCTATTATATTTACATTGATATTGAAAGTGTTTCCCTTACCCTAAACCATGGGGGTAAAAGAAACACATTAGCACTACAAAAGTATTTTGCCATTTATTTCTGGTGATAGTGGTACCAGAAGATTATGTAAGTATCAAAGTCATAGGCAGCTAATGAACCGAATATTTATTTGGATATAGCAATATTAACGTAGCTGGTTTAGGTTAGGTGCTGGGACTCGTAAATACATATATATTAAAGTATGTTTCTCTTACCCCATCTGACCTCACATAATGCTGAAAATGATAATATGTATCTGTGTATATGGGATGAAAACAATGACTCAGTGAATAGCGTGCGCGTGCGTGTCAAAAATTGGCTTGGTTATTATTTGTAATAAGATAGTGTATGTTCAAATTGGTAGAGTTCCAAGATTCTGGTCACGGCGGTGGTCCATAAAATATTGCAGGAAAGGTATGCTTTACCCAATCTAGTGTTGATAAGATGACATCTTATCAACACTAGATTGGGAATCGAGGATCGCAAAAGCAACGCTTAATTAGTGAAAGGTGTATGAAGAGCCCATGTGGTACCAAATGCCGTTTAAAATGTAGTGAAAGAGTTTCTCAGGAATGTCGTCGACTCATTTTTAAGGAGTATTGGCAAATGGGATCTTTAACTAGGCAGAGGGAATTCATCAATAGTAACATGATTGAAATCAAGCCCAAATACCAATATAAGAAAATGAATAACAACAGAAAGCCAAAACATGGATTTTATTTGGTGATCAATAAAGAAAAACAGCGAGTCTGCAAACTATTTTTTAAGAACACACTGGGTATAAATGATAGGCCTATAAGGACAGTTATTGAGAAACAAAATGAATTTGGTTTCCTTGAGGCAGAAAAAAGAGGGAAGCACGATCATCATGGACGAAAGATTTCGGATGCTACTTTATCTGGAGTTAGACATCATATTAATACTATTCCAAGAATAGAAAGCCATTACCTGCGACAACAAACAACAAGAGAATACATAGATGGGGGAAAAAACGTAACTGATCTTTACATGGATTATAAAAACGAATGCATAAAGAAAAACTTAGATTATGTAAAAATACACACCTACAGAAAAGTTTTTAACGGAGAATTCAATATAAGTTTTTTCATTCCGAAGAAAGATCAATGCGATCTATGTATTTCATATAAAAACGCAGAAGGGACGGAAAAAGAAAATTTGGAAGAAAAATATAGAAAACATTTAGACGAAAAACAACAGAGCAGATTGGAGAAAGAAAGAGACAAAGCACTGATAAATAACAATTTTGTAGTAGCTTGCTACGACTTACAAGCTGTGCTTCCTGTGCCTCGAGGTGACGTATCCGTTTTTTATTATAAGTCAAAATTAAATTGCTACAACTTTACTGTTTGTGAATTGGCTACAGATCACACAGAGTGCTTTTTCTGGAATGAGGTGGAAGGACAAAGAGGAGCAAACGAAATTGGAACATGCGTCCTTAAATATTTAAAAAATAAGTCTGCCGCTTCGTGTGAACCTATGGAAGTGATATTTTATTCCGACAATTGTTGCGGACAACAGAAAAACCAATTTATATTGTCCATGTACATCTACGCCATTAAAAACTGCCCTAATATTCAGCGCATAACCCACAAGTTTCTAATAAAGGGTCATACCCAAAATGAAGGGGACTGCGCTCATTCCACAATTGAAAAGGAAGTGAAAAAATCGTTAAAATCGGGACCTATCTACGTTCCAGCTCAATATGCGAACATAATAAAATGCTCGAAAAAGAAAGGCAATCCTTACCGTATGAATGAAATGAGCCATAGTGAATTTTATGACATCAAATCTTTATCCGAATACAAATTCACTAAGAACACTGAAGGTGAGACGGTCAAAATGACAGATCTTAAAATAATATTAATTGAAAAAGCAGAAACTGTCGCAAACAGAGTGAAAGTTTTTTACAAAACTTCATACTTGGATGTTAACTTCAAGGAATTTAAGTTGCAAAGAGCAGGTCGAATGCAACCCCGATTGAGGAGCTTGTATCAGACCAAACTTCCTTTGGGTGAACGAAAAAAGGCAGATATTCTGTCTCTTATTCAATCAAACCATATCCCGAGATATTATGCGAGTTCCTATTACAATAATATACTTTAAGGGTCTCCTTTATAGGACCTATTCACATGCCAAAACTTCCTAGTCGACAAGAAGGTTTTGACAAGAAGTTAAAAATGTTTTTAGAGATTTTTTTGTTTTTATGGTATTGACAATAAGCTAATATTTTTAGAAGAGTTTTTATTTCAATGTTCACAATAAACATTTTAATGTTAAGTGTTAAGAGTACCTACCAGTTAGTAGTAGAGTTTTAGGACACAATAAATATTCTTAAAAATATTTTTCGACGATTGGACTTAAAGTTCTGTTATTGATGTTCTGTTATTGTGTTATTGATTATTTAAATAATTCTATGTGCAAATCGTTTTGTGATTCATAACTTTATGATTATTTAGAAAAGGTTGTAAAGAAACTAAAAGTCTGATCCTAATAATTAAGTTATAGGAAAATAAAAGTCTAATACTGCTTAAATTGCTAATGAGTAGAATACCTACTAGATTTAAGTATACCTGTTTAAGTTTTAAGATACCTACATGGTTTTACTAATTTTGACGTTTGGACTAATGTTCTGTCGATTATTTTGATAATTTTATGTGCGAATCGTTTTGTAATTCATAAATATGGTAATGATAATTAAGAATAAGTGATGAAGAAAATAAAAGTCTGATTACATTAAAAATGTTTTATTCATAACTTGCTTATTTTGTGTCATTAATGGATAATTATCTGTACTTTATCGTATAAAACAAGATAATCAATAGTGGCATTAAGTAAATAATGACATTGTTGCCGAAAAAGTGCTATGTAGAAATGCAATTAACGTTACTGGAAAAGCGACACTAAAACAAACTTTTTTTTAAATCTCATAAATAAATATCTTTGAAGCATAATTATAAATAAATTTGAATACCAATAGTTAGTCTAATAACCAAATAAAATAAACACTTTAAACAAATACCAATCTCAGGTGTCTGGGTACATTAGATAAGAATTTGAAATTTTCAAAACTTAAAACGTTAATACCCATAAAACCGGTTTTTTGTTTAGGGACGGTTTGAAAATAAAGGTGCGATGTGTCTGCCATTCGATTCAATGTGAGACTATACCAAGAAATATAGAATTTATGATAAGAGAAACTCACAATTGGTTCAAGCTTTCACTGAAACGAAAAAACTAATATAAAAAAATATATGAAGCGATAAACTGTGGAAAGGAGCCAGCCTTTAATTTTTCTGAACAAAATTTCACATCAAAACTCTCTAAGTTGAGTATTTAGTGTTGCTGGAAGCTATAAAAATTATTTTGCAATTTTGCTAGTTTTCACAATTTTTGTGAAATGAACGAATAAATTGATAATTTGACATTAACTTATCTACACAATAGGTCTATGATGACAGCAGTGAGCGCAATTTGACAAAAATACTCGTGATTGCGGCGCCAAAACATGTAGGTAATTGCAATGTGCATTTTATTTGTTAAATTATCTTTCTTTCTTGTTTAAATCATATCAACATGCAACGGCTCTCCGCACGAAAGCGCTGTAATCTTCGCCAAAAGGACCGCATTTTGGCGAGATTACATGCCTTTAAAGAAATGGCGCGAGGTGAGTAATATATAATTTCGCTTCATCTTTGTATACCTAATTCGTAGTGAGACTATATCGCGTTATGACTAAACATCATTTTCATTAAGCATTGAGACTAATTAGCCGTTAGTTAAATAAGCGTTAAGACTAATTAGCCGTTAGTCTAGATAGCTTTAGACCGAGTTCTTAATAAGTCTAAATCGCGTTTGGCCTAAAATTGATTTTTCTTAAGTTTTAAGTTTATAAGTAGTTACCTAATTTTATTATTTCATTTAATATTCACATAAATTATATTCATCCAAGTTAAAAGGTTTAAGTTTTAAAGAGGCCAGCGGAGGGCGACTTGCCCATACAAATGTAATTTTATTTATTCAAGATTCAAATAGAAAAATATTTTAAAATTATGCTCTATGTTGATTTATTTTTGAATTACCTACCTACGTTTGTATGGGAAAGTCATCCTCCGCGGACCTCTCCAGTAAAAATAGGGTCTACCTCTCGAAAAGGTGTAGGTACCTCTATATAGGTCTACCTCTATGACAGTCTACCTCTATGACAGTCTACCTCTCAAAATGTCTACATCGCAAAAGGCCTATCTCTCAAAAGGTCTTAATCGCGTTTTGACTAGGCGTAACGCGATGTAGTCTCACTACGAATTAGGTATACAAAGATAAAGCGTATAATTTGATGTGTGAAACTTAAAAGCTTATTGTTCATCATCATCATCATCATCACCAGCCTATAATAGTCCACTGCTGAACAAAGGCCTCCCCCAATGAGGTAAAAAAAAAAGCTTTAAAAGCTTATTGTTCGTGTGAAAATAATTACACAGATTTAATTTGAGAAAATCAAGCGGATTCTGTGGTCGAGTTTTAGGCGCCTTTGGTGGAGGAGCTCAACGGTTTGGGGGTGCGAAAGCAATCCTCAGCAATGGCAGCATGTAAGTTGCTCTTGTTGTATTCAATGTTAAAACGAATGTGCCCACATGCATTTATTATCTTTCAAGTAGATATCATGGCTTGTTTATAAGGACTTGAAAAGAAATGAACCTCTATCATCCACTCCGAATTTGTGTCACTATAGACTGGAACTAGCCGAGGTGTTAGCCAATATCAATGATGCAGCTCCACTCTATAACAAACGAGGAAGGCCCAGCAACAGCGTTGAAATAGAAATTCAAGCCAAAAAAGGCGAGGACCTGTTCAGCATGTTCCACTCAAGGAAATAAGGACAGATAATGTTGGTCACTGGCCCGATTACTGTGTTCGTAGCAAGTGCAAAATGCCTTGGTGTAAGGGATACATACAAATAAAGTGTGAGAGAGAAGTGTGGAGTAGCCCTTTGCCTTACTAAATCCAAGCATCGTTTAAAAGATTTTCATATGTAATTATTGTCCAGTAAATGCATTGTGTTGAACATCTGCAACATAAGGTTTTTTAATAAAATTGTTAGTTAGTTAGTTATTAAGCCTGGTGTGTCCCACTGCTGGGAAAAGGCCTCCCCCTGCTCCCTCCACGCATCAAAATAAAAAAATTGTATAAAAACAATTTTTATTTTTATTTTTCTCTATGTTCCCCTGCATTAGAATATACTTTTCTAAAAGATATATTTTTTAAAGGTTTCAGTAGCAATTATGCATATATGGGCTAAGCCACGAGGACAACAAAAGACATAGACATTCATTTATTTGCTGGTCACACAGTACAAAAAAATAAGATTTTTAAATCCTCGAGATACCAATGATCTCGTCGGCCTCAGTAGATGGTTTTGCAAACCTAGATGTGGTAGGTGGTAAGTTGTTTCATTTATTATTTTCTTACAAACATAGAAAGATTATCACATGTAAGACATTAATCAACATGAATTTTTTGCAAATTTTTAATTTCTTGGAAACATTCTTTGATTATCTACGAACATGACAAATACAACACAAGAACGATAGATGACAGGATGATAATAGATTACATACCCAAAATTTATCAAAATAGAGTATAACTCAAGAATTATGAACTTGATCTTATGATATAGGTACCCTTGTTCTTTTTTTAACAGTCCTGCCTTTTACAGGGTCTGGTTCATTTGCCAGCACTGGCACCTTCACCACCACCGGTGTCTTCATCACCACCACATAATGTTGCTTTTGCAAAATGAACAAAGGAGTCGTAGCCGCTCCCCTATACCTACCAAGTCCTAGCCGGTGGGCACAAGGAGTCCACATCATACCAGACGCCGCCTTCACAGGCCATCTCGGACTCCAGTCAACCAAATCCTGATTAACCAAGAATGGCAGGCTAATGACGGATAGCATAGTAAGGGCTGCTGAAATTAAAGCAGCAGCAATTACTACTGCTCTTCTGCCAGTAGTCATTGAGCCCACTGAGGAATAATGCTGTCGCCAAATACCTATTTATCTGGTTTATGACGAATATTTAACTTGGATAAGAAACATGAAAAAATTAAACATGTAAATATGATGCTGAAATGGTTATGCAACAAAGCGGTGGTTGTTCCACCTGTGCTCCGGTTCTAGATTCTTATTATTAGTGTCTGTGAAGTTAGCAGAGCATCTTCTGGCAGAGCATAAATAAATTAGAGTTCTGTTCGCATGCAGGTGAGTTCTATAGTTCCTGATAGTTTTCAGGAATAGTTCTGGCGTTTTTACCTGAAAAAAGTTAAGTGAAATTATGCTCTGCTAACTTCGCGTAGCAGAGCATTTTTCAGGAATCCACACAAAAATTGGTATGAATAAGGTTTTCGATACTAAAAACAGTTCCTGATAGTTTTCAGAAATAGTTCCGGGGTTTTTACAAGACTAATGTCAATTTACAGATTTCATCAAGTAAATTTCTATTAGGGTTAGTCGTGACACGAAGTTCCTTAGACCTGCTCAAACCATAGTACGAATACATTGCCACGAGCTATAAGCGAATATAAAACTACAGTTATGAATGAAAAATATTAAAATGACAAAACTCCTGAAAATTTCATGAAATCGTAACAAAATACTTAAATGTTTGGTGAAAATGTATTGATTCAAGGGGCTGTAATGCTCCTTTGAGAGGAGTTCTGATAGCATGCATGGAGAATACAATAAAAAACAGTTAGATCTTACAAAAAAAAAAAATACAATTCAAACACAGAACTCCTGAAATTTTCATGAAATCGGACTTTGAACTCACAACAAAATTCTTTAATGTTTGGTGAAAATGTATAGATTCAGGGCTTGTTATGCTCTTATTAAGACAGTTCCAATAGCATGCATTGTGTAAATAAAAGAAAACAGAACGATCTAACGAAAACAGTACAATATACACACTGAACTCCTGAAAATTTCATGAAATTGGACTTAGAGCTCGAAACAAAATTATTCAATGTTTGGTGAAAATGTATAGATTCAAGGGCTTGTTGTGCTCTTATTAAGACATTTCCCATAGCATGCATTGAGTATATAATAGAAAACAGCTTGATCTAACAAAAACAGTACAATATACACACTGAACTCCTGAAAATTTCATGAAATCGAACTTTTAATTCGCTACAAAATTATTCAATGTTTTGTGAAAATGTATAGATTCAAGGGCTTGTTATGCTCTTATTAGGACAGTTACAATAGCATGCATTGAGTATATAACAGAAAACAGATAGATCTAACGAAATCAGTACAAATCAGACGCAGAACTCCTGAAAATTTCATGAAATCGAACTTTTAACTCGCTACAAAATTATTCAATGTTTTGTGAAAATGTATAGATTCAAGGGATTGTTATGCTCTTATTAAGAGAGTTCCCATAGCATGCATTGAGTATATAATAGAAAACAGATAGATCTAACGAAATCAGTACAATTCAGATGCAGAACTCCTAAAAATTTCATGAAATCGAACTTTTAACTCGTACAAAATTATTCAATGTTTTGTGAAATTGTATAGATTCAAGGGCTTGTTATGCTCTTATTAAGAAAGTTCGAATAGCATGCATTTAGTATAAAATAGAAAATAGATAGGTCTAACAAAAACAGTACAATTCAGACACAGAACTCCTGAAAGTTTCATGAAATTGTACTTTGAGCTCGCAACAACAAAATTATTCAATGTTTGGAGAAAATGTATAGATTCAAGGGCTTGTTGTGCTCTTATTAAGAAAGTTCCAATAGCATGCATTTAGTATATTATAGAAAACAGATACGTTTAACGAAAACAGTACAATAAACACACTGAACTCCTGAAAATTTCATGAAATTGGACTTTGAGCTCGCAACAACATTATTCCATGTTTGGTGAAAATGTATAAGTTCAAGGGCTTGTTGCGCTCTAAGACAGTTCCCATAGCATGCATTGAGTGTATAATAGAAAACAGATAGATCTAACGAAATCAGTACAATTCAGACGCAGAACTCCTGAAAATTTCATGAAATCGAACTTTTAACTCGCTACAAAATTATTCTATGTTTTGTGAAAATGTATAGATTCAAGAGCTTGTTGTGCTCTTATTAAGAAAGTTCCAATAGCATGCATTGAGTATAAAATATAAAACAGATACATTTAACGAAAACAGTACAATATACACACTGAACTCCTGAAAATTTCATGAAATTGGACTTAGAGCTCGAAACAAAATTATTCAATGTTTGGTGAAAATGTATAGATTCAAGGGCTTGTTGTGCTCTTATTAAGACAGTTCCCATAGCATGCATTGAGTAAAAAATAGAAAATAAATAGGTCTAACAAAAACAGTACAACTCAGACAAAGAACTCCTGAAAGTTTCATGAAATTGGACTTTGAACTCGCAACAGAATTCTTCAATGTATGGTCAAAATGTACAGATTTAAGGTCCTGTAATGCAATTTTGAAAGAAGTTCTAATAGCAAGCATTGAGTATAAAATAGAAAACAGATAAATCTAACAAAAACAGTACAAATCACCCACAGAACTCCTGAAAATTTCATGAAATTGGACTTTGAGCTCGCAACAAAATTATTCAATAATTGGTGAATATGTATAGATTCAAGGGCTTGTTGTGCTCTTATTAAGACAGTTCCCATAGCATGCATTGAGTATATAATAGAAAACAGATAGATCTAACGAAAACAGTACAATATACACACTGAACTTCTGAAAATTTCATGAAATTGGACTTAGAGCTCGAAACAAAATTATTCAATGTTTGGTGAAAATGTATGCTTGTTGTGCTCTTATTAAGACAGTTCCCATAGCATGCATTGAGAATATAATAGAAAACAGCTAGATCTAACGAAAACAGTACAATATACACACTGAAATCCTGAAAATTTCATGAAATCGAACTTTTAATTCAGAGCACAACAAGCCCTTGAATTTATACATTTTCACCAAACATTGAATAATTTTGTTGCGAGCTCAAAGTTCGATTTCATGAAATTTTCAGGAGTTCTGTGTGTAATTTGTAGTGTTTTCATTAGATCTATCTATTTTCTATTATACACTCAATGCATGCTATTGGAACTCTCTTAATAGGAGCATAACAAGCCCTTGAATCTATACATTTTCACCACTATTGAATAATTTTGTAGCGAATTAAAAGTTCGATTTCATGAAATTTTCAGGAGTTCTGCATCTGAATTTTACTGTTTTCGTTAGAACTATCTGTTTTCTATTTTATAGTCAATGCATGCTATGGGAACTGTCTTAATAAGAGCACAACAAGCCCTTGAATCTATACGTTTTCACAAAACATTGAATAATTTTGTAGCGAGTTAAAAGTTCGATTTCATGAAATTTTCAGGAGTTCTGAGTCTGAATTCTACTGTTTTCGTTAGACCTATCTGTTTTCTATTATACACTCAATGCATGCTATGGGAACTGTCTTAATAAGAGCGCAACAAGCCCTTGAATTTATACATTTTCACCAAACATTGAATAATGTTGTTGCGAGCTCAAAGTCCAATTTCATGAAATTTTCAGGAGTTCTGTGTGTAAATTGTACTGTTTTCATTAGATCTATCTATTTTCTATTATATACTCAATGCATGCTATTGGAACTCTCTTAATAGGAGCATAACAAGCCCTTGAATCTATACATTTTCACAAAACATTGAATAATTTTGTAGCGAATTGAAGTTCGATTTCATGAAATTTTCAGGAGTTCAGTGTGTATATTGTACTGTTTTCGTTAGATTAAGCTGTATTCTATTATATACTCAATGCGTGCTATGGGAACTGTCTTAATAAGAGCACAACAAGCCCTTGAATCTATACATTTTCACCAAACATTGAATAATTTTGTAGCGAGTTAAAAGTTCGATTTCATGAAATTTTCAGGAGTTCTGCGTCTGAATTGTACTGATTTCGTTAGATCTATCTGTTTTCTATTATACACTCAATGCATGCTATGGGAACTGTCTTAGAGCGCAACAAGCCCTTGAACTTATACATTTTCACCAAACATGGAATAATGTTGTTGCGAGCTCAAAGTCCAATTTCATGAAATTTTCAGGAGTTCAGTGTGTATATTGTACTGTTTTCGTTAAACGTATCTGTTTTCTATAATATACTAAATGCATGCTATTGGAACTTTCTTAATAAGAGCACAACAAGCCCTTGAATCTATACATTTTCACCAAACATTGAATAATTTTGTTTCGAGTTCAAAGTATTATTTCATGAAATTTTCAGGAGTTCTGTATCTGAATTGTACTTTTTTCGTTAGATCTATCTGTTTTCTATTATATACTCAATACATGCTATGGGAACTGTTTTAATAAGAGCACAACAAGCCCTTGAATTTATACATTTTCACCAAATATTGAATAATTTCTTTGCTAGCTCAAAGTTCGATTTCATGAAATTTTTAGGAGTTCAGTGTGTATATTGTACTGTTTTCGTTAAATGTATCTGTTTTCTATAATATACTAAATGCATGCTATTGTAACTGTCTTAATAAGAGCATAACAAGCCCTTGAATCTATACATTTTCACCAAACATTGAATAATTTTGTTGCGAGCTCAAAGTCCAATTTCATAAAACTTTCAGGAGTTCTGTGTCTGAATTGTACTGTTTTTGTTAGACCTATCTATTTTCTATTTTATACTAAATGCATGCTATGGGAACTGTCTTAATAAGAGCACAACAAGCCCTTGAATCTATACATTTTCACCAAACATTGAATAATTTTGTTTCGAGTTCAAAGTCCTATTTCATGAAATTTTCAGGAGTTCTGTATCTGAATTGTACTTTTTTCGTTAGATCTATCTGTTTTCTATTATATACTCAATGCACGCTATAGGAACTGTTTTAATAAGAGCAAAACAAGCCCTTGAATTTATACATTTTCACCAAACATTGAACAATTTTGTTGCGAGCTCAAAGTTCGATTTCATGAAATTTTCAGGAGTTCTGCGTCTGAATTGTACTGATTTCGTTAGATCTATCTGTTTTCTATTATATACTCAATGCATGCTATGGGAACTGTCTTAATAAGAGCATAACAAGCCCTTGAATCTATACATATTCACCAAACATTGAATAATTTTGTTGCGAGCTCAAAGTCCAATTTCATGAAACTTTCAGGAGTTCTGTACCTGAGTTGTACTTTTTTCGTTAGATCTATCTGTTTTCTATTATATACTTAATGCATGCTATGGGAACTGTCTTAATAAGAGCACAACAAGCCCTTGAATCTATACATTTTCACCAAACATTGAATAAATTTGTTTCGAGCTCTAAGTCCAATTTCATGAAACTTTCAGGAGTTCTGTGTCTGAATTGTACTTTTTTCGTTAGATCTATCTGTTTTCTATTATATACTCAATGCATGCTATTGTAACTGTCTTAATAAAAGCATAACAAGCCCTTGAATCTGTACATTTTCACAAAACATTGAATAATTTTGTAGCGCATTAAAAGTTCGATTTCATGAAATTTTCAGGAGTTCAGTGTGTATATTGTACTGTTTTCGTTAGATCTAGCTGTTTTCTATTATATACTCAATGCATGCTATGGGAACTGTCTTAATAAGAGCACAACAAGCCCTTGAATCTATACATTTTCACCAAACATTGAATAATTTTGTTTCGAGTTCAAAGTCCTATTTCATGAAATTTTCAGGAGTTCTGTATCTGAATTGTACTTTTTTCGTTAGATCTATCTGTTTTCTTTTATATTCTCAATGCATGCTATGGGAACTGTTTAAATAAGAGCACAACAAGCCCTTGGATTTATACATTTTCACCAAACATTGAATAATTTTGTTGCGAGCTCAAAGTTCGATTTCATGAAATTTTCAGGAGTTCTGCGTCTGAATTGTACTGACTTCGTTAGATCTATCTGTTTTCTATTATATACTCAATGCATGCTATGGGAACTGTCTAAATAAGAGCACAACAAGCCCTTGAATCTATACGTTTTCACAAAACATTGAATAATTTTGTAGCGAGCTCAAAGTACAATTTCATGAAACTTTCAGGAGTTCTGTATCTGAATTGTACTGTCTTTGTTAGACCTATCTATTTTCTATTTTATACTAAATGCATGCTATTGGAACTTTATTAATAAGAGCACAACAAGCCCTTGAATCTATACGTTTTCACAAAACATTGAATAATTTTGTAGCGAGCTCAAAGTACAATTTCATGAAATTTTCAGAAGTTCAGTGTGTATATTGTACTGTTTTCGTTAGATCTATCTGTTTTCTATTATATACTCAATGCATGCTATGGGAACTGTCTTAATAAGAGCACAACAAGCCCTTGAATCTATACATTTTCACCAAACATTGAATAATTTTGTTTCGAGTTCAAAGTCCTATTTCATGAAATTTTCAGGAGTTCTGTATCTGAATTGTACTTTTTTCGTTAGATCTATCTGTTTTCTATTATATTCTCAATGCATGCTATGGGAACTGTTTAAATAAGAGCACAACAAGCCCTTGGATTTATACATTTTCACCAAACATTGAATAATTTTGTTGCGAGCTCAAAGTTCGATTTCATGAAATTTTCAGGAGTTCTGCGTCTGAATTGTACTGACTTCGTTAGATCTATCTGTTTTCTATTATATACTCAATGCATGCTATGGGAACTGTCTAAATAAGAGCACAACAAGCCCTTGAATCTATACGTTTTCACAAAACATTGAATAATTTTGTAGCGAGCTCAAAGTACAATTTCATGAAACTTTCAGGAGTTCTGTATCTGAATTGTACTGTCTTTGTTAGACCTATCTATTTTCTATTTTATACTAAATGCATGCTATTGGAACTTTATTAATAAGAGCACAACAAGCCCTTGAATCTATACGTTTTCACAAAACATTGAATAATTTTGTAGCGAGCTCAAAGTACAATTTCATGAAATTTTCAGAAGTTCAGTGTGTATATTGTACTGTTTTCGTTAGATCTATCTGTTTTCTATTATATAATCAATGCATGCTATGGGAACTGTCTTAATAAGAGCACAACAAGCCCTTGAATCTATACATTTTCACCAAACATTGAATAATTTTGTTTCGAGTTCAAAGTATTATTTCATGAAATTTTCAGGAGTTCTGTATCTGAATTGTACTTTTTTCGTTAGATCTATCTGTTTTCTATTATATACTCAATGCATGCTATGGGAACTGTTTTAATAAGAGCACAACAAGCCTTTGAATTTATACATTTTCACCAAATATTGAATAATTTCTTTGCTAGCTCAAAGTTCGATTTCATGAAATTTTTAGGATTTTAGTGTGTATATTGTACTGTTTTCGTTAAATGTATCTGTTTTCTATAATATACTAAATGCATGCTATTGTAACTGTCTTAATAAGAGCATAACAAGCCCTTGAATCTATACATTTTCACCAAACATTGAATAATTTTGTTGCGAGCTCAAAGTCCAATTTCATAAAACTTTCAGGAGTTCTGTGTCTGAATTGTACTGTTTTTGTTAGACCTATCTATTTTCTATTTTATACTCAATGCATGCTATGGGAACTGTCTTAATAAGAGCACAACAAGCCCTTGAATCTATACATTTTCACCAAACATTGAATAATTTTGTTGCGAGCTCAAAGTCCAATTTCATGAAACTTTCAGGAGTTCTGTACCTGAGTTGTACTTTTTTCGTTAGATCTATCTGTTTTCTATTATATACTTAATGCATGCTATTGGAACTTTCTTAATAAGAGCACAACAAGCCCTTGAATCCATACGTTTTCACAAAACATTGAATAATTTTGTAGCGAGCTCAAAGTACAATTTCATGAAATTTTCAGAAGTTCAGTGTGTATATTGTACTGTTTTCGTTAGATCTATCTGTTTTCTATTATATACTCAATGCATGCTATGGGAACTGTTTTAATAAGAGCACAACAAGCCCTTGGATTTATACATTTTCACCAAACATTGAATAATTTTGTTGCGAGCTCAAAGTTCGATTTCATGAAATTTTCAGGAGTTCTGCGTCTGAATTGTACTGACTTCGTTAGATCTATCTGTTTTCTATTATATACTCAATGCATGCTATGGGAACTGTCTAAATAAGAGCACAACAAGCCCTTGAATCTATACGTTTTCACAAAACATTGAATAATTTTGTAGCGAGCTCAAAGTACAATTTCATGAAACTTTCAGGAGTTCTGCGTCTGAATTGTACTGATTTCGTTAGATCTATCTGTTTTCTATTATATACTCAATGCATGCTATGGGAACTGTCTTAATAAGAGCATAACAAGCCCTTGAATCTATACATATTCACCAAACATTGAATAATTTTGTTGCGAGCTCAAAGTCCAATTTCATGAAACTTTCAGGAGTTCTGTACCTGAGTTGTACTTTTTTCGTTAGATCTATCTGTTTTCTATTATATACTTAATGCATGCTATTGGAACTTTCTTAATAAGAGCACAACAAGCCCTTGAATCCATACGTTTTCACAAAACATTGAATAATTTTGTAGCGAGCTCAAAGTACAATTTCATGAAATTTTCAGAAGTTCAGTGTGTATATTGTACTGTTTTCGTTAGATCTATCTGTTTTCTATTATATACTCAATGCATGCTATGGGAACTGTTTTAATAAGAGCACAACAAGCCCTTGGATTTATACATTTTCACCAAACATTGAATAATTTTGTTGCGAGCTCAAAGTTCGATTTCATGAAATTTTCAGGAGTTCTGCGTCTGAATTGTACTGACTTCGTTAGATCTATCTGTTTTCTATTATATACTCAATGCATGCTATGGGAACTGTCTAAATAAGAGCACAACAAGCCCTTGAATCTATACGTTTTCACAAAACATTGAATAATTTTGTAGCGAGCTCAATGTACAATTTCATGAAACTTTCAGGAGTTCTGTGTCTGAATTGTACTGTTTTTGTTAGACCTATCTATTTTCTATTTTATACTAAATGCATGCTATTGGAACTTTCTTAATAAGAGCACAACAAGCCCTTGAATCCATACGTTTTCACAAAACATTGAATAATTTTGTAGCGAGCTCAAAGTACAATTTCATGAAATTTTCAGAAGTTCAGTGTGTATATTGTACTGTTTTCGTTAGATCTATCTGTTTTCTATTATATACTCAATGCATGCTATGGGAACTGTCTTAATAAGAGCACAACAAGCCCTTGAATCTATACATTTTCACCAAACATTGAATAATTTTGTTTCGAGCTCTAAGTCCAATTTCATGAAATTTTCAGAAGTTCTGTGTCTGAATTGTACTTTTTTCGTTAGATCTAGCTGTTTTCTATTATATACTCAATGCATGCTATGGGAACTGTCTTAATAGGAGCACAACAAGCCCTTGAATCTATACATTTTCACCAAACATTGAATAATTTTGTTTAAAGTTCAAAGTCCTATTTCATGAAATTTTCAGGAGTTCTGTATCTGAATTGTACTTTTTTCGTTAGATCTATCTGTTTTCTATTATATTCTCAATGCATGCTATGGGAACTGTTTTAATAAGAGCACAACAAGCCCTTGGATTTATACATTTTCACCAAACATTGAATAATTTTGTTGCGAGCTCAAAGTTCGATTTCATGAAATTTTCAGGAGTTCTGCGTCTGAATTGTACTGACTTCGTTAGATCTATCTGTTTTCTATTATATACTCAATGCATGCTATGGGAACTGTCTAAATAAGAGCACAACAAGCCCTTGAATCTATACGTTTTCACAAAACATTGAATAATTTTGTAGCGAGCTCAAAGTACAATTTCATGAAACTTTCAGGAGTTCTGTGTCTGAATTGTACTGTTTTTGTTAGACCTATCTATTTTCTATTTTATACTAAATGCATGCTATTGGAACTTTCTTAATAAGAGCACAACAAGCCCTTGAATCCATACGTTTTCACAAAACATTGAATAATTTTGTAGCGAGCTCAAAGTACAATTTCATGAAATTTTCAGAAGTTCAGTGTGTATATTGTACTGTTTTCGTTAGATCTATCTGTTTTCTATTATACACTCAATGCATGCTATGGGAACTGTCTTAGAGCGCAACAATCCCTTGAATTTATACATTTTCACCAAACATTGAATAATGTTGTTGCGAGCTCAAAGTCCAATTTCATGAAATTTTCAGAAGTTCAGTGTGTATATTGTACTGTTTTCGTTAGATCTATCTGTTTTCTATTATATAATCAATGCATGCTATGGGAACTGTCTTAATAAGAGCACAACAAGCCCTTGAATCTATACATATTCACCAAACATTGAATAATTTTGTTGCGAGCTCAAAGTCGAATTTCATGAAATTTTCAGGAGTTCAGTGTGTATATTGTACTGTTTTCGTTAAATGTATCTGTTTTCGTTAAATGTATCTGTTTTATATTTTATACTCAATGCATGCTATTGGAACTTTCTTAATAAGAGCACAACAAGCTCTTGAATCTATACATTTTCACAAAACATTGAATAATTTTGTAGCGAGTTAAAAGTTCGATTTCATGAAATTTTCAGGAGTTCTGCGTCTGAATTGTACTGATTTCGTTAGATCTATCTGTTTTCTATTATACACTCAATGCATGCTATGGGAACTGTCTTAGAGCGCAACAAACCCTTGAACTTATACATTTTCACCAATCATGGAATAATGTTGTTGCGAGCTCAAAGTCCAATTTCATGAAATTTTCAGAAGTTCAGTGTGTATATTGTACTGTTTTCGTTAGATCTATCTGTTTTCTATTATACACTCAATGCATGCTATGGGAACTGTCTTAGAGCGCAACAATCCCTTGAATTTATACATTTTCACCAAACATTGAATAATGTTGTTGCGAGCTCAAAGTCCAATTTCATGAAATTTTCAGGAGTTCAGTGTGTATATTGTACTGTTTTCGTTAAATATATCTGTTTTCTATAATATACTAAATGCATGCTATTGGAACTTTCTTAATAAGAGCACAACAAGCCCTTGAATCTATACATTTTCACCAAGCATTGAATAATTTTGTTTCGAGTTCAAAGTCCTATTTCATGAAATTTTCAGGAGTTCTGTATCTGAATTGTACTTTTTTCGTTAGATCTATCTGTTTTCTATTATATACTCAATGCATGCTATGGGAACTGTTTTAATAAGAGCACAACAAGCCCTTGAATTTATAAATTTTCACCAAACATTGAATAATGTTGTTGCGAGCTCAAAGTCCAAGTTCATGAAATTTTCAGGAGTTCAGTGTGTATATTGTACTGTTTTCGTTAAATGTATCTGTTTTCTATAATATACTAAATGCATGCTATTGTAACTGTCTTAATAAGAGCATAACAAGCCCTTGAATCTATACATCTTCACCAAACATTGAATAATTTTGTTGCGAGCTCAAAGTCCAATTTCATGAAACTTTCAGGAGTTCTGTGTCTGAATTGTACTGTTTTTGTTAGACCTATCTGTTTTCTATTTTATACTAAATGCATGCTATTGGAACTTTCTTAATGAGAGCATAACAAGCCCTTGAATCTATACATTTTCACAAAACATTGAATAATTTTGTAGCGAGTTAAAAGTTCGATTTCATGAAATTTTCAGGAGTTCTGCATCTGAATTTTCTGATTTCGTTAGAACTATCTGTTTTCTAATATATACTCAATGCATGCTATGGGAACTGTCTTAATAAGAGCACAACAAGCATACATTTTCACCAAACATTGAATAATTTTGTTTCGAGCTCTAAGTCCAATTTCATGAAATTTTCAGAAGTTCAGTGTGTATATTGTACTGTTTTCGTTAGATCTATCTGTTTTCTATTATATACTCAATGCATGCTATGGGAACTGTCTTAATAAGAGCACAACAAGCCCTTGAATCTATACATATTCACCAATTATTGAATAATTTTGTTGCGAGCTCAAAGTCCAATTTCATGAAATTTTCAGGAGTTCTGTGGGTGATTTGTACTGTTTTTGTTAGATTTATCTGTTTTCTATTTTATACTCAATGCTTGCTATTAGAACTTCTTTCAAAATTGCATTGCAGGACCTTAAATCTGTACATTTTGACCATACATTGAAGAATTCTGTTGCGAGTTCAAAGTCCAATTTCATGAAACTTTCAGGAGTTCTTTGTCTGAGTTGTACTGTTTTTGTTAGACCTATTTATTTTCTATTTTATACTCAATGCATGCTATGGGAACTGTCTTAATAAGAGCACAACAAGCCCTTGAATCTATACATTTTCACCAAACATTGAATAATTTTGTTTCGAGCTCTAAGTCCAATTTCATGAAATTTTCAGGAGTTCAGTGTGTATATTGTACTGTTTTCGTTAAATGTATCTGTTTTATATTTTATACTCAATGCATGCTATTGGAACTTTCTTAATAAGAGCACAACAAGCTCTTGAATCTATACATTTTCACAAAACATAGAATAATTTTGTAGCGAGTTAAAAGTTCGATTTCATGAAATTTTCAGGAGTTCTGCGTCTGAATTGTACTGATTTCGTTAGATCTATCTGTTTTCTATTATACACTCAATGCATGCTATGGGAACTGTCTTAGAGCGCAACAAGCCCTTGAACTTATACATTTTCACCAAACATGGAATAATGTTGTTGCGAGCTCAAAGTCCAATTTCATGAAATTTTCAGGAGTTCAGTGTGTATATTGTACTGTTTTCGTTAAACGTATCTGTTTTCTATAATATACTAAATGCATGCTATTGGAACTTTCTTAATAAGAGCACAACAAGCCCTTGAATCTATACATTTTCACCAAACATTGAATAATTTTGTTTCGAGTTCAAAGTATTATTTCATGAAATTTTCAGGAGTTCTGTATCTGAATTGTACTTTTTTCGTTAGATCTATCTGTTTTCTATTATATACTCAATACATGCTATGGGAACTGTTTTAATAAGAGCACAACAAGCCCTTGAATTTATACATTTTCACCAAATATTGAATAATTTCTTTGCTAGCTCAAAGTTCGATTTCATGAAATTTTTAGGAGTTCAGTGTGTATATTGTACTGTTTTCGTTAAATGTATCTGTTTTCTATAATATACTAAATGCATGCTATTGTAACTGTCTTAATAAGAGCATAACAAGCCCTTGAATCTATACATTTTCACCAAACATTGAATAATTTTGTTGCGAGCTCAAAGTCCAATTTCATAAAACTTTCAGGAGTTCTGTGTCTGAATTGTACTGTTTTTGTTAGACCTATCTATTTTCTATTTTATACTAAATGCATGCTATGGGAACTGTCTTAATAAGAGCACAACAAGCCCTTGAATCTATACATTTTCACCAAACATTGAATAATTTTGTTTCGAGTTCAAAGTCCTATTTCATGAAATTTTCAGGAGTTCTGTATCTGAATTGTACTTTTTTCGTTAGATCTATCTGTTTTCTATTATATACTCAATGCACGCTATAGGAACTGTTTTAATAAGAGCAAAACAAGCCCTTGAATTTATACATTTTCACCAAACATTGAACAATTTTGTTGCGAGCTCAAAGTTCGATTTCATGAAATTTTCAGGAGTTCTGCGTCTGAATTGTACTGATTTCGTTAGATCTATCTGTTTTCTATTATATACTCAATGCATGCTATGGGAACTGTCTTAATAAGAGCATAACAAGCCCTTGAATCTATACATATTCACCAAACATTGAATAATTTTGTTGCGAGCTCAAAGTCCAATTTCATGAAACTTTCAGGAGTTCTGTACCTGAGTTGTACTTTTTTCGTTAGATCTATCTGTTTTCTATTATATACTTAATGCATGCTATGGGAACTGTCTTAATAAGAGCACAACAAGCCCTTGAATCTATACATTTTCACCAAACATTGAATAAATTTGTTTCGAGCTCTAAGTCCAATTTCATGAAACTTTCAGGAGTTCTGTGTCTGAATTGTACTTTTTTCGTTAGATCTATCTGTTTTCTATTATATACTCAATGCATGCTATTGTAACTGTCTTAATAAAAGCATAACAAGCCCTTGAATCTGTACATTTTCACAAAACATTGAATAATTTTGTAGCGCATTAAAAGTTCGATTTCATGAAATTTTCAGGAGTTCAGTGTGTATATTGTACTGTTTTCGTTAGATCTAGCTGTTTTCTATTATATACTCAATGCATGCTATGGGAACTGTCTTAATAAGAGCACAACAAGCCCTTGAATCTATACATTTTCACCAAACATTGAATAATTTTGTTTCGAGTTCAAAGTCCTATTTCATGAAATTTTCAGGAGTTCTGTATCTGAATTGTACTTTTTTCGTTAGATCTATCTGTTTTCTATTATATTCTCAATGCATGCTATGGGAACTGTTTAAATAAGAGCACAACAAGCCCTTGGATTTATACATTTTCACCAAACATTGAATAATTTTGTTGCGAGCTCAAAGTTCGATTTCATGAAATTTTCAGGAGTTCTGCGTCTGAATTGTACTGACTTCGTTAGATCTATCTGTTTTCTATTATATACTCAATGCATGCTATGGGAACTGTCTAAATAAGAGCACAACAAGCCCTTGAATCTATACGTTTTCACAAAACATTGAATAATTTTGTAGCGAGCTCAAAGTACAATTTCATGAAACTTTCAGGAGTTCTGTATCTGAATTGTACTGTCTTTGTTAGACCTATCTATTTTCTATTTTATACTAAATGCATGCTATTGGAACTTTATTAATAAGAGCACAACAAGCCCTTGAATCTATACGTTTTCACAAAACATTGAATAATTTTGTAGCGAGCTCAAAGTACAATTTCATGAAATTTTCAGAAGTTCAGTGTGTATATTGTACTGTTTTCGTTAGATCTATCTGTTTTCTATTATATACTCAATGCATGCTCTGGGAACTGTCTTAATAAGAGCACAACAAGCCCTTGAATCTATACATTTTCACCAAACATTGAATAATTTTGTTTCGAGTTCAAAGTCCTATTTCATGAAATTTTCAGGAGTTCTGTATCTGAATTGTACTTTTTTCGTTAGATCTATCTGTTTTCTATTATATTCTCAATGCATGCTATGGGAACTGTTTAAATAAGAGCACAACAAGCCCTTGGATTTATACATTTTCACCAAACATTGAATAATTTTGTTGCGAGCTCAAAGTTCGATTTCATGAAATTTTCAGGAGTTCTGCGTCTGAATTGTACTGACTTCGTTAGATCTATCTGTTTTCTATTATATACTCAATGCATGCTATGGGAACTGTCTAAATAAGAGCACAACAAGCCCTTGAATCTATACGTTTTCACAAAACATTGAATAATTTTGTAGCGAGCTCAAAGTACAATTTCATGAAACTTTCAGGAGTTCTGTATCTGAATTGTACTGTCTTTGTTAGACCTATCTATTTTCTATTTTATACTAAATGCATGCTATTGGAACTTTATTAATAAGAGCACAACAAGCCCTTGAATCTATACGTTTTCACAAAACATTGAATAATTTTGTAGCGAGCTCAAAGTACAATTTCATGAAATTTTCAGAAGTTCAGTGTGTATATTGTACTGTTTTCGTTAGATCTATCTGTTTTCTATTATATAATCAATGCATGCTATGGGAACTGTCTTAATAAGAGCACAACAAGCCCTTGAATCTATACATTTTCACCAAACATTGAATAATTTTGTTTCGAGTTCAAAGTATTATTTCATGAAATTTTCAGGAGTTCTGTATCTGAATTGTACTTTTTTCGTTAGATCTATCTGTTTTCTATTATATACTCAATGCATGCTATGGGAACTGTTTTAATAAGAGCACAACAAGCCTTTGAATTTATACATTTTCACCAAATATTGAATAATTTCTTTGCTAGCTCAAAGTTCGATTTCATGAAATTTTTAGGATTTTAGTGTGTATATTGTACTGTTTTCGTTAAATGTATCTGTTTTCTATAATATACTAAATGCATGCTATTGTAACTGTCTTAATAAGAGCATAACAAGCCCTTGAATCTATACATTTTCACCAAACATTGAATAATTTTGTTGCGAGCTCAAAGTCCAATTTCATAAAACTTTCAGGAGTTCTGTGTCTGAATTGTACTGTTTTTGTTAGACCTATCTATTTTCTATTTTATACTCAATGCATGCTATGGGAACTGTCTTAATAAGAGCACAACAAGCCCTTGAATCTATACATTTTCACCAAACATTGAATAATTTTGTTGCGAGCTCAAAGTCCAATTTCATGAAACTTTCAGGAGTTCTGTACCTGAGTTGTACTTTTTTCGTTAGATCTATCTGTTTTCTATTATATACTTAATGCATGCTATTGGAACTTTCTTAATAAGAGCACAACAAGCCCTTGAATCCATACGTTTTCACAAAACATTGAATAATTTTGTAGCGAGCTCAAAGTACAATTTCATGAAATTTTCAGAAGTTCAGTGTGTATATTGTACTGTTTTCGTTAGATCTATCTGTTTTCTATTATATACTCAATGCATGCTATGGGAACTGTTTTAATAAGAGCACAACAAGCCCTTGGATTTATACATTTTCACCAAACATTGAATAATTTTGTTGCGAGCTCAAAGTTCGATTTCATGAAATTTTCAGGAGTTCTGCGTCTGAATTGTACTGACTTCGTTAGATCTATCTGTTTTCTATTATATACTCAATGCATGCTATGGGAACTGTCTAAATAAGAGCACAACAAGCCCTTGAATCTATACGTTTTCACAAAACATTGAATAATTTTGTAGCGAGCTCAAAGTACAATTTCATGAAACTTTCAGGAGTTCTGCGTCTGAATTGTACTGATTTCGTTAGATCTATCTGTTTTCTATTATATACTCAATGCATGCTATGGGAACTGTCTTAATAAGAGCATAACAAGCCCTTGAATCTATACATATTCACCAAACATTGAATAATTTTGTTGCGAGCTCAAAGTCCAATTTCATGAAACTTTCAGGAGTTCTGTACCTGAGTTGTACTTTTTTCGTTAGATCTATCTGTTTTCTATTATATACTTAATGCATGCTATTGGAACTTTCTTAATAAGAGCACAACAAGCCCTTGAATCCATACGTTTTCACAAAACATTGAATAATTTTGTAGCGAGCTCAAAGTACAATTTCATGAAATTTTCAGAAGTTCAGTGTGTATATTGTACTGTTTTCGTTAGATCTATCTGTTTTCTATTATATACTCAATGCATGCTATGGGAACTGTTTTAATAAGAGCACAACAAGCCCTTGGATTTATACATTTTCACCAAACATTGAATAATTTTGTTGCGAGCTCAAAGTTCGATTTCATGAAATTTTCAGGAGTTCTGCGTCTGAATTGTACTGACTTCGTTAGATCTATCTGTTTTCTATTATATACTCAATGCATGCTATGGGAACTGTCTAAATAAGAGCACAACAAGCCCTTGAATCTATACGTTTTCACAAAACATTGAATAATTTTGTAGCGAGCTCAATGTACAATTTCATGAAACTTTCAGGAGTTCTGTGTCTGAATTGTACTGTTTTTGTTAGACCTATCTATTTTCTATTTTATACTAAATGCATGCTATTGGAACTTTCTTAATAAGAGCACAACAAGCCCTTGAATCCATACGTTTTCACAAAACATTGAATAATTTTGTAGCGAGCTCAAAGTACAATTTCATGAAATTTTCAGAAGTTCAGTGTGTATATTGTACTGTTTTCGTTAGATCTATCTGTTTTCTATTATATACTCAATGCATGCTATGGGAACTGTCTTAATAAGAGCACAACAAGCCCTTGAATCTATACATTTTCACCAAACATTGAATAATTTTGTTTCGAGCTCTAAGTCCAATTTCATGAAATTTTCAGAAGTTCTGTGTCTGAATTGTACTTTTTTCGTTAGATCTAGCTGTTTTCTATTATATACTCAATGCATGCTATGGGAACTGTCTTAATAGGAGCACAACAAGCCCTTGAATCTATACATTTTCACCAAACATTGAATAATTTTGTTTAAAGTTCAAAGTCCTATTTCATGAAATTTTCAGGAGTTCTGTATCTGAATTGTACTTTTTTCGTTAGATCTATCTGTTTTCTATTATATTCTCAATGCATGCTATGGGAACTGTTTTAATAAGAGCACAACAAGCCCTTGGATTTATACATTTTCACCAAACATTGAATAATTTTGTTGCGAGCTCAAAGTTCGATTTCATGAAATTTTCAGGAGTTCTGCGTCTGAATTGTACTGACTTCGTTAGATCTATCTGTTTTCTATTATATACTCAATGCATGCTATGGGAACTGTCTAAATAAGAGCACAACAAGCCCTTGAATCTATACGTTTTCACAAAACATTGAATAATTTTGTAGCGAGCTCAAAGTACAATTTCATGAAACTTTCAGGAGTTCTGTGTCTGAATTGTACTGTTTTTGTTAGACCTATCTATTTTCTATTTTATACTAAATGCATGCTATTGGAACTTTCTTAATAAGAGCACAACAAGCCCTTGAATCCATACGTTTTCACAAAACATTGAATAATTTTGTAGCGAGCTCAAAGTACAATTTCATGAAATTTTCAGAAGTTCAGTGTGTATATTGTACTGTTTTCGTTAGATCTATCTGTTTTCTATTATACACTCAATGCATGCTATGGGAACTGTCTTAGAGCGCAACAATCCCTTGAATTTATACATTTTCACCAAACATTGAATAATGTTGTTGCGAGCTCAAAGTCCAATTTCATGAAATTTTCAGAAGTTCAGTGTGTATATTGTACTGTTTTCGTTAGATCTATCTGTTTTCTATTA
Source organism: Eupithecia pulchellata (assembly GCA_963931895.1). Taxonomy (NCBI): domain Eukaryota; kingdom Metazoa; phylum Arthropoda; class Insecta; order Lepidoptera; family Geometridae; genus Eupithecia; species Eupithecia pulchellata. Next base: position 1,874,239 of record OZ007534.1, on the reverse strand, counting down.
TATAATCAATGCATGCTATGGGAACTGTCTTAATAAGAGCACAACAAGCCCTTGAATCTATACATATTCACCAAACATTGAATAATTTTGTTGCGAGCTCAAAGTCGAATTTCATGAAATTTTCAGGAGTTCAGTGTGTATATTGTACTGTTTTCGTTAAATGTATCTGTTTTCGTTAAATGTATCTGTTTTATATTTTATACTCAATGCATGCTATTGGAACTTTCTTAATAAGAGCACAACAAGCTCTTGAATCTATACATTTTCACAAAACATTGAATAATTTTGTAGCGAGTTAAAAGTTCGATTTCATGAAATTTTCAGGAGTTCTGCGTCTGAATTGTACTGATTTCGTTAGATCTATCTGTTTTCTATTATACACTCAATGCATGCTATGGGAACTGTCTTAGAGCGCAACAAACCCTTGAACTTATACATTTTCACCAATCATGGAATAATGTTGTTGCGAGCTCAAAGTCCAATTTCATGAAATTTTCAGAAGTTCAGTGTGTATATTGTACTGTTTTCGTTAGATCTATCTGTTTTCTATTATACACTCAATGCATGCTATGGGAACTGTCTTAGAGCGCAACAATCCCTTGAATTTATACATTTTCACCAAACATTGAATAATGTTGTTGCGAGCTCAAAGTCCAATTTCATGAAATTTTCAGGAGTTCAGTGTGTATATTGTACTGTTTTCGTTAAATATATCTGTTTTCTATAATATACTAAATGCATGCTATTGGAACTTTCTTAATAAGAGCACAACAAGCCCTTGAATCTATACATTTTCACCAAGCATTGAATAATTTTGTTTCGAGTTCAAAGTCCTATTTCATGAAATTTTCAGGAGTTCTGTATCTGAATTGTACTTTTTTCGTTAGATCTATCTGTTTTCTATTATATACTCAATGCATGCTATGGGAACTGTTTTAATAAGAGCACAACAAGCCCTTGAATTTATAAATTTTCACCAAACATTGAATAATGTTGTTGCGAGCTCAAAGTCCAAGTTCATGAAATTTTCAGGAGTTCAGTGTGTATATTGTACTGTTTTCGTTAAATGTATCTGTTTTCTATAATATACTAAATGCATGCTATTGTAACTGTCTTAATAAGAGCATAACAAGCCCTTGAATCTATACATCTTCACCAAACATTGAATAATTTTGTTGCGAGCTCAAAGTCCAATTTCATGAAACTTTCAGGAGTTCTGTGTCTGAATTGTACTGTTTTTGTTAGACCTATCTGTTTTCTATTTTATACTAAATGCATGCTATTGGAACTTTCTTAATGAGAGCATAACAAGCCCTTGAATCTATACATTTTCACAAAACATTGAATAATTTTGTAGCGAGTTAAAAGTTCGATTTCATGAAATTTTCAGGAGTTCTGCATCTGAATTTTCTGATTTCGTTAGAACTATCTGTTTTCTAATATATACTCAATGCATGCTATGGGAACTGTCTTAATAAGAGCACAACAAGCATACATTTTCACCAAACATTGAATAATTTTGTTTCGAGCTCTAAGTCCAATTTCATGAAATTTTCAGAAGTTCAGTGTGTATATTGTACTGTTTTCGTTAGATCTATCTGTTTTCTATTATATACTCAATGCATGCTATGGGAACTGTCTTAATAAGAGCACAACAAGCCCTTGAATCTATACATATTCACCAATTATTGAATAATTTTGTTGCGAGCTCAAAGTCCAATTTCATGAAATTTTCAGGAGTTCTGTGGGTGATTTGTACTGTTTTTGTTAGATTTATCTGTTTTCTATTTTATACTCAATGCTTGCTATTAGAACTTCTTTCAAAATTGCATTGCAGGACCTTAAATCTGTACATTTTGACCATACATTGAAGAATTCTGTTGCGAGTTCAAAGTCCAATTTCATGAAACTTTCAGGAGTTCTTTGTCTGAGTTGTACTGTTTTTGTTAGACCTATTTATTTTCTATTTTATACTCAATGCATGCTATGGGAACTGTCTTAATAAGAGCACAACAAGCCCTTGAATCTATACATTTTCACCAAACATTGAATAATTTTGTTTCGAGCTCTAAGTCCAATTTCATGAAATTTTCAGGAGTTCAGTGTGTATATTGTACTGTTTTCGTTAAATGTATCTGTTTTATATTTTATACTCAATGCATGCTATTGGAACTTTCTTAATAAGAGCACAACAAGCTCTTGAATCTATACATTTTCACAAAACATAGAATAATTTTGTAGCGAGTTAAAAGTTCGATTTCATGAAATTTTCAGGAGTTCTGCGTCTGAATTGTACTGATTTCGTTAGATCTATCTGTTTTCTATTATACACTCAATGCATGCTATGGGAACTGTCTTAGAGCGCAACAAGCCCTTGAACTTATACATTTTCACCAAACATGGAATAATGTTGTTGCGAGCTCAAAGTCAAATTTCATGAAATTTTCAGGAGTTCAGTGTGTTTATTGTACTGTTTTCGTTAAACGTATCTGTTTTCTATAATATACTAAATGCATGCTATTGGAACTTTCTTAATAAGAGCACAACAAGCCCTTGAATCTATACATTTTCACCAAACATTGAATAATTTTGTTTCGAGTTCAAAGTACTATTTCATGAAATTTTCAGGAGTTCTGTATCTGAATTGTACTTTTTTCGTTAGATCTATCTGTTTTCTATTATATACTCAATGCATGCTATGGGAACTGTCTTAATAAGAGCACAACAAGCCCTTGAATCTATACATATTCACCAAACATTGAATAATTTTGTTGCGAGCTCAAAGTCGAATTTCATGAAATTTTCAGGAGTTCAGTGTGTATATTGTACTGTTTTCGTTAAATGTATCTGTTTTCGTTAAATGTATCTGTTTTATATTTTATACTCAATGCATGCTATTGGAACTTTCTTAATAAGAGCACAACAAGCTCTTGAATCTATACATTTTCACAAAACATTGAATAATTTTGTAGCGAGTTAAAAGTTCGATTTCATGAAATTTTCAGGAGTTCTGCGTCTGAATTGTACTGATTTCGTTAGATCTATCTGTTTTCTATTATACACTCAATGCATGCTATGGGAACTGTCTTAGAGCGCAACAAACCCTTGAACTTATACATTTTCACCAAACATTGAATAATGTTGTTGCGAGCTCAAAGTCCAATTTCATGAAATTTTCAGAAGTTCAGTGTGTATATTGTACTGTTTTCGTTAGATCTATCTGTTTTCTATTATATAATCAATGCATGCTATGGGAACTGTCTTAATAAGAGCACAACAAGCCCTTGAATCTATACATATTCACCAGACATTGAATAATTTTGTTGCGAGCTCAAAGTCGAATTTCATGAAATTTTCAGGAGTTCAGTGTGTATATTGTACTGTTTTCGTTAAATGTATCTGTTTTCGTTAAATGTATCTGTTTTATATTTTATACTCAATGCATGCTATTGGAACTTTCTTAATAAGAGCACAACAAGCTCTTGAATCTATACATTTTCACAAAACATTGAATAATTTTGTAGCGAGTTAAAAGTTCGATTTCATGAAATTTTCAGGAGTTCTGCGTCTGAATTGTACTGATTTCGTTAGATCTATCTGTTTTCTATTATACACTCAATGCATGCTATGGGAACTGTCTTAGAGCGCAACAAACCCTTGAACTTATACATTTTCACCAATCATGGAATAATGTTGTTGCGAGCTCAAAGTCCAATTTCATGAAATTTTCAGAAGTTCAGTGTGTATATTGTACTGTTTTCGTTAGATCTATCTGTTTTCTATTATACACTCAATGCATGCTATGGGAACTGTCTTAGAGCGCAACAATCCCTTGAATTTATACATTTTCACCAAACATTGAATAATGTTGTTGCGAGCTCAAAGTCCAATTTCATGAAATTTTCAGGAGTTCAGTGTGTATATTGTACTGTTTTCGTTAAATATATCTGTTTTCTATAATATACTAAATGCATGCTATTGGAACTTTCTTAATAAGAGCACAACAAGCCCTTGAATCTATACATTTTCACCAAGCATTGAATAATTTTGTTTCGAGTTCAAAGTCCTATTTCATGAAATTTTCAGGAGTTCTGTATCTGAATTGTACTTTTTTCGTTAGATCTATCTGTTTTCTATTATATACTCAATGCATGCTATGGGAACTGTTTTAATAAGAGCACAACAAGCCCTTGAATTTATAAATTTTCACCAAACATTAAATAATGTTGTTGCGAGCTCAAAGTCCAAGTTCATGAAATTTTCAGGAGTTCAGTGTGTATATTGTACTGTTTTCGTTAAATGTATCTGTTTTCTATAATATACTAAATGCATGCTATTGTAACTGTCTTAATAAGAGCATAACAAGCCCTTGAATCTATACATCTTCACCAAACATTGAATAATTTTGTTGCGAGCTCAAAGTCCAATTTCATGAAACTTTCAGGAGTTCTGTGTCTGAATTGTACTGTTTTTGTTAGACCTATCTGTTTTCTATTTTATACTAAATGCATGCTATTGGAACTTTCTTAATGAGAGCATAACAAGCCCTTGAATCTATACATTTTCACAAAACATTGAATAATTTTGTAGCGAGTTAAAAGTTCGATTTCATGAAATTTTCAGGAGTTCTGCATCTGAATTTTCTGATTTCGTTAGAACTATCTGTTTTCTAATATATACTCAATGCATGCTATGGGAACTGTCTTAATAAGAGCACAACAAGCATACATTTTCACCAAACATTGAATAATTTTGTTTCGAGCTCTAAGTCCAATTTCATGAAATTTTCAGAAGTTCAGTGTGTATATTGTACTGTTTTCGTTAGATCTATCTGTTTTCTATTATATACTCAATGCATGCTATGGGAACTGTCTTAATAAGAGCACAACAAGCCCTTGAATCTATACATATTCACCAATTATTGAATAATTTTGTTGCGAGCTCAAAGTCCAATTTCATGAAATTTTCAGGAGTTCTGTGGGTGATTTGTACTGTTTTTGTTAGATTTATCTGTTTTCTATTTTATACTCAATGCTTGCTATTAGAACTTCTTTCAAAATTGCATTACAGGACCTTAAATCTGTACATTTTGACCATACATTGAAGAATTCTGTTGCGAGTTCAAAGTCCAATTTCATGAAACTTTCAGGAGTTCTTTGTCTGAGTTGTACTGTTTTTGTTAGACCTATTTATTTTCTATTTTATACTCAATGCATGCTATGGGAACTGTCTTAATAAGAGCACAACAAGCCCTTGAATCTATACATTTTCACCAAACATTGAATAATTTTGTTTCGAGCTCTAAGTCCAATTTCATGAAATTTTCAGGAGTTCAGTGTGTATATTGTACTGTTTTCGTTAAATGTATCTGTTTTATATTTTATACTCAATGCATGCTATTGGAACTTTCTTAATAAGAGCACAACAAGCTCTTGAATCTATACATTTTCACAAAACATAGAATAATTTTGTAGCGAGTTAAAAGTTCGATTTCATGAAATTTTCAGGAGTTCTGCGTCTGAATTGTACTGATTTCGTTAGATCTATCTGTTTTCTATTATACACTCAATGCATGCTATGGGAACTGTCTTAGAGCGCAACAAGCCCTTGAACTTATACATTTTCACCAAACATGGAATAATGTTGTTGCGAGCTCAAAGTCCAATTTCATGAAATTTTCAGGAGTTCAGTGTGTTTATTGTACTGTTTTCGTTAAACGTATCTGTTTTCTATAATATACTAAATGCATGCTATTGGAACTTTCTTAATAAGAGCACAACAAGCCCTTGAATCTATACATTTTCACCAAACATTGAATAATTTTGTTTCGAGTTCAAAGTACTATTTCATGAAATTTTCAGGAGTTCTGTATCTGAATTGTACTTTTTTCGTTAGATCTATCTGTTTTCTATTATATACTCAATGCATGCTATGGGAACTGTTTTAATAAGAGCACAACAAGCCCTTGAATTTATACATTTTCACCAAACATTGAATAATTTCTTTGCTAGCTCAAAGTTCGATTTCATGAAATTTTTAGGAGTTCAGTGTGTATATTGTACTGTTTTCGTTAAATGTATCTGTTTTCTATAATATACTTAATGCATGCTATTGTAACTGTCTTAATAAGAGCATAACAAGCCCTTGAATCTATACATTTTCACCAAACATTGAATAATTTTGTTGCGAGCTCAAAGTCCAATTTCATAAAACTTTCAGGAGTTCAGTGTGTATATTGTACTGTTTTCGTTAGATCAAGCTGTATTCTATTATATACTCAATGCATGCTATGGGAACTGTCTTAATAAGAGCACAACAAGCCCTTGAATCTATACATTTTCACCAAACATTGAATAAATTTGTTTCGAGCTCTAAGTCCAATTTCATGAAACTTTCAGGAGTTCTGTGTCTGAATTATACTTTTTTCGTTAGATCTATCTGTTTTCTATTATATACTCAATGCATGCTATTGTAACTGTCTTAATAAGAGCATAACAAGCCCTTGAATCTGTACATTTTCACAAAACATTGAATAATTTTGTAGCACATTAAAAGTTCGATTTCATGAAATTTTCAGGAGTTCAGTGTTTATATTGTACTGTTTTCGTTAGATCTAGCTGTTTTCTATTATATACTCAATGCATGCTATGGGAACTGTCTTAATAAGAGCACAACAAGCCCTTGAATCTATACATTTTCACCAAACATTGAATAATTTTGTTTCGAGTTCAAAGTCCTATTTCATGAAATTTTCAGGAGTTCTGCGTCTGAATTGTACTGACTTCGTTAGATCTATCTGTTTTCTATAATATACTAAATGCATGCTATTGGAACTTTCTTAATAAGAGCATAACAAGCACTTGAATCTATACATTTTCACAAAACATTGAATAATTTTGTAACGAGTTAAAAGTTCGATTTCATGAAATTTTCAGGAGTTCTTCGTCTGAATTTACTGATTTCGTTAGAACTATCTGTTTTCTATTATATACTCAATGCATGCTATGGGAACTGTCTTAATAAGAGCACAACAAGCCCTTGAATCTATACATTTTCACCAAACATTGAATAATTTTGTTTCGAGCTCTAAGTCCAATTTCATGAAATTTTCAGAAGTTCTGTATCTGAATTGTACTTTTTTCGTTAGATCTATCTGTTTTCTATTATATACTCAATGCATGCTATAGGAACTGTTTTAATAAGAGCACAACAAGCCCTTGAATTTATACATTTTCACCAAACATTGAATAATGTTGTTGCGAGCTCAAAGTCCAATTTCATGAAATTTTCAGGAGTTCTGTGTGTAAATTGTACTGTTTTCATTAGATCTATCTATTTTCTATTATATGCTCAATGCATGCTATTGGAACTCTCTTAATAGGAGCATAACAAGCCCTTGAATCTATACATTTTCACAAAACATTGAATAATTTTGTAGCGAATTAAAAGTTCGATTTCATGAAATTTTCAGGAGTTCAGTGTGTATATTGTACTGTTTTCGTTAGATCAAGCTGTATTCTATTATATACTCAATGCATGCTATGGGAACTGTCTTAATAAGAGCACAACAAGCCCTTGAATCTATACATTTTCACCAAACATTGAATAAATTTGTTTCGAGCTCTAAGTCCAATTTCATGAAACTTTCAGGAGTTCTGTGTCTGAATTATACTTTTTTCGTTAGATCTATCTGTTTTCTATTATATACTCAATGCATGCTATTGTAACTGTCTTAATAAGAGCATAACAAGCCCTTGAATCTGTACATTTTCACAAAACATTGAATAATTTTGTAGCGCATTAAAAGTTCGATTTTATGAAATTTTCAGGAGTTCAGTGTTTATATTGTACTGTTTTCGTTAGATCTAGCTGTTTTCTATTATATACTCAATGCATGCTATGGGAACTGTCTTAATAAGAGCACAACAAGCCCTTGAATCTATACATTTTCACCAAACATTGAATAATTTTGTTTCGAGTTCAAAGTCCTATTTCATGAAAGGACATCATCGGGATTTCATACATTTTTGGTCCAAATATGAAAGTGCCGGCCAATAAAAAAATATGCTGTATTCCGTTAGAACTGGTCCCCCTGAGTATTTATTATTATGACACCAAAGCTGTAGGGTCATTGTCCTTGGTTTTATTGGAGTTCAAAAATTCAACATCTTCATACATTTTCAGTGAATTTAATAAAGAAAAACAAATGATTTGTTCTACCATATTTTTATTTTGAACATCGTTTAGTGAGATACATTGGTTCTTGACCTATTTTGGACATGTTGATCTAGTTTTGTGTTTTTGAGGATTATAAATAAAAATATAATATAACTAGAGGGTATATGTGCCCGAGCTGCAAGCAGCTCGGGGGGAGTGCTTCGCCTTAGGCGGCCTTATCGCATTGGAGTTTTAACTTTTCATAACCTAAAACGTCTTTGATTTGATGGAAATCGATATCCATGTGTAAAATCTGCGATAGTAAACTGTCAGCCATCTTGGATTTGAAAATGGACAAACAATGATTTCAATGGTGAGCGAAGCGAACCGCAATTCGACAACTGTCACACTGCAAGGCGAGCGAAGCGAGCCTTCGCGAGCCTTGCTGTATGACCCAACACCCAATTTAATGGGTATCGTTTTCGACTAAATCAAACACGTAGATTACGAAAATGATGTCCATTTTCAAATCCAAGATGGCTGACAGTTTACTATCGCAGATTTTACACATGGATATCGATTTCCATCAAATCAAAGACGTTTTAGGTTATGAAAAGTTAAAACTCGAATGCGATAAGGCCGCCTAAGGCAAAGCACTCCCCCCGAGCTGCTTGCAGCTCGGGCACATATACCCTCTAGTTTTATTTATAATCCTCAAAAACACAAAACAAGATCAACATGTCCAAAATAGGTCAAGAACCAATGTATCTCACTAAACGATGTTCAAAATAAAAATAAAGTAGACAAAACATTTGTTTTTCTTTATTAAATTCACTGAAAATGTATGAAGATGTTGAATTTTTGAACTCCAATAAAACCAAGGACAATGACCCTACAGCTTTGGTGTCATAATAATAAATACTCAGGGGGACAAGTTCTAACGGAATACAGCATATTTTTTTATTGGCCGGCACTTTCATATTTGGACCAAAAAAGATGATGTCCTTTCAGGAGTTCTGCGTCTGAATTGTACTGACTTCGTTAGATCTATCTGTTTTCTATTATATACTCAATGCATGCTATGGGAACTGTCTAAATAAGAGCACAACAAGCCCTTGAATCTATACGTTTTCACAAAACATTGAATAATTTTGTAGCGAGCTCAAAGTACAATTTCATGAAACTTTCAGGAGTTCTGTGTCTGTATTGTACTGTTTTTGTTAGACCTATCTATTTTCTATTTTATACTAAATGCATGCTATTGGAACTTTCTTAATAAGAGCATAACAAGCCCTTGAATCTATACATTTTCACAAAACATTGAATAATTTTGTAACGAGTTAAAAGTTCGATTTCATGAAATTTTCAGGAGTTCTTCGTCTGAATTTACTGATTTCGTTAGAACTATCTGTTTTCTATTATATACTCAATGCATGCTATGGGAACTGTCTTAATAAGAGCACAACAAGCCCTTGAATCTATACATTTTCACCAAACATTGAATAATTTTGTTTCGAGCTCTAAGTCCAATTTCATGAAATTTTCAGAAGTTCAGTGTGTATATTGTACTGTTTTCGTTAGATCTATCTGTTTTCTATTATATACTCAATGCATGCTATGGGAACTGTCTTAATAAGAGCACAACAAGCCCTTGAATCTATACATATTCACCAAACATTGAATAATTTTGTTGCGAGCTCAAAGTCAAATTTCATGAAATTTTCAGGAGTTCAGTGTGTATATTGTACTGTTTTCGTTAGATCTATCTGTTTCCTATTATTTACACAATGTGTCTTAATAAGAGCATAACAAGCCCTGAATCTATACATTTTCACCAAACATTAAAGAATTTTGTTGTGAGTTCAAAGTCCGATTTCATGAAAATTTCAGGAGTTCTGTGTTTGAATTGTATTTATTTTTTTTGTAAGTTCTAACTATTTTTTATTGTATTCTCCATGCATGCTATCAGAACTCCTCTCAAAGGAGCATTACAGCCCCTTGAATCAATACATTTTCATCAAACATTTTAGTATTTTGTTACGATTTCATGAAATTTTCAGGAGTTTTGTCATTTTTATATTTTTCATTCATAACTGTAGTTTTATATTCGCTTATTGCTCGTGGCAATGTATTCGTACTATGGTTTGAGCAGGTCTAAGGAACTTCGTGTCACGACTAACCCTAATAGAAATTTACTTGATGAAATCTGTAAATTGACATTAGTCTTGTAAAAACCCCGGAACTATTTCTGAAAACTATCAGGAACTGTTTTTAGTATCGAAAACCCTTTTCATACCAATTTTTGTGTGGATTCCTGAAAAATGCTCTGCTACGCGAAGTTAGCAGAGCATAATTTCACTTAACTTTTTTCAGGTAAAAACGCCAGAACTATTCCTGAAAACTATCAGGAACTATAGAACTCACCTGCATGCGAACAGAACTCTAATTTATTTATGCTCTGCTAGAAGATGCTCTGCTAACTTCACCGACATTTATTATTACGGGGAATTTTCCCCTTATGGCCTCCAACCTGGGTAGGTAGCATTAATCAGCGAAACGTGGTTAAATGAAGATTTGAACGTAAACATTAGGTAGTGGTTATAGTTGGTACCAGAAGGATCGCAGTGACTCATACGGTGGGGTAGCAATTTTAACTCACAAATCAATCAAAGTTGAGGTTAAGTTTGAGAAACTCTGGTATTAAAGTTTTATTAGTTAAGATTTTAAATTGTAAATTAGTTAAAAACACAGAATCTATTTATTGTCCGTCGTCAGTGAACACAACTCAATCCGATTGGGATGAGTTGTTCTCTCAATTTGGTAGCAAAACAATAATAGCAGGTGACTTTAACGCACATCATACAAATTGGTCATATAAAAACGACATGAGAGGAATTCAAATATTAGATTCTACCTTGGATTATGGTTTCATTTCAATGAACTCTGGCCAACCAACAAGAGTAAAATTAGTAAATGGCAGAATACAAGAAACTGCACCCGATATTACGTTTGCTTCTTCGGATATTATTATTCATTTTAAATGGACAGTGCTTAACGAGAATTTAGGAAGCGATCATTTAGAAATAAAAATATGTACAAGTTATCAGGAATCGAATCATTACCTACATAAAAAGGCGTAATTTTAAAAAAGCCGATTGGGCCGCTTATTCTGAATCAATTAAAGAATTACTTAGTAATTTTTTCCCTAGTATTGGATTCAGTTTACAGAGTAGATATAATTCATTTATTGAAATCATTAACAATAAGATAAGGTCGGTAAAATTGATATGCTTACTTTTAGAAAAGTTTACAATGCAGGTGAGGAATTGTCATTGGATGAATCTCTTCTATTATTTCGAGGCCGTCTACATTTCCGCCAGTATATTAAATCCAAAAAAGCCCGCTATGGTAACTTGTTACTTGTTTCTGGACTGGTTTCCGCAACTAGGCCACAGGTGGGCCCTTTTTGCGTGACGGGTGGGGTCTGCTACTTTAACCACCCGATATCCTCCAGGAAAGCCAGCAGCTCGCTGACGCCGGTGCATGCCTCCCTAGATGTTCTCGGTCTCCCGAGGTATTGCAATCTTTGAGAAGCCCGCTATGGTAAAAAATTCTATGAATTAACTACACATGACGGTTATGAAAATTTTTACATTACATGATGGTAAAGTAAAAATGTACGCAGGCAAGGAAGCAGCAGATCCGAACATGCACGAATCTGAGTCTAAGACAGAAAAACTTGTATTGAGATTGATGCGTCCGTATTTGCTTCGCGGTCATCATCTCTTCATGGATAATTTTTACAACTCTGTGAAGTTGGCACAGAAATTACTGGACTTGAAAACGCATTGCACCGGTACCTTGCGCACTAATAGGAAAGACAGTAAAATCCTAAAATTACGGGGCGGGTGATGCAACCTAGACGCTATATTACTTTTATTGAAACGTCCCGTTTATTATGAACCTATAATTTATATTTTTATTTAAGGTTTATTTTTATTAGTTATTATTATTACTTATGTAGAGCACTTATATATTTTAGATAATAGATATTTAATATATGCTAGTCCAGGTAGGTAGGTACTACATATTTGGACTAGCCTACTTATTATCCTGCTGTTCTGTGTAGGTTGATAATGAGATTTTTTTACCTCTGAACTTTCCAACCACGAATTTTAGTTTAAATAAATAAATATAAATACAGAATGCTGTACAATCCACACAGCATCATCTAGCCCCAAGCTTAGCAGAACTTGTGTTTTGGGTTACTGATATACGAAGGGCACAGGAAAAAAAGGAGCTCATTAACATTTCTACCTTTTTTTAATTAACTGTACCATTTACTTCATAATTCTATGGCCAATCAGAGCACTTTATTTTAAACATGATAAAAGGGGCTCATTATACATAAAAGTTCATTTTAAAAAATCCAAGTTTAGAATAAAACGAGCCCATTGCATTCCATTCTTAGTAAAAAGGTGCCCATTGTCTATGAAACCACGCTAGAATGGGCTGATCGCAACGTTTGTAACAAAGAACGCGCTCATAGTCCGCCATCTTAATTATTGTGTCATACAAGTGTCAGCTGTCAGTTACGCGTCCTTGCAGAAATTTTACGTCGTGCGTGGTACATTGTGCGCTATAGGTTGTTTTTGGTTGTTTATCTCAGAATGAGCAATAATAATAGTGATTGTGATGAAAATTACGTTTATAAGACTACCAAAAAGAGAAAATCACACGGTCGTATGTCTGAAGTGTTGAAAAAGTTACATTTGTCGAGTCATGAACCTGGTCCACCCTGTGGTTGCAGATTGGGATGTTTCGATAAGATTCCCATGGAATCAAGAACCCAAATTCTCCAGAATTTCAATTTACTGGCATCACATGATGCCCAAAATAGCAATTTGAGTGGATTAATCTCAGTTCTCCCAGTTAATAGGCCGTCCAAGAAAGAAGGAGTATTACATTACGATGCTGTGTACAAGTAGGTACAGAGTACTTGCTATGATTGATTCGGAAATAAAAGAAATGACTATATGCAAAAAGGCTTTCCTGTCGATACATGGAATAACGAGAAAAAAAGTAGAATATTTAGTAGCAAGTTTGAAGAAAACTGGATGTGCTGCAGTTGATAAGAGAGGAAAACATAACAGTCATGTAAAACTCAATGATAATGTCAAAAGTTTAATTAGAGCGCATATTAATTCATTTAAAGGTAATGTATAATTTTTATAGAACTATAATAGTTACAATATTTTGTACATTTATTTCTATAAGTAAAATAATATTTTTATCTTTTGTTTTAGGTCGTTCCAGTCATTATAGTCTACATGATTCAAGTAAAACATATTTGCCTGAAGACTTGAATGTAAAAAAAATGCATGCAATGTTCCTTCAAGATAATCAAGGTGTATCTGTATCTTACGAAACTTATAGAAATATTTTTTGCACTGACTTTAACACTGCTTTCGGCTATCCTCGTACAGAAGTAGGGTGTTATTGGGCATTCTACTCCATTTCATTCCGTTGAATGCCCAAAAACACATCCTAGCACGTGTTCCTAGAGCTTGCATATCGGAAGGCAATGAAACCAGCATGTTCCTACCATGGGATTACAATCTTAAGTAACACGTGCGTTGTAGAATGCCCAAAAACACATCCTAGCACGTGTTCCTAGAGCTTGCATATCGGAAGGCAATGAAACCAGCATTGTTCATAGCATGGGATTAGGTACAATCTTTAGTAACACGTGCGTTCAAGTAAACCATCGTGTCCTTTACACGTGCGTCTGCAACTGGCATCGCAGAGGCTTGGTGTTGAACGCTGTTATCAAAACTTACAACGCATGCGTTCAGGTAAACCAACGTGTTCCTACCAGCTCCCATCGGGATATATAAACACTTATGTACCTTGTTTCCAACGCACATGTTCAGGTACACCCACGTGCTCCTACAACACAAACCTTCGTTTTCATAAGCTTTTGCTCACTAAATATCGTAAGGCAATGTAATCGAAATATATCGGAACCTACGAAGATAAGCTTTACTTACCTACCTATTTACCTACCTACATACTTCAATGGTCTATGCATGTGTTAATAATACCTGCGAGGATGTGAAAAGAAAATTTTATTTATTTTAAGTCTTTATTTATTTTATCTTAACATTACATATCATATTCTATTTCTTATCCTTATAAAACCTAGGCTCTTCTTCAAAGGCTTCATCAGCATGATTGATTAAGCGTTGGAGCGATCTCCATTGATCAGTATTTTCCGATGTTTGAAGTTTTATACGAACAAGTGCCTTTTTCCAAGCTTCGAGTGAGTCCAGCTCCTTGACGTCTGATGTGCGATAGACCTTCAGGTCCACCACATATTCACCTTGCAATTCCGCCACTCGTCGTTCATTGCCGTTGGCAATTCGAAGCACGAAGCTAGAAGTTATTCCTCTCGACTCGTTCGGCTCACCTTGGTGAGCAGCCTTGTGATTTAAGCCGAATATATTATCACATGACAACTTCGAGGTGTATGGAGATTGAGATTTTCTTTTTCTGCAACAAAAATGATATTTTAAGTAAATAATAAAATAATACATACATAACTAAACTCATGCTTCAAACACGTGTTTAAGGTATGTATGGAGGCGGATTAAAATCTGGAATAAATCATATTAGTAGTAAAACTTACTTCGGTGTTTTAACTGGTGATGGTGAAGTACTGCGTACAATTTTCTCATCACTATGTGAACGTCTCGAGCTTTTCTTGCCGCTTTTGAGTTGAACGTAATCGAAATCCATTTCACTATCCGACCTGAAACAAAAAATAATGGTTTTAGAATAAAAATTAACTTTTTACTTGGTGAATATAGAACACATATTAATCTTTAATGCAAATTAAATCCATTTACATACGAGTAAGTTTAACTTACATGATTTGTTTGTTGTTAAACTTTATTTTGATGTATCTATGCAGCGTGTGAGACTGGTAACAGTGGGCTTTCTGTGATGATCGGCTCCAACCGGTAGCTGAGCAGATTGTTGCTAAACAGCACCAGTGTGGTTGGCTCCAGCTGCGTCAGCGTGGTTTGATGTAGAGCACCTCGCGCTAGGGCAGCAGGACTGGATACAGAGCTCGTACAGGACTCGTGCAGCAGGTCTGGTTCAACACGCTGGTACAGGATACAGAGCTCGTACAGGACTCGTGCAGCAGGTTCAGCAGGCTGGTACAGGATACAGAGCTCGTACAAGACTCGTGCAGCAGGACTGGTTCAGCAGGCTCGTTCAACAGGCTGGTACAGGATACAGAGCTCGTACAGGACTCGTGCAGCAGGACTGGTTCAGCAGGCTCGTTCAGCAGACTGGTACAGGATACAGAGCTCGTACAGGACTCGTGCAGCAGGACTGGTTCAGCAGGCTCGTTCAGCAGGCTGGTACAGGATACAGAGCTCGTACAGGACTCGTGCAGCAGGACTGGTTCAGCAGGCCGTTCAGCAGGCTGGTACAGGATACAGAGCTCGTACAGGACTCGTGCAGCAGGACTGGTTCAGCAGGCTGGTACAGGATACAGAGCTCGTACAGGACTCGTGCAGCAGGACTGGTTCAGCAGGCTCGTTCAGCAGGCTGGTACAGGATACAGAGCTCGTACAGGACTCGTGCAGCAGGACTGGTTCAGCAGGCTCGTTCAGCAAGGCTGGTACAGGATACAGAGCTCGTACAGGATACAGAGCTCGTACAGGATACAGAGCTCGTACAGGACTCGTGCAGCAGGACTGGTTCAACAGGCTGGTACAGGCTGGAGCTGGTGCTGGTACAGCAGGGCTGCTGCAGGATGCAGAGCCGGTTCTGGATCGGTGCAGCAGGGCAGGGCTGGTGCAGCAAGGCTGGATGCAGAGCCGGTGCTGGTACTGGGGCTGGTACTGGTTGCTGCCGGTCTGGATGTCTCGATCTTCTCCTCGGTGGTTTCCTTTTCCCAATGTTGTATCTTCACTTGGCTTGTGCTTCTGTGATTCGATTGTCGAAAATACCATGTTTTATACACGAACACGAAACACATCAGCAAAAAAAAATATTTCATAAATTGAATCTAATCGACATTAAAACATAAGCCCTAAATCGAATACAAAGATACTTATGCTGTATTAAATATTGAAATATAATTTAGTAAGTAATCAAAAATAGGGTTCGCTCAACTTGAACCGGTAGCCCACTACTAGCATTGCTTTAAATATTCTTGATCAAAGCTATATTTCCTAATCAATAAAATGCATGCTTGGATGTTGGTGGAACACAAGCATTAATTTATATCGTAGGTAACTATAGCTTACATTTTTTGAATAAACAATGTTACACGTTCTAGCCATGTCATCATTAGCCTAATTTAACCAAAACCTGCTAATAATTCAATTTTGTGTCTAAATGTCAGGTTATTTAAAATCTTAAGTAATTGATTTAAGGTTCACTATGTCATATCTGAACGTATTATTTGTAACTAGTTTACTTACGACACACACAAAATAATAGAAGTCTCAGTATTCCTTCATCTCTTGATACCATTGCAAGCACCAAGTTGAATTAAAAGTAAATTTATTCGAGGTGAAGTTGATTTCCTTAAACTTCAGTGATTGTGAAAAATCATCTTGTTTAATCAACAAAAAGTGGTAAGTTAAATCTACTATAAAACAAGTATCCATCTATATGTTTAATTTTTACTATTTCAAGTCAATGACGACTGTTGTAGCCTGGTGAGGCGAAGGTCCGATGTAGAGGGTTCGATTCGCCTCGAAACAAATTTAAGATCTATAAATATTTGCCTCAGTGTTCTAGGTATATTCTATAACATGTTTATTAAATAACATTATTTAGATAATGTGTCATAATAATTTACCTCATATTACTCATATAGTACCCAAGTATATCACAAGTTCTGCTTAGCTTGATGCTAGATGATTTGTGAAGATAGTTCAGCAATATATTCACGCATTTATATTTATTTATTATGAATTATATTTATAGAGGATCAATAGAACTATTTTAGTTTTAAAAATCCTGTTCAAATATAAAAGTATTTTCCTTTTTACAGTCGATTCATATAACAAGGTGGATCTGGACACATACCTACACACTACATTATATTCGAATTGCGAGTTTAAAAAAGAAGTAAAGTGATTTTGGTAAGTGCTATATTGATAAAAAATTTAAAACTGTCGTGGTTGTTAACACTAAAGTCCTACCTATACTTAACAATAATAATAATTTTTACTTTAATATATACCATTATTTCAAATAGTGATTTTTGAATAAGTCGATAATGAGACAATTTACTGTGTATGATAAAAAATGTTGTAGAGGTTATATTTAATATTTTTTATTTATTGTTATAGTTGCTGTTCTTGAATCTGGAAAAAGTCATTTCCAATCACACATCCCTATGTACCCATTTGATGACATTCGAAGAATTTTCTGAACAAAACTGTCTGTTGTACTGGTTTTTGGAGGGGTGCTGAATCAAAGTGAGTATAGATCTACAACATTATAAAGAACATTATAATATCTATGTTATTATGTTTTTTCAGGTTAACCTACTCTATCTTTCTTTTTCATATAACCTATGATGTGCTCCCACTGCTAGAAAATATTTGATTGATTTTTAAAGCAATCATAAAAAACTTTATATTTTCTTTTTCAGCTACATACAATATAAGAAAACTGTCAGCTGTGTTGGTCTTCGTAGTCAAAGTGAGTCTTCAGTTTATAATTAATTCTAAATTATTACTTAGGTAGGTACTACAATTTTCGAGGTTAGGTATTTATAAGTCCAGTGTTACCTTGCTATATTATTTTGTAATTAAGTTCATCTGGTTGTTGTGGTTTTGTATTAACTTTAACTAAAATGCCTTTTTGCTCTATTTGCAATAAACAAGTAGAAAGTAGAGCGTGGGTAGGACATCTTAGGTCTAATTTACATAAGAATAGAAGCACTACTCCGATGTCTGACAACATAGAAATAATAAAATCAGCTTTTAAAGGTCGTGTGGCAAGCTACAGGATTCTTGCAAAAAATGATGAGGTTCATAATTCAGCATTATATTTTTTAAATAACGTGCGCGATGCAGTTAAATCATTGATAAATCAATCTTTTTTTAAGTTTACTGCTGTCAAAGTTAATTTTGAATTATTTTCTACATTTCTTACGTTTAAAAATGATGGACAGGAAATAAAATCTTTTTCCACCAAAAACTTCATATTACATTTCAATTATGATTTTCCTTCTATTTATGATCAAATTTCTAGTATTTTAACGAATAAAATTGAAGAGTTCCAAGAGAGGGACAGCGGTTGGACCTTTCTAGATAATTCATACTTGGAAATCAACATAAACAAGTACCAACCTCTTAGTGGGTCTAGTTATATAAAATTACCTCCTCATATTACAAAAAAGAAGGCTTGTCTAAACATTCAGAATAAAGATAATTATTGTTTTGTTTGGTGTATTACAGCTGTTTTGTACCCAACTTCTCAACACCCTGAGCGAGTTTCATCATATCCTCATTTCAAAAATGTTTTGGATATAAGTGAAGTTTCGTTTCCAATGAATTTTTCAGATATATCAACTTTTGAAAAAAATAATCCTCTTTTGAGTATAAACGTGTATGGAACAAATGGCAAAACAATAATCGGTCCTCTTTATAAATCAGAGTGTAGGGATAGCAATGCGAAGCATATTAACTTGTTGTTCATTGAAAATGAAAAAACAACACATTATTGTTGGATAAAAGATTTACCGCGTTTAGTAAGAAGCCAAATTAGTAAACACCATAGTAAACTATATTTTTGTGAAACATGTTTACAATTTTTTCCTAATGATCAAAAATTGAATAGTCATTCATGTGGGGGTGTTGTTACTATTTTACCAGAAAAAGGATCAGTAATTCAGTTCGTTAATTATAAACGGAAACAGGATATGCCATTCGTAATTTACGCAGATTTCGAAACAATATTAGAACCTATTCAGAATGATCATGCAAAATGTGCTAGCACAAGCTCGACCCAATTACTAACTCGACATGTGCCTGCTGGTTATTGTTATAAAATCGTATCATCGGAAGGTATAAGTTACGATAGATTTAGAATACATCGTGGAAAAGATTGTGTTTCACATTTTATTGACATGCTATTTAAGGATGCTAAAGAAATATATAATTTACTTAACCAAAATAAACCAATGATTTTTACGGAGAGCAATGCCATTGATTTTAAAAATGCTAGTCACTGTCATATATGCTCTAATTTGTTATTTAAAAATAAAGTAAGAGATCATTGTCACTTGACAGGACGTTATAGGGGTGCAGCACATCGATACTGTAATTTACTATACAAAGTACCAAATTTTATTCCCATATTTTTCCACCATGCCGTGTGGTGACGGCATAATATGCCGTGTGGTGACGGCATAATAAAGAATTTCACCACCCCAACTCATCCCGTGGGTGTCGTAAGAGGCGACTAAGGGAAACACACCGGGGGGCGGGCAGCAGCGCCCTCTGCAGAACTACTCCACTAAACTGCGATCCCCAACCCGCATGCCCAGCGTGGGGATTATGGGCAATACCCCCAAATGACAAGAACCGCCACAAAATGGCCCCCAGTTCCCGGCCGCCTCGCTATTCCTGGCCATGGTAGCGGCCACGGTAACGGCGGGGCAGGGGGTGCTAGGAATCACCGGGCTACATTAGGCTACCACACCCCACACACACTGACCCTGGCAACGTTTAACGGACGCACTCTGAGGCTTGATCACCATCTAGCGCAGTTGGAAGTGGAGTTAGAGAACATTAAATGGCATGTTCTAGGGTTATGTGAAGTCCGTAGAGAGGGGGAGGACACCGTAACCCTAGACTCGGGCCATCTTCTCTACTTTCGTGAGGGTGATAAAACATCCCAGGGTGGCGTAGGTTTCCTCGTCAATAAGGCCCTCTCTAACAACGTCGAAGAAATCTCCAGTGTGTCGACCAGGGTAGCGTACCTGATCCTTCGGCTGTCTAAGCGCTACAGCTTGAAGGTCATTCAGGTTTACGCACCGACCTCGACACACTCGGATGATGAAGTGGAGGATATGTACGAAGACATATCCAAAGCCTTACATCACACCACCAAGGCTCACTTCAACGTTGTTATGGGGGACTTTAACGGCAAGGTGGGAACCCAGACTGGCAACGAATCCCGAATAGGCCCGCATGGTTTTGGTGTTCGAAATCACAGGGGACAAATGCTCGTCAACTTCCTTGAGAAAGAGGGGCTGTTCTTAATGAACTCTTTCTTTAAGAAACAGCCCCAAAGGAAGTGGACATGGCGGAGTCCCGATTCTGTGACTAAAAATGAGATCGACTTCATCATGACGGATAGCAAGCATATATTCAGAGATGTCTCAGTGATCAACAGGTTCAATACCGGATCTGATCACCGACTCCTTCGAGGCTCTCTGAATATAAATTTGAAGCTTGAAAGAAACCGTCTGGTGAAGTCCACGCTCCGACCGAACCCAATCCAAATCATGGCGGGCACCGAGAAGTTTCAGCAGCTTCTCGGGGATAGATTCGCTGCCTTGGAACCCACTGATGACGCTGACGAGACCCTACACAATCTGGTAGAAACGCTGAGGGACGAGGGCATCAAGTTTTGCAAAAAGCAGCGTACTGGTAAGAAGTCCAAACTCTCGGATGAGACTCTTGGGCTGATGACAAAAAGACGGGAAACCACCCAAGCGACTTCGTCAGAGAGGTCAGACCTGAACAAGCGAATTGCGAAGATGGTACGACGCGACCTTCGGAGCTCCAATACACGCCTCATCGAAGAGGCGATAGAGCGAAACCGAGGGTCCAAAGTATTCACTCAGCAGCTTGGAAGGAGCCACCTGACGAAGCTTTCAACGCACGACGGAAGGACCGTATTGTCGAAGCCGGAGATATCGGCCGAGAT
This sequence comes from Eupithecia pulchellata, assembly GCA_963931895.1. NCBI lineage: Eukaryota > Metazoa > Arthropoda > Insecta > Lepidoptera > Geometridae > Eupithecia > Eupithecia pulchellata. Next base: position 1,853,107 of record OZ007534.1, on the reverse strand, counting down.
AGAGGACTTTTATGGCCGTTTATACGCTGCACATGCTCCCCGTTCCCAACGAGACGACCACGATTCTAGAGCCACCTTGATACGCCACTATACCGACGAACTGCCAGACATCAGTCAAGACGAGATCGTGTTAGCTCTGAGGCAGCTTAAAAATGGAAAAGCCCCCGGTGAGGACGGAATAACATCAGAGCTTTTGAAAGCTGGAGGATACCCTGTTATACAGGAGTTACAGAGCCTCTTCAACGCCGTCCTTCACAGTGGGAGAACTCCAAAGGCGTGGAGTGGGAGTTTGGTGGTGCTCTTTTTTAAGAAGGGAGATAAAACCCTTCTTAAAAATTATAGACCCATCTCGCTCCTAAGTCACGTCTATAAGCTTTTCTCACGAGTTATATCGAACCGTCTCGCCAGGAGACTCGACGAGTTTCAGCCACCGGAGCAGGCTGGGTTTCGCGGAGGATATGGTACCATAGACCACATTCACACAGTGAGGCAGATTATACAGAAGTCCGAAGAGTATAATCAGCCCCTGTGTCTGGCTTTTGTGGACTATGAGAAGGCCTTTGACTCCGTTGAAACCTGGGCTGTTCTACAATCCTTACAGCGATGCCAAGTAGACTATCGTTATATCGAGGTGCTGAGATGTCTCTACGAAGCCGCTACGATGAGTGTCCGAGTACAGGACCAGCAGACTAAACCGATCCAACTGCGCAGAGGAGTGAGGCAGGGGGATGTCATATCCCCGAAACTGTTCACGAGCGCGTTGGAAGATATGTTTAAGACGCTGGACTGGAAAGACAAGGGCATCAACATAAACGGCGACTACATCTCACACCTGCGATTCGCTGATGACATAGTCTTAATGGCGGAGTCGCTAGAGGAGCTGAACCGGATGCTGGACAGTCTAGCTTCAGCCTCCCGATGTATCGGTCTTGGCATGAATTTGGATAAAACCAAAGTCATGATCAATGCCCACATTGATCCAAGACCGGTGATCGTACATGGCCACCTTCTCGAAATTGTTTCTGAGTACACTTACCTCGGGCAGATTTTGCAGTTGGGTAAAAACAATTTCGAGAAGGAAGCCAAGAGGAGGATCCAGCTAGGCTGGGCAGCGTTCGGAAAACTACGTCGAGTCTTCTCGTCATCCATACCGCAATGTTTGAAAACGAAAGTTTTTAATCAGTGCGTCCTACCAGTCATGACCTACGGAGCTGAGACGTGGACACTCACGATAGGGTTGGTCCACCAGTTCAAAGTCGCTCAGCGCGCTATGGAAAGAGCTATGCTCGGAGTTTCTCTGAAGGATAGGATTCGTAACGAATACATCCGACAGAGAACTAAAGTCATCGACATAGCTCAGAGAATTAGCCAACTGAAGTGGCAGTGGGCCGGCCATATTTCGCGAAGAACCGATAACCGCTGGGGTAAACGTGTTCTTGAGTGGAGACCGCGACTCGGTAAACGTAGTGTAGGACGCCCTCCGACCAGGTGGGATGACGATCTGCGAAAGACTGCTGGCAGATGCTGGATGCGACAAGCCGAAGACAGGGCGCTATGGCGCTCATTAGGGGAGGCCTATGTCCAACAGTGGACTAACATAGGCTGATGATGATGATTTTTCCACAACTTGTCTGGTTATGATTGTCATTTATTTATTAAAGAACTGGGGGAACATGTAGGAAAAATTGATGTGATCCCGAAAACTAAGGAAAAATATACATCATTTACAAAATTTGTACCCATAAATGACCACGACTTTATCCAATTACGATTTCTTGATTCTTTTAATTTCATGGCAGGAAGTTTAGATCATCTCGCACGAACTATGAATACAAACGATTTTAAATTAATGAAGAAACATTTCCCTAGAGTAGATGAATTTAACTTACTTACGCGAAAAGGAGTTTATCCTTATAACTACATAACAAATTGGACACGATATCAAGAAACTATGCTTCCTTCTAAAGAGTGCTTTCACAATATCTTAACTGATGAAAGTGTATCTGATTATGACTATCACCATGCACAATCAGTTTGGGAAAAATTCGGTATAGGTAATTTAGGTGAATACACTGATTTATATTTGAAAACCGATGTTCTTTTATTAGCAGATATATTTGAAAAATTCAGTGACATGTAAAAAACATTATAAGCTGGACCCAGCGTTTTATATAACTGCACCTAGTTTATCATTTGATGCAATGTTATTAATAACTGGAATTCAACTTGAGCTCGTGAGTGATCTAGAAATAGTAAAAATGATACAGTCGGGTATTCGAGGGGGCTTGTGCATGTGTTCACACCGCCATGCTAAAGCGAATCATAAGTACATGGATTCGTACGATGATTCTCAACCCGAAAAACACATAGTTTATTTAGATTGTAATAATCTTTATGGGTTTAGTATGTGTCAATATTTACCTTTTTCAGAATTCCAATTCTTAAGTTCAGATGAAATTAATAAATTAGACATACGTAATACATTAGACACTTCTACATGGGGATATATTTTGGAAGTCGATTTGTTATACCCTAAAAATCTCCACTCAGAACACAATGACCTCCCATTCTGTCCCGAAAAATGCGTTCCACCTGGAGGAAAAACTAACAAACTTATACCTAACTTATATAACTATGTTATTCATTACGTGTATTTGAAGAAATGCTTAGAACATGGTTTAATTTTACGTAAAATTCATAGAGTCATAAAGTTTAGACAAGAACCTTACTTAAAAAAATATATTGATCTTAATACCGATTTACGAAAGAAAGCCAAAAATACCTTTGAACAAGATTTTTTTAAGCTTTTAAATAACAGTGTGTTCGGAAAAACGTTAGAAAATACTGAAAAAAGGGTAAATGTTCGATTAGTTAATCAGTGGTATGATAACACAAACAAAACTAAAAAATCGCAATATGCAGAGAGACTTATTGCCGACCCTTATTTCCACAGTGTTTCGGTTTTTAGTGAAAACTTGGTTGCAATCCAAATGAAACCAAATAGTTTGACATTAGATAAACCAATTTATATAGGTTTTACCGTTTTAGAACTCTCGAAAGCTCACATGTACAATTTTCATTATAATGTTATAAAACCGTATTATAAAAATCGTGTAACTCTATGTTACACAGATACCGATTCTTTTATTTACCTTTTATCCACTGATGACTTATCTAGACCTAAAAAACGATTTTATGAATTATTTTGATACCAGTAGTTACAATGCTAAAAATGTTTATCAGGGTCCTTAGCCAACCGGCATTCGCTATGAAGCGATTCGATTTTGAAAATTCTTATCGCTCTAGCGATGGCAACCTTCAAATGGATTAAACGTCAAGATTTTTGGTAGGCAATGTACGAATATTTTGATTTCACCAAACCGATTGACAACATCGAACGATCACTTCCATCAAATTCCTAGCCAAGTGGCAGTTTTGAGAAGCGACTTCACGTAGTTGTCTATTCTCTTGATGGATACACTAGCGAACGCTAAGACCCTGTAGAAATCGAATCGAAACGGCGATTTCATAAACAGCTGTTGGAATTACGTCAAAATTTTAAGTAGCCTTGCGCTAGCGTGGATGTAGCATTCACGATCGCACCCTTGTTTCCCTGTGTCCACGAGGGATTAAGAGTGTCGTAAAATATGTATTTTCTCCTAATTATTTATTTCTTCATGATTTTAAGAACTTGTTGAAAATAATTAAATAATATAATTATATAGCTCAAAACCATTGTTATTTTCTTTCTATTGATTTTAATTACACAATAAACACTGCCATAAGTATTTCAAAAGATTGGGTAAACTTCCAAATCGAAACAATTTTTTTGTTATGTATCACGTTTGTTTACAGAAATTCTATCTGAAGTTATAGGTAACAACCTACTTGGCTTGGTACTCCTTTTTATTTGACCCGTCATTTCATGAACGGTGAACGGACGGACGAAATAAGCGAATGATTGAGTTCGATAACTATAGACTACAGACCGTATGTACACCATAAGTTGTCCTGCCTCAGGAATTGGCAGCATTATATTGGCAGCACGATATTGCCAACATTATGAATCTTTTACCCCATTATGTAAACGTGTGTTTATGTTTTAATTTCATATTTGTATATAAATATATAAGTAGTTAGGACTAGGAAAGTTTTAAATTATGAAACAATAAAAATTTTAAATTATTTATTGAAATTGTTCTGACACTAATTATGGTCAAAAGGAACATAAATAAACAACACAAAAAATTCTTATAAATCGAAATCTTCAAGATCCACGACGATTTTCAGCAGAATTGACTTGTTGCAGGCAGCAATAGCTTCGCTTCTTTATATTATGTATTCTACTCGTGGTTTTCTCCGACATGACTGAAAATGACACATAAAATTTGTATTTGTATAATATAAAATTCAAAAATTCAATATTTGTATATATACAAATAAGGGATATCATAACAAGATAAATTAAATAACCTGGATAATTTACTTTTTATTTTATCTTTTTATGTGAGTAAATCTTATGATCCATTCTAAAGGTATCGTGTATAAAGCTGGTATCCCTATTTTACTTACCAGTTGCATTGATGGTGCAACGCGAGATCGCACTAGATTTAATGGATTTAACTGGGCATGGTCTGCCTTTTCTTCCTCACAAAAGGCACGCACCTTCAACACAATCTCTTTTGCACTGCTTTTGCATGAATAATTCGAAAAATATTAATTAATAACACAAATACGAGCGCAATACTTCAATCAAACTATGACAGTCTAACAACAAAAGATTGACAACCTATTGTGCCAACTTATCGGCATTTAGCGATGCGATCAGACGTATAGACAAGGCGATAGCTACGCAAAGGTTACTTTGTCTACCAATTGAACTTCGCCATCATTTGAGCTATGATGATTGTCGTTGCGATGCGTGATATCGAAGGAATATGTCAAATCCATACATTTTTGTACGTTTCTACCATCGCTTTCGCTAATCAAATGTTACTTTGTCCAGAGCCCCTGATCTTACCGCAAAATAAAAAAATTCCAGGACTGTTTAAAGACGAAATGGGTGGTAAAATTATTTTAGAATTTGTCGGTTTGAGATCAAAACTGTATTGTATTAAAACCCAAGAATTTACTATAAAAAAAGCTAAAGGTATACAATCATGTGTAACGCAAAATTTGAATTTATCTGATTACCAAAATGTTCTGTTCAATGATAAAATCATCCGTAAAAAAAATATCTTATTTAAGTCCATAAAACATGAGATATATACTCAAAGCATAAATAAAGTTGCTTTATCAAATAATGATGACATGCGTTCTATATCTACTTGCAATGTTGCAACAAGAGCATGGGGCAATGTTTCTATTTTAAATGGTTAAAAAATACCTATAGTTTTGTTAGGTACCTAGATATAATAGAAATAATATTGAATAATGATGTCAGATAATTCACACAGCACTATCTACATACATAGATCTATGCTAAGCTGAGATCGTGTTATGGGTACAATTCACTACATAGGTTGATTTAAAAACACCTAGAATACCCTGAACAAATATTATACATTGTACAAAAATTTGTCTCGAGGTGGGAATCAAAACCGCAACCGCTTACGTTGCAGGTGGACCTTGGTTCATCACGCTAAAGAGGTTGTCTAGATACATGTACAGAGTGCTTCTTGTGAACTACTTATGTAATTGTTAGCTATGCATATTTAGTATAAGTTGTAGAAGAATGTATAGTTTAATTTAATTTTATTGTACTAATAAATTTGTAATTATAATTTTAATAAAGACATGTACTTACCTATATTTTTATATGTATTTTATTCTTACTATATTCTTCCTTAAAAATATAAACATATTTAGGTAGATACTAGGTATTAAACATCTAAGTACATTTATTTCATAAGTTTCAAAACATGTAATTTGATTCCCGCCGCACGAAATAGGTAGGTAGAGTAGGTTTATGTCTTGTAGAGCATCATATGCAAAATGTAAAACCTACTTTAATTTATTCTGTGAATGAGGTGGTTACAGTTCATCACAGGTCATTCACACGACCTACTTTTATTACATTTCTATAAAAAAAGAGATTCAATAAGGTTTTTCGTTTTTAATTCAATGAAATAAATTGTATATTCATTTTAGGTAATGGATTCTTCTCCTGATGATTTTTTCCAATGTGCTCAAGACCCGTTGGCTGGCTTTGATGAGCTTTACCCAGAGATAGCAAATAATCAACGTTGTCTCGAAAGACAGGTAAAGAAGAAACGGGAATGTGTAAAAAAAACTAATTTGAGTAGATCTCATAATAATCAGTAAAAAGTCTAAGAGAGGACAGAAACTAATCCAAATAAAAATTATAGATATATCGAACCCAGAAGAAAGTAATGACAACATCATTGTGAATACACAATATGTTGTGACTGAAGTAATAGATGATATTTTGGACCATACGGAATCGGTAGTAAGGAAAATTTCGAAAAAAATTTGTGATGATATCTTGTAGGTAAATTTTAACATTCTTTTTCCTTCTTAGTTGTCTTTAGTCTTAAATTGTGAGTTATTTTTGTTCATAAACCTATTTAATAAAACATCTATCTATAACAATATTTTCTTTTATTTTTATTCCTAGTTCTCGCCCATTACTAGATAAAAAGTATGCCATGTTTTATTCCAAGCATGGAACTATCTGTATGCAAAATTTCAACCCGATCGGTTCAGTAGTTTTGATGTGAAGAAGTAACGAACATTCATACAAACTTTCGCAATTATAATATTAATGTGATAGGATACCTATCAACACAAATTAGCTTCGCAGGTGTATGCCTACATTTTTATATCTGATGTGTTGTCAGGGTAGGTAGTAAATAACAAACCAACTAGTATTAGCTCAGGACATGTTTATTCGTAATAAAAACTTATATTCAAGTAAACACTATTATCGATACACCAATTTTTAACACATATTGCATTTGTTAATGCACATTGTTTCTTATGAATAAAACAATTATAAGTATGACTATTTACACAATATTTTGTTTTTAGCATATGTAAGTTAGGACAACCTTTGCTCTCAACATTTACTATGTTACATTCACGACATAGATCTTTTACCCATCTCGTTTTTTCTAGTCCTTTTACAATAACAAGCTTTTGTGATAAGATAGGTTTTATTACACGTTTAAATTCCCTATAGTCAATATGACCTTGATTCCAATATATTCCTTGATTATATTCAACCCATTTAACAAGTTTCTTTTCTTCATTATTTAATTTAGAAAACATGTAAGGTGGTTTAATTAAAAATACTTGGGTATAATTATTCGTGCAGTAAGCAAATTCTTTTATGATAAACTCATTTTTCGTATTTTTGAATCCTTGTACATCAACTATTATAATATTAGAATTCATGATATCTTTCTAACAATATTACTAAGTGGTTTGTATTCTATGATGCAATCGTTTAGAATAAGACAATAAGCAGAGGTTTGATCTGGTATTTCTATGTTGGTTTCTATTTCTACCACAACACTAACTACACCCCCAGATTTTAGATTATCGTTTTGTCTTGAACAATCAATCACAAATAATGGTGCAATTTCTTCAAAATATTTTGAGCTCAGCAATGGTTCGGTTCTACGTCCATAATAAGACTGTTGAAATCTAGCATATTGTTCATATAATAAAGCATATTTGTTATTTGAAAAATTAACGTTAAGGTTCTCATAGGGAAAATATGTTGAATTAAGGTACACCCGAACATTACGAAGGTTACAATGGTCGAAACGTGACATATCACTATCCCCCTTATTTTTTCTATTTGTTTGTAAACCAATCACAACATACCTTGGTTTTTCAATCTCTGAAGATGTTTTAATCGACCAAGTATGCTTCGTAGTTTTAGGAAGCATTGGGTATTCATAAAGATCCCAGTTTCGAAATGCGAACTGTATAGGACGATCTTTTTCTAAGACCTTTAGTAAATTAATTTTTTCTCTATCTGACACTTTAACATGTGGAACACGCCATACTATTTTTTGTATTTCAATATCTTCCAGTACCGTAGAATGGGGTTATTTGGAATCATTGGGGCTATTTGGAAAAAAATAATTATTTGTTTCGAGTGGAAATATTTTCTACCATAGCAGTTGTAGAAATCTATTTTTTCTATCTGGCAGTCCTGTAATCAATGTCACGTCCATTTGTATTCTTTTTGAGGTTCTAGCCAGAGGGGTTTCGCGTCAGACGACATTTGAAAAAAAGTTGTTTTTTACGTGGTTTTTAAAGCTGTCGCCAACCTCCGTGCAGCTCCCAAGTCTACGAAGTAAGTGAAAATCTGAAATTTGTATTAAATTATACATATTGTCAGGAGTTTAGGGAGTATACTAGATTCGTAAATGCTGGATATTCTAACATAATTTTTGCGTTTTTTGTGACGGGGGCTATTTGGAACAGCATATGGGGCTATTTGGAACTTCGGAAAAAAGCCTTGGCTTTGCTTTTTTGCTAGAGTGAAAAACTTTTTTATCTTTTCCAGGACAATGCCATCATGGTCCGAGTTTACCAGAGGACATATAGAAACTATAGACATGGGAAACAATACAAACCTTACACCTCTTACAGTAAAGAAACCTTGGAAAAAGCTATCGCCGAAATCAAAGCCGGATCAACATCCTAAATCGAAGCTGCGACGAAGCATAGCATTCCTAAAAGTGGGCTGTCACGAAAATAATAAATATTATAGTTTTAGAGTAAATTAAAGAACCTATGAAAGTAAATTCTGGTTGTCATAAGAACTTGCTTAAAGAAAGTTGTTTCATTGTATTGTTAAAAAGAAACAATTGTAGTAAAATGGTAACGCCTCATTAAGCTTAGATATTTAAAGATAATTTCGTTAAAATGTTGATTATTTGTAACAGTTTCTATAAAAAAAGAAAAGTCTGGAAAAAAAAAATCTTGAAGTTTTATTTGATCCTAAAAAAATATAAAAAAATTATACACGGTAATTTCAAATAGCCAAAAGTGTGAATATTTTTACTGGTAACTGTTCCAAATATCATTTGTTATCTTCAATTCAAAAATTCTTATTTTATTCAGCGTTAAAGCATGGCATACCCACCAATATCCAAATAGCCCCAATGAAGCGATATTTGGAACAGCATGATAAAAAATAGGAAAAAAATATGTCCATGGAAGATAGAGGTATCTTAGGTAAACAATTATGTGGGTCTAAACGGGATTTATCCATTAAAAGTACTAAATGTGTGGTCACCTTAGCTAAATCGAAGTTATTGTAACTTTTGTCGAAAATTTGTTCCAAATAGCCCCATCTTACGGTACTTCATTTGTATTTAATTTTAATGCATTATGATTAGTATTACTACGCAAAAGTATCAATTCATGTTTACAGTTCATTATAACTTTCTTATAATCTTCTGCAAAACCAAGTATATTGGAAAGTGGTATTGACACAGAAAAGTTACCAGCATGTGTATTTTTAGTCCCGTCAATATCCCAACACCATGCTTTAGACATTTTAGATTCACTTTCGTTCATAGAAAGATATGATTTCATTGTTGTAGTGATTCCTGCATTTTTTACTTTATCGATCTCAACACCGTTAAGCTCATAACGAATGTCTTGAAATAGAAATAGCCAAGGGTTATTAGTAAGTTGAATACTTGATACCAGACTTGATACCTTCTCTCCTGAATCCCTTTTTGTTACTTTCACAACACCCTCTAAGTAAAGAGTACTTGCAGATGGTAATACGTAGAGATCTTGTTGGTTGATTGGTATTCTAATTTCATCATTTCTATTGAAACTGGTTACGTATGGTTTATATGAATGTACTTCTATGCCGTCAATACTGCTATCATAGGCTGGTGTATGTAAGATATCTAGTATATTCATTTTAGTAGACCAATATTTTTAAGAAATTTTTTGTTTTCTTTTGATAACTTCTTTTTTGTTTTTAAAGATGTGTCTTTGATGGTTGCTCTTTTAGTTATGACAGATACAACGTTAGCAGGTATATATTTATTGTAATCAATCATTTTTTCCTGATGTGTAAGTAAAGTTGAATTTCTTCTCCACGAAAATTAACCAATTTATTATTATTATCGATCAATCGAATATTGATTGATAATATATTTTTTTGATTGATTGGGAAATATATAACGTTTTTTGGAATTTCTATTATTCTGTACCCAGGAGGTATATTCGGAGCAAATTCGTGAATAATATGACTAGATTTCCCGTTAATATATGATCCACTAACTATATCACATTCAATCCTCACGATGGTTGTAGATAGAATGTTGATAGGGAGAGCAGATTCATGTAATTTATTTGCTTTAAGTATTTGTTCTCCAAACCCCAACAGTTTTCCTAGATTTCCACTTCTTTTGAAGTTTATATCTTTAGTGCTAAATATTGTAGTTTTCAGAGTGTTATTATTCGATTTCAGGATTAAAGTAGCATTTTGTATTCTAGTTTTTAAATAATCAGCTATATCTTGTAGTTCGTATGCACCTTCTGGTATTTCGATTTTTTCATTATCACCGTAATAAAACGTATTGTTTGTGCTATCAATATTTGGGATTGAGTTAAATGTGGATAAATATAATAAAGCACATTCATAATCACTTTCAAGTTGAAGAGGAGGAGAAAAATTAGACGATAAAACTGAGGTGTTGCCTGATATAGATAGCGTGAAAGACATGATGATAATGGTATAAATACAAGTGTTACATCATGTTTTATTGAATTTATTCCAAAAATTTCGTAAATATTTCAAACACAAATGTCCGCAGACTATAGAATTAAACTTTTGATCTCTCTTATAGTTGTAAAATATCAAGCATTTGTTGAAATATTTTACCATCTGTAAGGGAGGTCTCAAGTTTCCAAAACTATCATAGTATTCACAATAATTATTTATTTTAACATAGGCTACCCAATGTGTTCCAGGATTTTTGGAATCATCCAGATTAACAATTCCACATTCAACACGATTCGATTTTATTGGTAGTTGATCTTTCATAAAAACACCACGGAAATATGGTAAACTCTTTGCATGTTTTTCTAGATCAACATTTGTTAGTGGACGATTAGGTAGCCTTACACTTAGTTTTTTAAACCCTTAATAAATAGACCTCGACCTTTTCTATATGGTTTAATGTGTAATCCTTTCCCAATTGCTATAGATTCCATAGTCTTATTGTGACGTTCGGATTCATGCAGGTTATCTTTAGACGACTTGTAATCGTTTATAGTTTTTGCAATACCTGCTGCACCACCAGCTAAAGTACCCAATGCAGAAAGTCCTGCAAATATGGGTATCAAAGGTAGTATTCCTCCGGTTTTAGGTAACGGAATAACACGAGGTATCTTTATAGTTTTATGTTTAGGTACTATCTTTCTTGCTGCTGAATATGCCATTTTTATCATACTGGACATAGTTTTAGGAGTTTTCTTTTTTATTTTATTTCGTATTTTATATTTTTAAAAGTCTTTATACCTGATCCACTGTTTACTTTAGCTTTCATTGCTTTGTTAACAATCCAGGATGCTATTTTCTCACCTCTACCTGCATCTTTCGACTTAAGTCTTTGTTTAGCCATATTCATTAAAATTAAATCAGCTTTTCGACGGTTTTCGGTATCAGTATTAGTATAAGCTATATCGTGAACCTTACAAGCTTCATCTAATTTGTTGATACCTTTGTCTCCTCTCAATAACCTTTTTTGTAGCTTAGTTCCAGGTCCACAGTAATTGTACCCAGGTAAATGTAGTTCAAATGGTAAATGGTTAATGATATTGTTAATAAGTCCACCTCCTTGCATAGTTTGCTAGTGAATGTAGTAAATTAAAAAACTAATGCCTTTTTATCAATCCAACTGTTGTCTTTATCACTATGACCTAACCATTTTACAAATAGTCTAGCGCCATTTCTTTTTAATACTTTTTCTATCAAAAAGGTATCTGGATATTTAGTTTTTTGGAGTTCGTAACCATAAAACGAACCTAATATGGGTTGCTTTTTCAAGTCTTCAATTGCATAAGTGAGTGGTTTAGTATTTTTGATATTATTTATTTTAAACAATTCTGTTGACCAATTAGGAGTATAACCTTTATCGAAAATACTTTTATATTTACTAATTCTAACAACATCACCTACATGAAGCTTATTTTTTTCATATTTAAATGTTTTAACATTATAAGCTTTGCTAATATTTTTTAATATTTGTTTCTCATTAGAAATATCAGTATCACTGGGTTTAAATTTTGTAATTCGATGTTTAGTATTATTATATGAATCAGTTACAGATTTTAAAGGTTTCCCTATCCATTGATAATTACCATTTAGACTGAAAAGTTTAAATAATTTACTTTTTATAGTTCTGATTAACCTCTCAACAAGTGATGCTTTCATTGTAGAGTAAGATGAATAATGATTTATACTGTATTTGTTAATAACATTTTTAAACAACTTATTGTAAAACTCATTACCGTGATCAGTTTGCAGATTGATTGGGTGTCTATGGGATGTAGATATAATACTGTTGAAAGCATTCGCAATTTCTGACATTGTTTTATTTTTAACAGGTAATGTCCATGCAAATTTTGATAAACAATCCATTACTATAAGTATAAAGGTATAACCACGATTATTTTTCTTAAATCTTTTTAGATCAATTAAATCTGCTTGCCATAAGTCATCGATTTCTTTTAAAACAACACTACGTCTATTAAAATGTTTTCTAGCAGCCTTATGAATTTCATTAACAATTTGTTGTTTGGTCATTATGATTGCTTATTTATCTTTTTTTTCTTCTGATTGTGATAGTTTCTTTTCAATATCTTGTTTGGTAACAAACTGCTCATCTATATGCTTAAAAATTTGAATGATTTTAGCATTAATGTCTTGTTTGAAAGATTTAATAACATCATCTAAATAATCTTTATTAACTGCTTCATCTGCAAATTGTGGACGCTTAACACCTCTTAATGTAGATGATTGTAAATCATATTCACCACTGTCTTTTTTCAATAATGCACTATCTTGAAAGTCAATTATTTCGGAAACTCGTAATCTTTTATGTATATGATGACCAAATTTATCGATATTCATGTCCGTGAAGAGATCTTCTTCATTCAAAGGAAGGATGTTAACTGAAAATATTAAGTATATAAATCTATTTTATAAAGCTAATTTAAAATTCCACTTTCCCGCAACTCTTCAATGATAGAAATTATCTCATTACTTAAACCACTATTTCCTGCTGCTCTAGAAGCAATTAATAATTTTAATCTTTCAACCAATTCATTAGGATCATCCCAATATACGTAATCAACATTTGGTTTCCATTTCTTTAGCAATGGTAAATCTACACCTTTTCCTTTTACTTTACTTTGTTCTTTTACTTGAAATAGAGGTTTTATAACACTTAAGTATTTCAAACCTTTGTTGCTTTTGATTGGTTTTGATGGATCATTATCTCGACGATGTGCATTTGTATCTAAAAGTATTTGTTTATAATTATGCACATCATCTTGGTTAACACAGACTAGATCAGGAACCTTTTTCATAATCAATTCATCTAAACCTAAAGTTCTTTTATATTTTTGATTACCTACTATTATAAAATTTTCATTTAATTTTACATTAGATGAACCCATTTTCAGTTTTCCATTTTCACTACGAATTCCGAATGGTATCTCTTTCGATACATGAGAAGAAAGAGACCACGATGAAATATTTTTAAGAGGGCTTGGTTCAGACTCAAGTGTTTTAAATGACTCATCACTTATACTGTTTTTATTTTCTTCGTCTTCAACTTCTTCATCATCGGTTTCATCCATTTCATCTTCTTCATTTTTCATATCGTATTCATTCTCGCATTCTTTATTAGACATTTTTTTAACAATATCTGATTGAGGAGTGAAGGTGTTTTTCACATCAGGATAGTCGATATCGATTTTTGTATCTAAATTAGCTAATTGGTTTAGAGGGTCGGTTAAGGGCTTAAATACATTTTTTAAAATTTGATCGTTGTCAATTTCAACATCTCGCATTTTACGAACTTTACGTTTTACAGCTTCAGCAGCATTTACTATTTGGGTTTTGAGATCTGTTTCCATTTCAATAATTATCCTTATCACCCACCTTTAGTCAATAACAAAATACTTAATAATTCCAAGCACTGTGTGTTCTCAACAACAAGCAAAGATAGACTAATGTTACAGATAAAAATCTGTGATGGTTATTAAAAATAAAAAAGGTGTTTTGAATGATTTTTATTGGGTAGGTAATAAAATATTTAATTAAAAATATTTAATTAAAAACTACAAATGTGTCAAATTTTTTCCTATAACAACCATTATTTTTTTCACAGTCCTTGTTAATAACTAAATAACTGTATGCATCACTCCAAACTTTGCTACACATTTCACGAAATTCGTTCCAAGACATATCAGTATTCACATGTTCTTGGTAAACATGTCTTAAGTTAATATCATCTTGTTTAAAAAGAATTATAAGATTAGCATTGTCTCGTATAAGTTGTTTTGGGATTTTACTATAAGTCTGATTTAAATAAAAACAATCTATAAATCGATGTCTACCCATAGCAAAGTAATCTCGGATATTATTTTGGTTTTCACAAGCAACATCATCAAAGATTATGACTGATTGCGGTTTTGCTTCTTGTGGACTCAAGACATCATCATGTTGACCATACTTCTCCATTGAAACCCCAGAGACTTTGTTTAAAACATTTTCTAAAAATAAATATTTAGGTTGTTGAAGTGTCTTTGAATAAACATAAACGTTTTGAAACCTAACCCCATTCTCATGCAAAAGAAGACCAATCACAAGATTCGTTTTCCCACAGTTTGATGGACCACAAACTAAACATCTGATGGTATTTGGTAAAAGGTTACCGTGACGCATATAAGAACTTTTCTTTTCATCACAAATTTTATCAACTTCTAGTGAATATGGTTGCTTAGCGAATTTCATTTCTCTTTATTATTAATGAGTGTTGAAAGGCAAATGGTAGTTAAATTAGAAATAGAGTCTTTATATATATTTAGTGGTATATAAAACAAATAAAGACTAAAAATAAATCAATTATTTATAAATATTTTTTTCTTTTCACATCCTCGACACCTATATTTCATCTCAGATATTTCGATTACATTGCCTTACGATATTTAGTGAGCAAAAGCTTATGAAAACGATGGTTTGTGTTGTAGGAGCACGTGGGTGTACCTGAACATGTGCGTTGGAAACAAGGTACATAAGTGTTTGTATATCCCGATGGGAGCTGGTAGGAACACGTTGGTTTACCTGAACGCATGCGTTGTAAGTTTTGATAATAGCGTTCAACACCAAGCCTCTGCGATGCCAGTTGCAGACGCACGTGTAAAGGACACGATGGTTTACTTGAACGCACGTGTTACTGAAGATTGTACCTAATCCCATGGTAGGAACATGCTGGTTTCATTGCCTTCCGATATGCAAGCTCTAGGAACACGTGCTAGGATGTGTTTTTGGGCATTCAACGGAATGAAATGGAGTAGAATGCCCAATAACACCCTACTTACAGATACATGCAGCATTTGTGATGAATTTATAGCAAAAACAAAAGCATTGGAGGCTAAGAAGAAGACATGCGCAGATACAATTGCCAAATCCACATTGGATCGGGAAATTTTGAATCTTTTTAATCAAAATAAACTACATAAGCTACAAGCAAGCACCTTTTACTACAGAAAACGGATGGCAAGATTACAAAGCAGAGAAGCAGGCAGCTCAATGGAGGCAATATGTTTTGATTATGGTAAAAATCTTTGTGCTCCTAACATACAAACAAATGATACTTATTATAAACGACACCTATCTGTCTTTGCTTTCAATGTGCATGTTTTGTCTTCATCAAAAAGCATCTTTTACTTGTATCCAGAAACAGAAGGTAAAAAAGGGAGTGATGATGTATGCTCGCTTGTCCATCACTTTGTTTATAACTACATGAAGCCTACCACAACTCACCTTCAAATATTTTGTGACACATGCGGAGGGCAAAATAAAAATTTTACTATGTTTCGTTTCCTGCATCACTTAGTACATCATGAGAAAAAGCTAGAAAAAATTACTATGACATTTCCAGTGAGAGGCCACTCATATATGGAGTGTGACAAAATATGGGTCTGGTGAAATCTAAGACAAGAGCAGAACTTCCATCGGATTGGATAGAAATTTTCCAAAATGCCCGTTGTAAGCCAAGTCCATTTGAAGTCGTAGAGGTAGATACATCTTATTTTCGATCATGGACTAGCCACTTAGATACAATTTACGCCAAAAAATCATCTTTTCCTTCACGTCCTATAAAAGTTCACAAAATTGACAAGCTGAGTACTAAAGTAGGTTTCCGCTCTACATACAATGGGCCCTGGGAATCTGCTTGCATCAGTGGAAGAAAGAAGAAAACCAGTGAGGTGAATACTGTACAAAACAATGAGTTCACTTTGCCTGGAAGGTTGTATACAGACATCTTGCCAATTTCTGCTGAAAAATATAGTGACCTTCAGGACTTAAAAAAGTTTTGTTCCCCGGAAAGTATAACATATTACACAAATTTACCTCATAAATAAAATATTGTGCTAAATAATATGTATTTTATTTCATAACTGAATAAACAGGAAAAACAGCTATGTAACATAAACATTGTTTATCATCACCATTTCAGTTGTAAAATGTAAAAAGGCGCTCATTGTGACAATGAGCACCTTCTTTTCAATTACATTTTGGAGTTAGAAAGTTAAAGTTCAAATTATAATTTATTTACCAACCCTATGTCATAAAATTACTATCTATTATGTTAAATATACACTGTTCCTTTATTAGATAGGTACAAATCAAATTCCAGTTGAGGTGTAAGTGCAGAAACTGAAATTTTAGATTTAATTCTATGATTACTTGAAACAATGAAAATGTTAATGAGCTCCTTCTTTTCCTGTGCCCTTTAGTCAATATTATTAAATAGAAAGATATTTTTTACTATACATAGAAAACAACCAGAACCCCTGAACAAATATCTGCAGATCGTACAAATATTTGTCCCGAGGCGGGAATCGAACCCGCAACCTCCTGCGTCGCAGGCGGACCTTCGCCCACCGCGCCACAGTGGTCGTCAGTGATGAAATGATTACTATGATAATCAAATACCATGAAGGTATCAACCTAAGGTAGATCGTAAAAACGATACCGAAGTAGTATTTCTACCACTCATTTGTTATATTATAATAATAACCTTCTACTATTAAACAAATCAAATCACTTATTAATCGATTTGGTATAAACTGGTGAAGTTACGCTCCTAGTTGGAGGAGTATCGCGAACAAAATAAGACTGCGCAGTGTATACCTCGCTGGGTATTTTGCCCATAACTTTGTCAGTTTTGGTCGTAGAACAAAAATTTTTACACTTTATGTCTTAGTTTTTCAAGGTCTATAAAACTGCATTCATAACAAAAAACTGTACGGGTCCTCATTGGTGAGGGTGCTGTGTATGGTGACACACAGCACAGGGTGCCCGCATTTGTAAGCTTTACTTTAATATTCCTACATTTAATTTAACACTTCATTTAAATTGGAGAGGTGTATGTATGTATATGCGACACAATGTATAAAAAAATCTTATCTTCTCTTTCAGCCAACTCAAAGTACTACACTGAGTTCAAGTATTTTGGAGATTGGAAATAACCCCATTGATAACCACCACGAGGTGGTAGTTAACACATCAGGTAAAACATCATAAGTTTATGTTATTTTAATCATCACATACTATAAAAATATTTTAGTAGTTTGACTGATCTGTCTGTTTCTTTCCTAATCTTGTGATTTTCATTATCACTTAGAATCACCACAACAACCAGCAAGCATCCAGTCTCCATCTATCAGACGGCATACCAGCAGAGTTTGTATGTTGATTTTCTCACTTTTATAACTTAAAACTCATTTATGTCTTAATTGTTATAGACCTTAATATTATTGTTTTATAATTTTCAGATGCAACAGATGCCACTGGAGTAGCTCAAGACAGCCCACAACCTGTAACACCTAGGCGACTCTTTGGTGGGTTATGAAAATAACTTATTCAACATAGCCCCTTTATTATTTTATAATTAACTTGGTTCCCAAAACTAAGGCAAAGCTTATTTACACTATTTATATTATTTTGTTGTTTCCAGAAAGCCCAGTTTCTCAACAACGGCGAAGGCCCAGAAACCGAAGCAGCAACCGTGTCATGAGGGCAGCTGTTAGGACTGGTAAGTCTTACATTTACTTCCTGTTTGTGACTTGCTCTGATTCCACCAGGACAACTAAATGAAGGATGGAAATACATACTTCAATGGAGTCCTTGTACCGAAACAATTCTAAAATTTTATGCGAATTTCAAAAAGCAATGGCTTAATAATAAACTATTGAGTAACATGTGGAATTGTAAAGGCGAAGAGTATCGAACAACAAATCATTTAGAAGATTGGCATTCGAAGATTAACTGATTCATAGGCCAAAAACATCCAACATTACCACGACTGTTAAATTTTTTAAAGAAAGACGCTCATTATTCATCAATATACGAAAGTATTAAGGATTTTAATATTAAGTACAAAAAAAGTCGTGATCGTGCCGAAAACGATGAAAAAATAAAGAGGGCTGTAAGCGGGAGCTTTAAAGGATAACAATGTTACTGTCGGCCACTGTCTAGAGACAGTTAGCCCCTTTGCTTACTGATGCCAGAAACCTAGAAATAGATATTTTAATATTTTTTATAAAATAACATAAATAATATTATTTAAATGAAGTAGTTTAGTAAGTAGTATGGGAGTAGTACTGTGTTATTTGGTCACGCGGCGGTGCGTTCCAATCCTTCAAACGACGATTGCCAGCCAAAATGTAAGCCCATGAATGAATAAAAGTAATGTTTTGACAGAAAATAGAATGATGGGCCAGCAAATCATTTCCCATTTAACACCGTTAAGGAAATCCAGCAGAATACATACCTTCTTCAAAAATAGTTACAGCAGTTGATGCCGGATTCAAATCTACGTATTCAAGAGTTTTATTATTATATGCATAATAGCCAGTATTGTGGCCCTTCCAATAATTATGGTGCCAGCCGTAGAGACGAGGCTTAAAAAACCTTAACCTCAAACGCCAAGTATTACGACAGCATAATTTATGCTGCGTGAGAACTTTTTTGATGGTTATCGTACGAATATGTAAACTGTTTACGTAAAGTCATTTACTTGATATTTCGTAAGTGAGACGGGATCTAGATAATTGTTTACGTGCTTCTTGAAGTGTTTATTTTTGTACTGAAAATGGATTTCTTCATACAATCGTCTATATTTGACGCGTAGAATGCTCGAGGCGGTTCATACACAAGATGAGCGTAATAGCATGCGGAATTATTCGAACAGAATTGCGCAACAAGTACGATCATTTGAGAGACCTCTCGGAAAACGGTTTCCGACATACCTAAGATGCATACCTAAGATGCATTTTTGTTTTTATGCACCGAACTTCGAGAGTATTCTCTCTTCAAGTGTACAAAGATAATTATTTTGGAAACGAAGGTAACATCGGTCACAATCACAAGGTTCTTGTAGATCATACCAGTCACTGGTTAATTCTAGGGACTAATTTAAGAGATGCCAACAACTAATAATTTTAACTTGAAAACCTTTCGAGTAAACCCAACTTTTTTTTGGTAAAGATGACGTTCACACTCGCACATTTTACGTTCACTTGGCGTTTGGCGTATAATCCTTAAACTCGATTGTCGAGTTAACGAAATGTTTATGCAATGTTTCACACTTAGCATACAGAGCGATCCACTCCGTTTGCCGGAAAACAACTTTCGAGACAATTTCAGGCTATCGAATCGAAAGACCAGTTTTCCGGTGAGCAACGCTGGAGCCACCGCTGCGTTAGCAAGAGAATCGACGCTATTCGCCTCAAGATCAAGGTAAGATTACCTACCTTTATGAAAGAAGAACCTTAAGGCACCTAGTTATGACTTGTAAATAGACAGATTATCTTCCCACGTAAACATTTTCAAATAGGATGGTGTGGTGTTACAGTTTACAGCGTTATTATTATCTACCTATGATCTTAAATTTTCATATATTGTTTTGGTTGCAGCCATTAGCATTAAATGGCTGCTACCAAAAGAATATCAGGGCATATTACCATCTGGATTTGTCAAAATGTTCTGTGCATAAAAGCATCGCAGAAGTCACAGATGTCCCTCAACACACCTGGGGTTTTGCAGATCTATATAAAATTTCATATGACACAGGCTTGTAGCGAGCTAAACATCAGGAAGTTAGTGCCAAATGATTAGTAGAAAACAGTGTTGGCCAATTCACATAGTATCATTTAGCCCCAAGCTAGCGTTGTACCTAATTAAACTATTTTTATCTATACAAAAACCAAGTTGATTGGTTACTTAGTTAGGGCGTGAAGGAAGGACAAACAAATAAACAAACAATACTTTCGCATTTAGAATATTAGTGAGATTACTTCTATACTAATATTATAAAGAGGAAAGATTTGATTGTTTGTTTGTTTGTTTGTTTGAATTGAATAGGCTCCGAAACTACTGGACCAATTTGAAAAATTCTTCCACCATAAGAATCCTAAAATTTCCGTGATGAACATAGGCTATAAAATATTTTCAAAAAAGTTAGAGATCCGTATAAAAACTTCAATAATAAAACCATAGCGCTATACATCATCTTCTTTTTTTTTCTTTTTTTGCGCTGCTCGCTTTTGCTGTGACTCAACTTCAACTTCTTTTTTTATGGCACCGCTTTTGCTACGACGACTCCGCCAGTGTCAGTTATGGATTGTCATAGACATCACAATTCGTTACTGGGGTGCGAGAGGAAACTCAATGTCAAAAAATATAAAAACTTCAAGATTGGAACCATGCGACGTAGGCGATATAGCGGTGCGAGAGAAAAGTCTTTATTTGTAAAGGAGGTAAAGGTACAATTTTAAAAAGGAAAGATTTTATTGATTGATGTTTGTGGTTTGAATTGAATAGGTTCTGAAACTACTAGGCCTTTTTGGAATAAAATTCATCATTAGAATGATAATCATAGGCTATAGAATATTTTTAAAGTTAGTGATCCTTATGAAAACTTCAATAATAAAGTACCTCATCTAACGTGTGTGTGTGTAAGAACTTAAAATTCTTTAAAATACCCGTGCGAAGCCGGCGGGCTGCTAGTATATTCATATGTGTAATATAATGTATCTTACAGGGAAAGTATGAAACATGGTGTAAACATCTTAATCTTAATATATAAAGGAACGAGCGATTTTCTGGCGACAACGCCCAGCCTAAACCGCTGAAGTTAGAAAGCTGAAATTTGGAAGGTAGGTTCCTTTTACAACACAAGCACCCGCTAAGAAGGGATTTTTGGAAATTCCACCCCTAAGGGGGTGAAAAGGGGGATGGAAGTTTTTTTGGTCTTTTTTCTAACTCTGTAACTGGCAGCCCGATTTTCTTGAAATTTACAGGAAATACTAAACATACAAAAATATTGAATACGTGTTTCAGCATTTTTAAAAATATTCCTGAAAATAGGGTGAAATGGGTCATTCCAGTTTGAGATTCGTATTTTGGCTCCATATTGAAATGTCTATAACTTTTTGATATAGCATACTAATGACTTGAAACTTTCAGTATGTATTGAAAAAACTATAAATCAAACTACGTGTTTCAAGATTTTTCAAAAGTATTACTATATTATTATAAAAACTATGTCGAATTATTGAGGTTATTCTGTTGAAATCTATCAATCTATTTAGCTTGAAATTTACAAAGAAACCTAAACAAACAAAAATATTGAATATATATTTTAGGATTTTTCAAAATAATCCTGAAAATAGGATAAAAACGGTTATTCAAGTCTAAGATGGGCTAAAGAAGAATGTTTGAAGTCCATCGTGTCTTTATCATCCACTATGAAAAAAATACAGTAAATGGTTATTTTTTAAAGAAAACCCTTATAACGGGATTACGGGATAGGTACATGATATTTAAAGCGGGTTTCAGGAATTTCCGACTCTCAAAATAGGCTTAAACAGCTAATATAATTATATAATAAAATATAATTATATTAGCTGATTTCGTGAAGATTTTTTACCCTAAAGTCCACGCAAATGAAATTGCGAGGGGGTCAGCTAGTCTTAATATATAAAGGAACGAGCGATTTTCTGGCGACAACGCCCAGCCTAAACCGCTGAAGCTAGAAAGCTGAAATTTGGAAGGTAGGTTCCTTTTACAACACAAGCACCCGCTAAGAAGGGATTTTTGGAAATTCCACCCCTAAGGGGGTGAAAAGGGGGTTGGTAGTTTTTTGGTCCTTTTTCTAACTCTGTAACCGGTGGCCCGATTTTCTTGAAATTTACAGGAAATACTAAACATACAAAAATATTGGACACGTGTTTCAGGATTTTTCAAAATATTCATGAAAATAGGGTGAAATGGGTTATTAAAGTTTGAGATTCGTAGTTTGGCTCCGTATTGAAATGTCTATAACTTTTTAATACAGCATATTAATGACTTGAAACTTTCAGTGTGTACTGAAAAAACTATAAATCAAACCACATGTTTCAGGATTTTTCAAAAATGTTACTATATAAGTATAAAAAGGAAGTCGAATTACTTAAGATTTTTGAGATTTTTTTTAACAAATGACCCAACATGAAACTTACTCAGAATACTAAACAAACAAAAATATTGAACACGTATTTCAGGATTTTTTCAAATATTCCTGAAAAAACATCAAAATATAAAGGAACGAGCGATTTTCTGGCGACAACGCCCAGCCTAAACCGCTGAAGCTAGAAAGCTGAAATTTGGAAGGTAGGTTCCTTTTACAACACAAGCACCCGCTAAAAAGGGATTTTTGAAAATTCCACCCTTATGGGTTTGAAAAGGGGCGTGGAAGTTTTTTTGGTTGTTTTTCTAACTCTGTAACCGGTGGCCCGATTTTCTTGAAATTTACAGGGAATACTAAAATACAAAAATATTGAACACGTGTTTCAGGATTTTTCAAAATATTCCTGAATATAGGGTGACATGGGTAATTCAAGTTTGAGATTCGTAGTTTGGGTCCGTATTGAAATGCCTATAACTTTTTAATATAGCATACTAATGACTTGAAACTTTCATTATATACTGAAAAAAAAAACAATAAATTAAAACACGTGTTTCAGGATTTTCAAAAAAGTTACTACATATATAAGTATAAAAAGGAAGTCGAATTATTGAGGTTATTGTGGTGAAATTTATCAACCATTGACGCTATTGGCTTGAAATTTGCAGAGAAAACTAAACATACAAAAATATTGAACACGTATTTCAGGATTTTTCAAAATATTACTGAAAATAGGGTGAAATGGGTTATTCAAGTTTGAGATTCGTAGTTTGGCTCTGTATTGAAATGTCTATAACTTTTTAATATAGCATACTAATGACTGGAAACTTTCAGTATGTATTGAAAAAACTTTAAATCAAACCACGTGTTTCAGGATTTTTCAAAAATGTTACTATATAAGTATAAAAAGGAAGTCGAATTATTAAGGTTATTGTGGTGAAATTTATCAACCATTAACGCTATTGCCTTGAAATTTACAGAGAAAACTAAACAGACAAAAATATTGAACACGTATTTTAGGATTTTTAAAAATTATCCTGAAAATGTGATAATAGTTTGAGATTCGTTGTTCGGCCCCGTATTTAAAATGTCTATAACTTTTTATGCCGTGTGGTGTCCCCTAATGAGCGCCATAGATGGCATCATTATTTGGGGGTTATTGCCCATAATCCCCACGCTGGGCATGCGAGTTGGGGATCGCAGTTCGGTGTAGTTGTTCTGCAGAAGGCGCTGCTGCCCGCCCCCCGCTGTGTTTCCCTTAGTCGCCTCTTACGACACCGACGGGAAGAGTTGGGGTAGTGAAATTCTATGCCGGCACCACACGGCACACTTGCCACTAGCCAGCCTTTAATTCAATGGTGTTCTTTTCCTAGATAAAATATCAATTCGTAATAATTATTTTTAACTTAGTCCGTGACTTCTTTCACGACTTTTCTGTTTTTTAAAACCAATCTGTAGATATATTTAAATAAAATATGATTAGGAAATTTACAATTAAATGGGCTAAAGTAGAATGTTTGAAGTCCATCGTGTCATTACATTCACTATGAAAAAAATACAGTGAATGGTTATTTTTTAAAGAAAACCCATATAACATGCTTATACATGATATTATTTAAAGCGGGTTTCAGGAAGTTCAGACTCTTCAAATAGGGTATCAGCTGATTTCGTCAAGATTTTTACCCTAAAGTCAACTGAGATAGCGAGCGGGTCAGCTAGTATATAGGTATAAGAAAAATGGATAGAGGGACTACTTACTCAAAAGAAAAATTGCTGGAGGCTGTTAAAAAAGTGAAAAATGGCACCATATCTGCATACGCTGCTTCAAAATTGTACAAAATACCTAGGGCGACGATAAACGTCCCATTTGTTTCTCTTACCCCAAATTTATTTTTTTCTAGTGTAACAGTAAAATAAGCTCTATTTGAAATGAATATGGCTCATACACGATTGCCACCAGTTTTGCCGATTTCAGAGTCTGTTTAATAAGCCTATCTCTATTATATTTACATACATATTTAAAGTGTTTCTCTTACCCCAAACCATGGGCCCCATGGTATGGGGTAAGAGAAACATTAGCACTACGAAAGTATTTTGCCGTTTATTTCTGATGATAGTGGTAGGTACCGGAAGATTATGTATCAAAGTCATAGGCAGCTAACACAAGTAGCATTCGGGTTCTATATAAGATGTCTAGTCGTTCACATGTACTCCACAAGCTGTATAAGTAAGCTGTATAAGAGCTGTATAGCTTGCTATAATGCTCTTATAGAACCAGTTTGGGCACAAATTAGACAGCCTTAAGTTCACATTGGCTGTACATTAGCAGTATAATAGCATTATAATAGCAGTTTAAGCAGTAACATCGGACATAAGTCAGCCTTAAGCTGACTTACGGCACTATAAGATAAATTATTTGATTTTATTATTTTTAAGAAATAAAAAGCATTAAAACCAAATGCTTGTTTATATATATTATGGCCAGCTCAAACCTACTCACCTATTTAAATTACAATGCAGACCCATTGTTAGAGGCGGCTTTTCGTTCTGACAAAAATGCCGCCTTGACTCGACCCTTTCAACACTTGTTACCCGTGGTAAGTGATGTGATTATCGATAAAAGTTCGTAAGTTAGTTTACAGATATAGTTTACATTACAGAGGTAGAAATAAAGCTCCCGTTGTGTGCATAACGTTATAAAGGTTACTCTGGTTTTCGAAGCGTCATTCTAAATATTACATTTGTCGAAGCGCGAGCTCGACGATTACGTATTAATCAGTATTAATCCACCTACCGAATTTATTATCAACGCGACAATGTCAGACGCGGGCAGTTTGTTACAAAATATTAATTGTACGACTCATCAACCGCGGATGTAAATCCACCTATCTAATTCTATATAAAAATTAACATTGGAATAAAAATAACAGAACCTGCAAAGTTTTATTATCATCGTATAAGACAAATGTTATGATTTTTTGTTTGTTTCAGATGCCGAGTGCCTACAACGCGGGACGGACTCAAATGGATTCTACTGCTGCTACTGTTTCTTATGTTATGCATCATTTTTAAGATTTGCCTAATTATAATTACATAATAAGAATAAATAGAAAAAAATATGCTGATTATTAAAATTATAAACTACCATTGATGTTTTAAAGAATATTTATCGGGTATTTATCGCGTACCTTTTGTTTTATTTTCCCCTACGTTTCCATCGCGTTGCAGCGATCGTGGTCACGGGGCGACTGGATGTTCTGCGAGTTACTGCCAAGAATTGACGGCAGTATCCACGACTACCCTCAATTCGTCTTCTGAATCAGGAATGTTCACGTTCACAGTACGACACACTACACTGACCGTGTCCGAATGCAGTGCAGTCTGTACACGACGCCCGCACTTATTAATCACCGGATTCCACGAGGACGAGAGACGAAAACCATCTTCACGATTGAAATTTGGGTGTTTTTTGATCTCAATCGCCTCTCGAACCATCCTTTTATAATAGTGACGCTCACGAGATAGAACTTTTTTTACCATTGATGTTTATTATTAATGATTAATAATGCGTTCATGTAGTCCACATGTAGTCCTTTTAACAGCCTACATTGTACATGCGAACCATTTAAACACTTCTGTACAGATAGTAAAAATAGGTTATTTTAATGATCACAAACAAGTTCTACTACAGCAACAAGCTGGTTAGCGTCAGAACCCCTGGACCAAGTGCGAAATTTTATGATTGGAAACTATGAAATTACAGTACCTTTTTGCTACTATTTGATACCTCAATTAAATAATTTGGTACCTCATTGAACAGTGAAAAAACTTGAAAAGAAAGTGGTCAGACATTCTGACGTCAGGTTGTCTGGACCATATATTTTTCACATAGTTAGGGACAATATTACTTAAATATTTCTTGGTAGATATTTAGTACCTTTTTGGTACCTTATTATACCTTTTATATTTAAATTTTATAACATCGCAGAAAAAAGTTAAAACATAAATGCGAAAGTTAGGGTATGTGTATATGTATGTGGATCTTTGTTACTTCTTTACACCAACAATTACTGAACGGATCAGGCTAAAATTTTGCAGAGGTGCAGTTAATTATACTATCAAATCCTACAATCAAACATAGGCTCCTTTTTATCCCATAAATCAGTTCCCATAGAATAGAAGACGTTTCCATAGCGTGGCACGCCGCGCTTTCTCGACCTCTTTTCATGGTTTGAATAAATAAAAAACATTACATATTATGCACTGTCCAATATAATTTGTACGATCTGCAGATATTTGTTCAAGGTGTTCTGTTCGTTTTTTTTTGTATGATAAAATATCTGTCCGTGTAATATTTTGTAATAATGTCTATCAGTCATCTAGTACCATAACACAAACTCTGCGTAGCTTGGGCAAGCTGTGTGGATTTTCCAGCATTATTTGTTTATTTAATCAAACTGACTTTTAATATATTTTTTTAAAATATGTGTAATTATTGGAGAATCGAGAAGTCACGTGACAAAAAAATTTTAGGAAAGAGGGTATTTCAAAATAATTTCTACGTTTACCCACAAATATCGTAAATAAAAAAAAATGTATTAGTGTTCTCGTCAAAATGTGGTAAAGGCAAATTATATCTTATTTCTGCCAGAGGTTTCTGTAAAAACGTTTTCTCTTCCATGGGAACTGATTTATGGCATAAAATATGTATGTTTTATTGAAAGATAAGAATTACCTTTATGCCAAATACTCAGTCCGTTCTAGGGCATGCACTCAATCATCGTGGTTCAACCAGAACCGTATAATTACCCGGTTCTTTCACGGTACAATACACAGTAAATAAACCTAGTTTCCCGGTAAGTTTTAGGGTTTTGACGTTTCAAAACACTTATAAGATCGCTTTTTTCTGTTTTGTGTTTTGAATCCTTCATATCTAAGAAACTAGTGCAGCTATTGACTTGAAATTTGAAATAATAGTGCGCCTATACAGATTTGTAGAAAAATAAATGAAAATAAATGGAACCAAAACTTTTTTGAAATTTTTGTAGATTTTATACTTTCAAGATACTTTGAAAAAGGTCGAATAAATGACCATATCCCCCCTATCTCTGAAGTTGCAGAGCGATCGATGTGAAATGTACGGATTGTTTGTAGATGTGGATCTACTATATTTTACACGAAAAATATAGAAAAGGTTGTAAAAGTTGAGATATGGTCAAAAAAGGGAGGGATAGTTTTCAAAAGAGGGAACTACCCTACCGAGTAAGGTATCAAGTGAAAGGTATCAATTTATACATATCAAACAATTTCTGGATTTTGATTGGTTTTTTTAAAATGTAGAAAGCGTTTGTAGATAATGAATCTATATTGTACAGGGAAAATATTGAGAAGTCTGTAAAATTAATACTTTTTGAAATATGGTCAACAATCAAATTTTCATAATGGGAATATTTTGTTGAGAGCGTGATATCAAATCAATTGTATGGATTTGGTCAATCCAAAACAGGTTTTGAAAACCATCTAAGTTTCATACTTAGCTAAAAACATTTGCAAAAATCATTACTTACATACCCACTAATCACTGTAGTAACTGATGCCTGTAATTATAATATCTATCCTGGAGAATCCACATAGCATCATTTAGCCCCAAGCTAGGCAGAGTTGTGTTATAGGTACTAGATAACTGTAAAGTTAAAACAGTATATCACATAGATAGTTTGACCAGAACACCCATTAGAACACCAGAACAAATATCCGCAGATTGTACAAATTTTAGTCCCGAGGCGGGAATCAAATCACAACCTCCTGCGTCGTAGCCGGACTTAGGTCAACCGCACCACAGAAGTCGTCAATATTCCCATTCGTGAAAAGTTGAAAACCCTCGGCGCGCGAGTTATACTCGCACTTGACGAATCTTGTTTTTATAATAATGAGTTTATACGCCTTAATAACTTAAATCACATTGCAAAATCTAAATCAAAATCAAAGTGCTTTATTTCCTTTAGACCTTACAGGACTCTTGGACACGTCACAAAACACAAGTTAAATAAGAAATAAAAATGGGAAATAAAGTGATCACTTTGATTAATTGTTCACTTCAATCTTTTTTAGGTAAAGTAAAGAAGCGAACAAGAAACCTTTACCTTGTTAGATTGTTAGTTTTAGAGTTGGAGCATAACTCGTCCCAAACTTTTTTGTCGTCTAGATAATCTGATATTTTATAGTAAGCATTTTTTGCATTGCTGCAGTTCGCAGGAATTTGATTTGAGTGCAACGACACGTGTCTTCGTATCGTTTGTGCAAACCACTAACAAGCGTAGGGCCTAAAAAAAACTTCTCGTCTGCTGTATAATTAAAAATCTGTAATAGAATAAGAATTTTATAGTAAGCGCAGTTTGGATATCTGTTTCTTGTAGTCGCATTTTGAAGAAAAAAATAAGAAAATTATATTCTTTTGATTATTTATTATAAATGTAATGTAAGTAATTAATTAGAGCGGTAAGATTTTAACCATCGTTGAGGACAAGAAAATAAGCTGAAGCTTAAACAAATAACCTAATTTAACAAACCTAAACAAAAAATTACTCTGATAATTTAAAGAAGTTGTTTAATTTTTTATATTTAAGATGCACGAAAATATTTTTTCATTTCAGTTTTTATATACTTACAATAGGTATTGGAAAACCTAATGAAGTTAAGAAAAACACCTAATGCAGGTATTGTTCAGTAAGAAAGTAAGAATTATTGTTACTCGAGTTCCCTTATGATTTCTATGATTTCATTAGTATAATAATAATAAACGATAGATTACCCGCCCACGCGGACTTTTTTTATATTATTTTACCAGTATTTAGCCAGTCCCGTCATCGAGTGAAAAACGCGCTTAAGTTTACCCTATATTTTGTTTTGCAATATCTTAAAATGAAACGCAGTTTTTACTTGGTAGACATCTTGTCACAGACTATATTTATTAGAGAGTGAACAGGGAGGATTGAACGTAGGAGTGAAATATACTTATTGAGTGAGTGATTTGAAATAAATATAACACCCCCACTATTTCAAATAAACCAAATCAACTTAGAACAAGGTTACAAACTACTTACATAATTACATGCTACAGTTTACAAACTAGTGACCTGAAACATCTTGAATACCTAATTTTTGCATGAAGTAGTAATGTTTTACACTGGACAAACTTTTAGTTAAAAGATCAGCTGGCATCTCAGCTGTTTCTATATATTTAAGTTCTATGTACAATTTTTTTAGAAATACAATCTCTACAGTAATGATACCTTATATCAATGTGTTTTGTGCGTTTATGAAACATGTTATTTACAGACAACTTCAGTGCACCCTGATTGTCATTAAAAATGGCAATAGTACTCTTATTATTAGTAATTTCATTTAACAAATTACGTAGATATATAGCCTCTTTACATGCTTCTGCATAGCCCATGTATTCAGCTTCTGTACTCGACAAAGCAATAGTTCTTTGCTTTCGTGTTTCCCAGGAGATTGCAGCTCCAGACAATACAAAACACAAGCCTGTATATGATTTCCTATCTATTACATTCTTTGCCCAGTCGGCATCAACAAAACCTTCTAATTGATTATTAACTGGTTTTTTAATAAACTTTAAACCAAACTCTTTAGTTTTTTTTAATATTTCAACACCCTTTTGGCATAAGACCAAATTTCTTGGTTATAACAATTGTTAAATTGACTTAAAAAACCAACAGAATAGGCAATATCTGGCCTAGTTAAGATTGCTAAGTACATCAGACTACCTATACGTTGCTGATATGGAAATTGAGATTTACAATCCTTATCTATGCTAATATTCAACTTAGGTTCTAATGGAGTGTTAGCTGTTTTACATTCAGTCATTTGGAATTTTTTTAACAGTTGCATTATATATCTTTCCTGACTCAAAGTTATCATACCATTAACTTTATCTATATTAACACTCATCCCAAGACATTGCTTTATTTCTCCTAAATCTTTAATTTTAAATTGTGATGACAATGTTTTCTTTAGGCAGGTAGTTTCCTTAGAATCATTACTGAAAACAAAAAAGTCATCAACATAAATTGTTACAATTGTTTTGTTTTCATTCTCTATTTTTGTATACAAACAAGGTTCAATATTAGATCGCTTATAACCTAAAGTAATGAGAACATCATCCACCTTTTTGTACCATGCTCTGGATGATTGTTTTAGTCCGTAAATAGCTTTATTTAACCTCAAAACTTTTGTGTCACATTCTTGAAACAATCTTGAAACAATCTGGTTTTTGCATATAAACTGTCTCATCAAGATCACCATTCAAAAAGGCGGTTGTAACATCTAGATGTGTTACATCTAAATCTAACTGCACGGCTAACGCAAACAACATTCTCAGTGTTGTATGCCTTACAACTGGAGAAAAAGTTTCTGAATAGTCAATACCCTGTTTTTGCATAAAACCTTTGGCTACCAGTCTTGCGCGAAACCGTACATTATTGTCATTGTCATATTTCTTTTTTAAAACCCATTTGCACTTCACTATTGTACCATTTTGTGGAGCATCTACTAACTCCCATGCATTATTATCACTGAAACACTTAAGTTCTTCATTAACAGCATCCAACCATTGTTTCTTTTCTGGTCCTTTTAGTGCCTCGTGAAGAGTCAAATCACTGGCATCATCTAGGATATCTTCTGTGCACATTGTGGATAAACTATACCGATCTGGCTTCCTCCTTACTCTTTGAGTTCTTGGATCTTCGTGCAGCATGTCACATTCCTCAGATGATTCAGCATCTTCATAGTCACATGGAGAGTATGTCTTATCATAGGGATCAGTGTAGCTTTCTGTGGAGATATCTTCCTCCTCAACCACTGAATCTGAACTTTCTTTTCTAGCAATAGTGTCTTCTATTACGGGGATGAACACTTGTGTTTCTTCTTCAACTACTATTACATCTCGACTAGTTGTAATTTGTTTAGTTCTAGGATTGTAAACACGATAGCCTTTCACATCCTCTGGATATCCCATAAACAAATGTTTCTCAGATTTCTTATCCCATTTCTTTCTTTTTTCCTTTGCTATGTGGACCATTACTACACTTCCAAATATTCTTAAATGACTTACATCGGGTTTCTTTCCAGACCACATTTCGTATGCTGTTTTTCCATTCAAACCATTTGACACAATTCTATTCTGTAAATATACAGCGGTGTTTGTTGCTTCAGCCCAAAATTGTTTATTTAAATGAGTATCAAATAGAAGACATCTCGCTTTTTCTACAATTGTGCGATTGGTACGCTCACTTAAGCCATTCTGTTCTGGAGTATAAGGGTTACTTTTCTGGTGATTTATTCCATGTTTCAGCAAATATGAAGAAAACTCTTTATTGCAGTACTCGCGCCCATTATCACTGCGTATGGCTTTGATTTTTCCATTTGTTTGATTTTCAACCATAGCTTTGAATTTCATAAAGCATGACAAGGCTTCGCTTTTTTGTTTTATGAAGTAAACAAAAATCATGCGACTGTAATCATCAATAAACAATATGAAATATCTTGAACCACCTAGGGATTCTTCCTCCATAGGCCCACAAATGTCTGTGTGGACGACACTGAGTATCTCGTTACTTCTCGAGCCAACGTGATTAAAGGGAAGACGAGACTGCTTACCTTCACAGCACACTTTACAGGACAACTTGGTAATTTGACTCTTTCTGTCAAGTTCCATGCCCTGTACTGCATCAGCCATTTTGTTCATGTATGAACTATTTATATGTCCGAGTCTGCGATGCCACGTATCCACTGTAACTGTTGATGCAGCCATTATACTTTCAGGCATTCTTAGCTTGTATACTCCATTTTTCAATGACGCCATGGCCACCAACGTGCCATTTCTATTATAAACACAGCAGCCGCTCGCGGTGAATACCACTTTATTCCCGTTACTGATCAACTGGCTAACTGACAATAGATTTGTCGTCAAATCTGGAACACATAAGACGCCGATCACTGGAACATTGTATTCGAACTCATCGGTCTCTGTTACGACGTTTACATCGCCGGAACACACAACTCTGACTTTGTTATTGTTCGCGATAATTATTTCTTTATTTTGTAGATAACACGCATTGGTAACCCAACTTTTGTTTGCTGTTAGGTGTGTACTTGCGCCAGAATCAATATACCATTCATTTTTGTTGAAATCACCGTTCAAAAAACACGGCACTAAAGGCATTTGTGTCCTTTCTCGTTTTATTTTCTTGGGAATTTTGCAATGGACACTGGTTTCGATAATGGCCGGTCTGTTTACATTTGTAGCATTTGACATTAGATTTTTTGACGTTTTCTCCTGACGCCTTTTTCTCATCTTTGGCCATAGACAATTTTTTATTCTTCTGCCATCTCTGAGAGTGCGAACTCGCAAATGCACTATCTTCAGACTTCAAGACTTCAAGACTTTCTTCATCCATATCCATCAGCTTTGATTTAATGGCGTCCGTGGTGATCGAAATTCCGGAATGTTCGATCGCCATTATCATGGGCATGAATTTTTCTGATAGTCCAGCTAGCAGAATCGAACCAATCCATTCATCATCTATATTGAATCCCGTTCCAGCCAATTTCTGTCCCGCTTCAACGATCTGTGTCACATAGGATGTCATCGAACTGCAGTTTTCGAGACGTATTGAAATTAGGTTTCTAAGTAGGCTTATTCTTCGAGTAACGCCTGAATCATCGAACAAATTTCTCAATTTCTCCCACAGCTGCTTCGATGTACTGACATTTTTTATGTGGACGTAAATAGACGGGTCAATGGTTAGAATCAATTTTGCTTTAGTTTTAGCATCATCCGCCGGCTCTGGGTTTTCTCCGGCCTCTGGTTTTATACACTTGACCATTCCTTCAAGAATAAGAAAATTTTCAGCAGCAAAGCACCAGTCACTGTAATTTTCGCGACCTTTCAGCTTCGGCACACTGACCAAGTAGTTTGAGCTTGCCATGATGGCGGACAACCTGTTATGTGAAAACAGTCCAAGACGTATATCCACTCACTACTAGTATGATTATAACTGCCCTATACCTGTGTCCATCTGACTGATAATTCTGACACGAAAATAGCTATTTTATTCACTTTTTATGAGCTTCTATTTAGCTGGGCCCATAACCTAAAATGAAACGCAGTTTTTACTTGGTAGACATCTTGTCACAGACTATATTTATTAGAGAGTGAACAGGGAGGATTGAACGTAGGAGTGAAATATACTTATTGAGTGAGTGATTTGAAATAAATATAACATATCTCATAAAATATTCATAAAAAACACAAACTAATAAAAAACAACTAACTAACGTAGGTAACACAATGTATAATGATTAATACTGTATCTATCTTTCCAATTACCACATTTTGCATACAGGTAATTCTAATCTTTAAATCAAAAATACATCTAGGTTACTTTTTATGCCATAAATCAGTTCCCATGGAAGAGAAAACGTTTTCACAGAAACCTCTGGCAGAAATAAGATATAATTTGCCTTTACCACATTTTGACGAGAACACTAATACAAGTTTTTTTTATTAACAATATTTGTACGTAAACGTAGAAATTATTTAGAAATACCCTCATTCCTAAAATTTGTTTGTCACGTGACTTCTCGATTCTCCAATAATAATACATATTATTTTAAAAAATATATTACCTAAAAGTCAATTTGATTAAATAAACAAATAATGCTGAAAAATCCACACAGCTTGCCCAAGCTACGCAGAGTTTGTGTTATGGTACTAGATGACTGATAGACATAATACAAAATATTACAGGGACAGATATTTTATCATACCTACATAAAAAATCACCAGAACACCTTGAACAAATATCTGCAGATCGTACAAATATATTGAACAGTGCATAATATGTAATGTTTTTTATTTATTCAAACCATGAAAAGAGGTCGAGAAAGCGCGGCGTGCCACGCTATGGAAACGTCTTCTATTCTAT
Organism: Eupithecia pulchellata; assembly: GCA_963931895.1. NCBI lineage: Eukaryota > Metazoa > Arthropoda > Insecta > Lepidoptera > Geometridae > Eupithecia > Eupithecia pulchellata. Next base: position 1,818,345 of record OZ007534.1, on the reverse strand, counting down.
GGGAACTGATTTATGGGATAAAAAGGAGCCTATATGATAGTATAATTAACTGCACCTCTGCAAAATTTTTGCCTGATCCGTTCAGTAATTGTTGGCGTAAAGTAACAAAGATCCATATACATATACACACACCCTAACTTTCGCATTTATGATATAACTTTTTTCTGCGACGTTATAAAAATTTAAAATATATTATTATAAGGTACCAAAAAGGTACTAAATATCTACCAAGAAATATTTAAGTAATATTGTCCCTAACTATGCGAAAAAAATATGGTCCAGACAACCTGACGTCAGAATGTCTGACCACTTTCTTTTCAAGTTTTTTCACTGTTCATTGAGGTTAGCGATGGGCAACTCGGTTAAAAACGCAACTCGGTTAACTCGGTTTGAAAAAATAGACAAATCGGTTTGCAAACCGATTCAAACCGATTTGCATCCAAATCGAATAACAGCTTACAATACAAATAGCAGATGGCACCGAAATCATATTGATCGATGTAGGTAATTTAGATACAATCAACAATGGCTTGGTAGTTTTTTTATTCGTATTAAAAATTAAAAAAAAACAGTTTTTCATGAATATGTCACAATTCAACATGTACTAAAATTGTACTAAACACAATAGGTACTAAAATTGACATGCAATCAAAATATCAACTACTTATCTAATTTTCTCTTTCTCATGCTGTTTAGAAAAAGAATTTGGTCCAGTTTTTTTGGTTTTAGTCTATTTCGTCTATCATTGCAAACTAATCCTGCTTTAGAGAATAATCTCTCTGATGGAACTGAGGTGGCGGGAATGCACAAATATTTCTGCGCTAGTTTGTAGAGTTCTGGGAAAAGAGTTTTCTTTTCTTCCCACCACAATAACGGGTCCTCTTGTCTTTTGAGGTAAGCTAAATCCATATATTGCTTAATTGACGTAACTGCGGAGCTCAGTGGAGTCTGTCTGCTAACAATTTCATTTATTTTTGAATCTAATGCATTCCATATTTCATCAGTGTCTAGCAAAGTCTCTCTTTCTTCATGTGTTTCTTCCACATGATGCATACCTGAGGAATAGAGACGTTCCTGCAGTTCTTCTGTTACCCACTTCTGGGCATTTTCCGCATTGGCATCGACACCAAACGCTTTTTTCTTAAATCGTGGGTCAAGGAATGTTGCCTTTGCTGCTGTCCTATTTTCTTCGAAAACATTGAGCCGTTTGGCCACGACATATATAAGAGAATTTCGGAGTTTTATCCCTGGTAGTGTTCTCATTGTTTTTGACTGTATTGCTTGCTGCAACCCTCGCACTATTGGTACGACAGACGATATTGTGGGATACGACTCGGCAGATAGTATCGCCGTTACTTTCTCTACAGGGCCAAGTACCTCAATGCAGTCGTCTAATAATGCCCATTCATCGCACCTTAAATTTTCTAGGGGTGCGTCTAACAGTGGCAACGTTGCAGATAATGCGACCTTTACTTTCTTTAGCCGTTCCATCATATAGTATGATGAATTCCATCTGGTTGCCACATCTTTCTTTAATTTTAAGGTTTCCTGATTCAATGAGCTTTGCATATCTCTTAGTTTATTGCTCGACTTAATGCTGTGTTTAAAGTGGCTTACGATACTGCGACATTTACTAAGTAAAGTCACTAGTTCGGTGTTTACTTCGATTTCAGTACTGTCTATGTTTTCCTTTTCCAGGCAATCTTTGACGGCGAGATTCAACGTATGGGCGACACAAAAATGATTTCGTTTTTGAAGATAGTCTTTCACAGCTTTTTTCATTACTTTCGCGTTATCCGTTACAATTGATACGACCTTATCAAATATTAACCATTGGTCCAAAATTGTTTTTATCGCTTCGGCGGTATTTTGTGCATTATGAGATGATGTCAATTCACAAGTGGCAATGACATGTGACTCTAATTTACCATCTTTGATATAATGAGCCGTAATGCTCAAAAAAGACTGGTTGCTATCGGAAGACCAACCATCTGATGTAATCGCGAGGTTATCGATGTCTCGGAGTTGTTGTTTTAAGGCTGCAGAATGAGTATTATATCTGTCCTCTAGCAATTTGACCACTGTTTTACGGCTAGGCATTTTATAATCAGGGTTAAGTTTCTTCGCGAAGTTCAGAAACCCCTCGTTTTCTACAATCTGTAGAGGCTGGAAGTCTACAACTATCATGTCAAGCAGAGCATCATCAATAGTTTTTTGATTCACCTTCGAGGGTGCCACCAGCCGCATCTGTCGGGGACGCTTAGAAACAGGCTCACATGCTTCCGTTTCACTGCTGTTGTGTGTATGTTCTGCACGGAACGGAGGAACGGATGAAGATGTAGGAGTTTGCGTTATTGGATTCGCAGATCTTGGATTATTACTATTATTACCCCCTGAATCCTCTGTAAGCGCTTGGGGGTGTTTCTTTTTTAAATGCTGCATCATTGTACTCGTATTTCCCAGGTACTTATAAGTAAGAGAACACAAGTTGCACTTCATACTACCGCTGTCCGGTTGGGAAAAGTGATCCCAAACTACAGATTTTTTCCTATTCCCAGGCATAGTGAGACAGGTAGGTAGACATACGTAAATTACTAAGAAACACTGCGATTTTGTCGAAACTAATTAGAAAACTTCTTTCACACAGCAGGTAAGTAACTCGATTTCAATCATTAGTAAGTAGGTACCTATTTTGTTTTGCCAATTGCAACTCAGCTCGTTCAGTCAGAGCGCGCGAAAAACAATACCTAGGCAACTTGTTGATTGATACCTCACTCACACTCACCGCTAGCGCGAGTTACGTCGCGTCGTGCTTCTCTGTCTAGCGGCAAGTTAGTTCGACTCGATTCGACCCGAAACACGACACGATGCGGCGCGGCGCGGCGGCGGCGGCAAGCGGTTCAAACTTCAAACCTATTTGTCAAACCCCTGAATCGGTTTGACTCGTTTGATCGTCAAATCGGTTTGAATCGAGTTGATAAACCGAGTTGACACATCGCTAATTGAGGTACCAAATTATTTAATTGAGGTATCAAATAGTAGCAAAAAGGTACTGTAATTTCATAGTTTCCAATCATAAAATATCGCACTTGGTCCAGGGGTTCTGACGCTAACTAGGTTAGCGTCAGACATATTCGACCAGCCAGTAGACAAATCCTGGAATAAAATGCAGGGAGCACAGTTCAAACAAACCCCCATGTATTTCTTTGATTGCCTCTTTGATGAAAGAATAATAAAGATGTTGGTGGATTACACCAATATCTATGCCACCCAAAAAAACCATGAGGGTAATGTGACTGTAACAGAAATGAAATGTTTCATTGGTATACTTCTGTACAGTGGATATGTTGTTGTACCGAGAAGATACATGTATTGGGAAAATGCCTCTGACTGTGGTATGCCAATAGTTTTTAATTCATTGTCAAGAGATAGATTTACATACATAATGTCTTATTTGCACTGTTGTGATAACTCTAATTTGAATACAAATGATAAATTCGCGAAAATACGACCCCTTTTTGATATGCTAAATGAAACTTTTTTGGCATTTGCTCCTCATGAAGAAAATCATAGCATCGATGAAGGAATGGTTTCTTACTATGGTGGTCACCCATGTAAACAATATATCCGCGGAAAACCAAAAAGATGGGAATATAAGTTTTGGGTTGGAGCCACTCGTCTTGGATATATCCTTTGGTTTTTGCCCTACCAAGGGCAATCTGGGGTATGAGTAATTACAACATGCTTGGATTAGGAGCAAGTGTAGTTTTGCAATACTCTGACGTTCTTCGGAAAACAGACAGCCAGGCACCCTTCCATTTGTTTTTCGATAATTTTTTTACTTCTGTACCTCTGATTGATGAGTTACGTGTAAGAGGTTTCAAGGCTACTGGCACAATTAGGGAAAATCGGCTTTCTAAGTGTCCCTTACTTACCAAAAAATAAAGATCTTCAGAAATCTGAACGTGGAACATACAAATATAAATCGGCGCCAAAAGAAGACATTCTCATATGTAGGTAAATGGAATGACAATAGTGTGGTGACAGTTGCCTCAAATGCTCTGAAAGCTACACCAACTCTCAAAACCCGAAGATTTTCTCAGCAGCAAAAGAAATACATACAAATCGACCAACCTGCTGCTATCAAGATCTACAATGAAAACATGGGAGGTGTGGATAGATCTGATCAGAACATCGGCTTGTATCGTACTTCGATTCGTGGAAAAAAGTGGTACTTTTCCCTGATTGCCCATTGTTTAGATATGGCTGTAAATAATGCTTGGCAACTTTACAGACACAACGGCGGAGAAAATGACAATCTGAGGTTCCGCAGGAGTGTTGCTACAAGTTTATTGGAAACTTATGGTAAAGGTGTAGCTCGAAAGCGAGGCCGAACATCCAAGAATTTCCGGGAAGACTCACGCTACGATGACATAGGTCATATAATCAAATACAGATCAGAACAATTGCGATGCGCCGTGTGCCATAAAAATGCGATGTTTTTCTGTATCAAATGCAACGTGTCTTTGCATCCAAAAATTTGTTTTGAAACCTATCACAACCTTGACGAGTGAATCGTGTAGGTATAGGTATTATTTTAAATTTTAAAACAAGTGTTAATAAACATAAATAAATAAAATACTTACAACAAAATAAAGAGTTTTATAATTTTTTTACCCTACTGATATAATCCTAGAAATTATATTGTTTCATAGTAGTACATATTACTAGCGTTCCGTATATCAAACACCATTTTCCAGCATTTCCACGAGACTTAGATTTTTTTTTCCTATTTATCTTTTATAATAAGCTTATAACTAAACATAATATAAAAAAATTATAAAGATCTGTCGAAAAAAGGGATATCCGTAACAAGTGGGTTAATAAATAGGTAGGTAGGGGCAAGTGCTGTTCCTATGGACGCTTGTACCTGTGGACATATTCGATTCTGACGAATCTAGCAACCCTAAATTTCAAATTTCAACGCTACCGTAAAGTATTGTTTATGGTTTAAAGTTTTGACGTGTCATCTTTGTTTTCTGTGTGGTTGTTTAAATGCCGGCTACGAAAGTTTTTTGCGCCCGTTGATGAGATTTACCGTGAAAGTACTCACGATAACCGTTTGAATGTGTTTGCTGTCTAATCTGTGTTGTATATTGCTTTGATTGTGTTTTTTTCCTTGTCTATAAGTCTGTTTTATCCTCAAAGTTAAATCTGTTTTATTTTTTATGTCTGAATTTGTACCTGTGGACAAAAACATGAGTGTACCTGTGGACTGTCCACAGGTACAAACATTTCATACCTACATAATTTTTACTTAAAAAATCTGATCAGCCGTTTTGTTTATTTTTTCAGTGCCTCTCAGTAAAACTGGTTTAAAAAGAAAGGGAATATGCCCCGATACACTTACAGCAGCAATAAAAGAAGCCAAATGTGGTAATTCAATAAGAAAAGTAGCTGAAATGTTTAAATTACCAAAGTCAACCATTTTTAAGATAATTGAAGTTACATGAAGGTGATGATTTGAGAAATAGCATTCAGCTATAAAAAAATGATGTAAGAAAGATATTTGACCCAGAAGAAGAAATTTTGCTGTGCAAATATTTAAGAAAAGCTGCATTTCTACACATGGGTTTAACTGCAAAGCAATGTAGAGAGCTAGCTTACCAATACGCTGTTTCTAAACAGAAAGCAAATCTGCCTGCTAGCTGGGAAAAGCACAAAATGGCAGGAATAGGATGGCTTAGGAATTTTCGACTCCGTTTCAGAATTATCTCTTCGCAAACCCGAATCAACGAGCATAGCGAGAGCTACTAGCTTTATTAGGGCAAATGTGGACGATTTCTTCAACAACTTGGAATCGGTCATGAGACGTTACAAATTTCCACCAGGATCGATTTATTAATGTAGATGAGACTGGGATCTCTACTGTTCACAAGCCAGGGAAAGTATTAGCTCCTAAAGAGATTCGTCAACTAGGAAAGATGACTTCAGGAGAGTGAGGAGTGAATACCACAATGATAGGTTGCATAAATGCTGTTGGAAACGCTGTACCTCCTGTGTTCATATTCCCACGGGTTTTCTACAGAGACAACATGTTGAAAGGAGCTCCACCTGGTTCTCTGGGTGTGAAAACTTTGATTCCGATTATGAGGGTGAAGGTTTCATTTGCCAGGCATGCTTCGTATTAGGCAGTTATGACGATAGCCATGAATCTACTCAAAACTTGTATGTGTCGAAATGAATACAAATAAGTATAATAGATTATGTTTACGTTTGTTTGAAGTTGTTTTTAGGAGTCTTTAATTGTTATTTTTGATTATTATTGTTTAATTCATGTGACTGGCCCTAGGTACAACATCGTCCACAGGTACATTTCTATTGTACATATGTAGGTACAATCGTCTGCTGAACCTGTGGACATATAATGGTGTTTTTAAGAAAGTTGTTTTTTTTTTGTAAGTCGTAAGTAATATTAAGACAAGGATTTGATTTTAAGAACGGCTGATTATCTTTTAATACATGTGATAAAATAAAATTATAAAATACTTAACTGTTTCAGGCTTAAATTTGTTTTTATTCTAAATTCTGGAAAGTGTCCACATGTCCCTATATAAATCTATAATAATCGTTTTATCTTAATTCCGTTCGATTTCTTTAAAAAAATAAAAATGTCAGGGGTGCTCAATACTTTTGGCCAAGGCTGTATGTATCTGTGTATATGGGATGAAAACAATGACTCAGTGAATAGCGTGCGTGTCGAAAGTTGGCTTGGTATTATTTGTAATAAGAAAGTGTATGTTAAAATTGGTAGAGTGCCTATGGCCTCCTCATAAATTCGTCATACGAGTACATGACTAAAATATCACCTGACGAGAATTAGTATGTTTTTTTATCTTTTTTGAAACAGGTGAGTTGAGATTAGTTTATTTAATTTTTAAATCACAAAGTCAATTTAGTTTTGTAACGTCGTAGGTATGTTAATTTTGTTGTAATATGTGTCTAAAACTGATGCTGGCAAGTCTCGAGCTGCCATTTCTCTTTAGGTAGGTACTTACATCGTAAATTGCATCCCCGCCGCTTCTATGAAATGGTTGTTGTTTTACTTCACAGTTTAAAATTCAAGATATTTTTTAAAAAACGTCTTTTTTGCAGATTTTTCAGTGTTTTTTGCTAAAAAATTATTCACTAAATCAGAATAGCCTTTGAAAGTCTAATAAATATGGTACACACTGGAGCGGTAGGCCCTTTAAATCTGAATTTAAAGTAAAAATTTGACAAGTTTTTTTTTATCGACTTTTTCTCAAAAACATCTACGTACATTATTTTGTGCAGATTATTTTAAAAAGAACTACATGTTTTTAGGGAACGCAAGTTTTTTGAGATTTTTATCTCGAAAAACTTCAAGGACATAAGGACAGATAATGTTGGTCACTGGCCCGATGACTGTGTTCGTACTACGAACTTCGTAGCAGGTGCAAAATGCCTAGGTGTAAGGGATACACACAAACAAAGTGTGTGAAGTGTGGAGTAGCCCTTTGCTTTACTAAATCCAAGCATTGTTTTAAAGATTTTCATATGTAATTATTGTCCAGAAAATGCAGTGTTGTACATGTGCAACATAAGGTTTTTTAATAAAATAGTATAAAAATATATTTATTTTTCTTCTTCTCTTTGTTTCCCTGCATTAGAATATACTATTTTAAAAAGGTAACAATCATGCGTATTATCAATATTCGTCATAAAGGCTAAGCCACGAGGACAACAAAAGACAAGACATAGACATGCATTTATTTGCTGGTCAACAGTACTAAAAAATAAAATCCAATGATCTCCTCGGCCTCAGTAAATGGTTTTGCAAACCTAGATGTGGTAGGTGGCACCTTCACCACCACCGGTGTCTTTATCACCACCACATAATGTTGCCTTTGCAAAATGAACAAAGGAGTCGTAGCCGCTCCCCTATACGGAGTCCTAGCCGGAGGGGCACACGGAGTCCACCTCATACCAGACGCCGCCTTCACAGGTCATCTCGGATTCCAGTCAACCAAATCCAGAAACCTTAAGCGAGAATGGCAGGCTGATGGCGGATAGCATAGTAAGGGCTGCTGAAATTATAGCAGCAGCAATTACTACTACTCTTCTGCCAGTAGTCATTGAGCCCACTGAGGAATAATGCCTTTTTCTCACTTTAAGTTCTGATCAGGCTTATCAGCATAAGAACGAGAGGGCTTGTGAATCACTCCATCCGCCAATGTCCCCCAAAACTACCATCACCTTAGTCTCCATTAATTGTTGGGTATTTTATAAATAGATATTCAAAATATAAAAAAAATAAAAAAATATCCTTATTTATAAACGGCAAAGAGGATACATAAAACGCACAAACATAAAATTTAAAAAAAAAACTCATGTAGCTAGCCATTTTTATAATCGGCGGGGTTTATAAAAATGGCTCTGGCTCAGCATGAGTTGGATGACAAGCAAGCTGGTAGAGGTGTGTAGATCCAGAGTCAAACGGCTCCTGGAGTCGTGTCCGCTCCTGGAGTCGTGTGGATCCGCTCCGGCTTGTCGTTCGTGGCGTGTCCGCGGATACGTTGGCCGCGTCTTCGGTCTCGCTCCATGAAGTCGAATGAATGTAGCAGCGAGCGATTGGAGCTGTGTGGATCTGGCCTTTGATTCGGGTTCGGACGTGTTCGATAGACAGATCCAGTTCCATTTACGAGTAAACAACAAACTAGAACTACTACGGTAAAATTATACTTTATTATAATTTACTAGTATTTAGTATGAAGGTAAATCAACTGTAGTCTCTAAAAAAATTAAGTACCTAATTATATACCTTAAAAAACTTATGCTAGTATTTTTCACAGATTAGATCAAACCAACAAACATGTCTTCCCCTAAGGAAAGAATTGCTATGGTTTTACTAGTCATTCTTTCGATTCGTTACATCCACCGAAACAAACGTTTCCTACAAACAGACAGATACAATGGACATGTAGGAACTGTTATTAAAAGCGGATCCTAACCGATCCGCTGGATCCACTGGAACAAACTGATTGTACAAACGTGTTTGTACAGTGAGCGTTTGTGCGTGGTTGGTGAAACACGTTTTTAGCAGCATGGAGGTGTTTATTGAATATGTCAAGCAGTATCCTGTGTTATATAATCCAGAGGATAAAGACTACCGTGACACAAATAAAAAAGACGGTTTATGGAAGAGGATAGTAGATGAAATGAAAAACCCGAACATATCAGACAGTAAGTTTAATTTATATTGTTATTGTTAAAATAATTACAAAAGGATTCTCTTACATGAAATGCTTCTCTTGTTGCTCGTAAATTGTCATTTAGTTGTACCACTGATCGTAAAACTGATCCGTCTTCAGCACTTGCTTCACCAAAAGCTGTTGTTTGATTAGTTGAAAGATAATTGTGTAGCACGCAAGCAGCTTTTGTTATTAAATCAACTGATTCTACTTTACACTCCAATGGCCGACGAAATATCCAAAATCGCATTGACAAAATACCAAAGGCATTTTCTACCACATTTCGTGCTCTGCTGAGACGATAATTAAAGTTCCTTTTTTCTCTACTGTTACGACATGCGCTTTGTGGGTATGGTCTCATAAAATGTTTTTGTAAAGGAAATGCCTATAAATACGTAAGGTATTGCAAGACCACCTTCTAGTAAAGGCTGATCATTAGGCAAATTTAATTCGTTATTTTGTAACCTTCGTCCAAATGCACTGTCAGAAAAAATACCACCATCACTAAATCTGCCCATGGAACCAATATCTATTATAATAAACTTCTTGTTTGCATCAACAACTGCGAATAATACTATGGAATGGAAATGTTTATAATTAAAATACTGAGAACCTGAATGAGGTGGGCATTTTATGGATATATGTTTGCCGTCGACTGCTCCAATACAGTTGGGGAATTGCCATTTCAGCATAAAATTTTCAGCGATTTGTTTCCATTCTCTTTCAGTCGGCAAACACATGTAAATTGGTTGTAAATGATTCCAAAGTACTTGGCAGACGTTTTCTACAATCCTAGAAACTGATCTGTCACCCACTCTATAATTGTATCCAATTGTTTTGTAGGAGTCCCCTGTTGCCAAAAACCTGCAAAAGGCAACACTTTTTAATGAATGCATAAAGAGACAAATACGCATATAAATAAATAAACAAATTACAAATACATACTTTATTGCACTATAAAATTACAGTTAGCATGATTTTATTATATTTATATAGTTTAAATTAAGAAAGTTAGCCCTAACCTTTTTTATTACTATTTCAGTTAAAACGGCAAAAAACGAATGGAAAAAAATACGTGATGGGCATCGAGAATCATTAAAAAGAATTAAAAGTTCAACAAGTGGCCAAGCTGCATCACCAACAAACACTTGGAAATATGCCAGTCTACTTGAATTTTTATTGCCTTATATGAAAAACCGCCCAAGAAGTGGTAACTTAAAGGAAAGCCAGAATAATAAAACAATCAGTGCAATGGAAGCTGGTAATGCAAGTGAAAGCCAGGATATTACGGTATCACATACTGAGACACAGGAAAATACTACTGATGATATTTCTAACACTGAATCTATACCATCTACATCTCACTGCTCATCGTCTGAACGAACACTAAAAAAGAGAAAAAACGATGAATCTTTAGCTGTTTTACTGAGAGATATTGATGCAGATTATGAAAAGCGACGCCGTGAGATAAAAGAGAAAGAGACAGCTGAAAGGGAATCAAGAAGACACCCTTTAAAACTGTTTTTTGACAGTATGAGCGAAACAGCCATAAAGTTTCCAGAGTGGTTGCAAAGGGACATTAAAAGGAAAATCTTTACCATAATGTCACTTTAACAAATTGCCAATCTTTCTTCTGGCGATATAGCTTTTCGAAAATTAGTATCACTCTTAGCAATATCCTTTGCAATCATTGTAAGTAACTCATCAAACTGTTGTCTTGACACACGATAGTACATCTTAAAATTTTCGTCGTCTAGTTCATTAAACAAAGTGTTAAATTCGCTGCTTGTTTTCCAGGACTGAATGTGTTGACTTATCCAGTATCTATGTTTCCGTTTTTTCTTCATAAAATAAGCAATACTCAATCTTCTTCTCCTATGACGATAGTCCTCCTCTAACGTCTCGTCATCACTCGTGTCGTCTTCCATATCACGTCCGGTTAGCTCGACGTTCTAGGACAACTGACCATCACTAACGTAGTTTTAGCTTATTTATTGGTGGACGGACAACGTAGTTCTAGTTTAGCTTAGCTTAGTTCACTGAGTTTAGTTCTCATTTAGTTTAGCCGGCGGTGGACGTTCGGCTTTATAGAATACCCCGAAACGTTCCCATGATATCCGATAAAGAATTGATGGCCAAAGGTCGCGGAACAACTTTCACCACTGTTCGAGAAGATGGGAAATTGGCTATAACAAAGTGGCAAGATAATAAACCTGTATATCTGCTTTCTTCTCGATATGCTGCTGAAAAAACCGACACTTGTCAACGTTGGTCTAAAAAAATAAAGTATACGAAACCGTGAATCGTCCAGAAGTTGTCAAGGAATACAATAAGTCAATGGGTGGAGTCGACTTGGCAGATCGCATGTTGTCGGATTGTCCATCTCGAGCCCGTACGAAGAAGTGGACAATACGTTTTATATTTCACATGTTCGATTTAGCTGTCACCAACCAACTCTTGGTTTGTGTATCGTCAAGAATGTGTTGCGAGTTGCGAAAGGTGTAGCTCGCAAAAAAATAATGCAAACTGCAAGAGTTCAAAATGACCCTAGGACTGTTGAAATGTAAACTCAATAATAATATAAGTCAGTGTCAAATTGTACAACTGTCACTGTAGGGTTTATGACAGGTAGCTGTCTGTAGGTACTGTGACTTCCCTTTCCGTTCGAGCTCTAATCGATGTCTCTTGTTATCTATCTCGTATACAAACTCCAAATCCAAATTCATCTGTGATTGTGTTCTATAAATACCCAATAAAACCTGTTCGCCCAGTCTGGAAACCTGCGTTTTATTAGGTTATGGGCCCAGACACAAAGAATATCGGCTGGCTGACGTAATTACATTGAAATTGTTGGCGGACGGTGCGGCGACCGACGCGACAAAACGATGGCGAATTCAAGCAGTAATTCCAATTCCTCATCGCATATTATTGGTATAGAGAAGCTTCGGGGTATAGAAAATTATTCATCATGGAAATTTATGATGAAAATGATTCTGGTGCACGAGGACCTATGGGACTGTGTCGAGAAAGAAGACGGGATCGATGCCAAGAAAACTCAACGTGCTCTGGCAAAAATTTCACTGGCTGTGAGCCCGTTAGCCATCCCGAATATTAGAAATGCATCCTCGGCAAAAGAAGCTTGGGACAGTCTACTGAAAGCGTACGAGGACAAAGTCCTATGTAGGAGGCTCGGTCTGCTCAGATCACTTTTTGGATGTAAATTATGTGAGAGCGAGACCATGGAGGCCTATGTGAACAAAATAACTGAATTATCTCAACAGTTGACGGAGATAGGATCACCTCTTGAAGATAACTTTGTTGCAGTCATCATGCTGAGTGGTTTAACCTCGGAATATGATCCATTTATCATGGCTATTGAAAACACAAGTGTGAAGCTTTCAAGCGATGTAGTGAAGAGTAAATTACTACAAGAAAACCTCAAGAGAGTCGGAAAGGAGGATAGTGCTTCTGCCTTTATGGCCAAAAAGCAACCTCCACGGTGCTGCAGGTGCAAGCAGGTAGGGCATTTTATAAAGAACTGTCGGTCAACTAAGAAGAATAATGGACAGGAGCGGCCCGTACCTGAGAAAGCTGCATTGAAGACCAGTCTGCTGACGGCGCTCTCGGTGAACATCAACAGCGACTCATGGTACATTGATAGTTTCCGGGTGGTTAGGTCTGAACGTCATAATGTACTGATCTACATAACGTACGTACTTCAAAAAGAACTTTTCCCGAAATGACTGATTTTCTATAGGTCTTCATTATTAAATGTCGGAAATCCGTAAAGCCTGACACAAAAGGTACACTCAGCTACAATATATACACACTAGCAGCACCTCGCGGTTTCACCCGCGTAATTCCCGTTCCCGTGGGAATTCAGAGATAAAATATAGCCTATCTGTTATTCCAAACTATAATCTATCTCTGTGCCAAATTGAATCCAGATCCGTTCAGTAGTTTTTGCGTGAAAGAGTAACAAAAATCCATCCATACTTACAAACTTTCGCGTTTACAATATTAGTAGGATTATCTATAAGTACGGGGATTTCGCATACATCGCCCTCGAAACAGCTCTCAATTCAACGATATACATACTCCTTGGTGTGCGATGAAAAGGGTTTTACTGGCCACTTATGATTTTGTAATGTAATGACTCTTGAAAAACAATACATTCTCACCTTGTCATTCCAGTATTTTTACAGATTGAGTAATACATAATTTAATTCGGTGGTGCGTTAAAATGGATAATAATACCTTAAAATTTATAGAGAATCAAAAAGGGAAACCAACTTTGGTGCACGATGGGCATAGGTACAACTTTTCGAACACCAATAAATCTGGGACTAGTATGTGGAGGTGCATCAATCGAAGTGAGTGCTCGGCATCGGTCACACTAAATGCTGAAAAAACTATTATAGTAAGGAAAAGTGATCACGCGTGTCGTTCGCATTTTAACCAAAACCAAGTGGATATATTTGTTGATACCTGTAAAAAGGCGATATCTACAAATATGACACCAGTAAAAAAGGTTTTTGAAAAACATCTTTCTGATTTTCAAGTTTCAGAACAATCAATAATGCCATCGTTTGAGGAAAAAAAAGTTCCCTTTATAGAAAAAGGCATAATATTTTAAATCAAAATATTACTGAATTCAATCGGTTAGCCGATGTGAAAATTCCTCAACTGATATCTGACAATTTCCTTGTCATTGAAGATGGTATGGAAGAGAAGATTCTTGTTTTTTCGACTCAACAAGCCAGAAAATTACTCAATAATGACAATAAAAACTAAATGAAGTATGGCGATGGAACTTTTAAAAGAACTCCCCACCCGTTTTATCAGATCTTTACAATTCACATGGACATTAGCAGAAACAACGACACAACGAATGTAGTACCTATTGTGTACGTGCTTTTACCCAACAAATCTCAGCTGACATACACCAGGATGTTCAATCTGTTAAAGGACAGATTGGGTTTGAGAATAGAATTATTTAAGTGCGACTTCGAAATCGCCATAATCAATGCTGTAAAAGAGGTTTTTCCATCCGCTGAGATCAGCGGCTGTTACTATCATTACAGCAATGCGGTATGGAAACAAGCTAAAAAATTAAAGGTAACCGCCACTATGGAAAATAGAGCATTAATTAGAATGTGTGCTAATTTACCTTTATTACCTAAGGAAAAAATTCATAGTGCATGGGTATCTTTAGAAGCTCTGTTCCCCCAATCTCCAGAAATGATAAAATTTCAAAAGTACTTTTCCAAGCAGTGGATGAGTTTGTGTGCGTCTTTTATTGGATGCGGAAACGATAAGCATCGTACGAATAATGCTGTCGAGGGCTGGCATAGGAGATTAAACGCACGCATGCCTCACAAACCTACATTAATGAGATTTTTATATAAATTAAAAAAAGAGGCGAAATATCAAGACACGAGAATTATAAACTCATTATTTAGTGGTGCTACTAGACGACGGCGAGACATTTTATTTGACAAGAGCTATAAAAAACAGTTCAATGAGTTGCAATCCGGTGAAATAACTGAAATCCAATTTTTAGAAAATATGACTACTTTAAAAAACCGTTTACAGTAATGTCATCACATTACATTAGTTTAAGGATATGTGTTTTTGTTTCGTTTGCCTGTTATCTATAGAATGTGATTTTCTTTTAATATTTTAAAAATAAAGAGATTGACTGTACATACATTTGACAGCTTCATTTCCGACATTTAATAATAAAGACCTATAGAAAATCAGTCATTTCGGGAAAAGTTCTTTTTGAAGTACGTACGTTATGTAGATCAGTACATTATGACATTCAGACCTAACCACCCGGAAGGCATTGATAGTGGTGCCACGGGGCATATGTGTCATGATAGGAAAGTTATGTGTGACTTTTCAAGTAATGGACAGTTGGAGGTGAACATTGCAAATGGTGAGAAACTTTATACGGCAGGACAGGGGTCAGTTGAAGTGCAAATGAAAAATAATACTGTAAAGACAATAAGTGATGTTTATTTAGTACCTAATTTAACTACCAACTTACTGTCAGTTAGTGCCATGGTAAAGAAAGGTTATAAAGTGGTGTTTTGTTCAAAAGGCTGTAGAGTTCTGGATGATAACAAAGTTGTGGCTACTGCTAGTTTATGCAACGGGGTTTATCAGTTAGATGCAAAAGAAACTATGACTTGCAATTTGGTAGGGGATATTTCTAGTGGTTTTTCAGATCTTTCTCAAGATGGTGCAGTGAACGAGTCAACTAGACAATGCAGTGTTTCTGATGTAAGTTTACAAGCTGAGACACAGACTTCACAGCAAGGTGATGTGACTTCACAGGAGGTTTGGCATCGACGCCTTGGGCACCTGAACCACAGAAGCATGGATCTGTTAAAAAGAGGTATGGCCTCAGGCATTTTCTATAATCCCAGTACTTACCAACAGTATATTGCTTGTATTAAGGGAAAACAAACTAAATTACCTTTTCCCAAGAAAAGTTTCAATAGAGCTACAGATTATAGAGCTACTAAAGTTAGTGCATACAGACTTGTGTGCACCTATGCCTTGCAACTCTATCAGTGGTAGGAAATATTTTCTTACTTTCATAGATGATTTTAGTAGGAAAACTTATGTTTATTTTCTTAAACAAAAGAGTGAGGTCTTTGAAAGGTTCAAGGAATGGAAGGCATTTGTAGAGAACCAAACAAATAAGAAATTAAGGGTTCTAAGGAGTGACAATGGTGGTGAATTTGTGAATTCTCAATTCCAGAAGTTTCTGAAGGACAATGGCATTCAGCATCAGACAACGGTGCCGCATTCTCCTCAGCAGAATGGAGTGGCAGAGAGAGCCAACAGAAGCATCATGGAGAAAGCGCGGTGCATGCTGAAAGAGGCAGGCCTAGACAATAAATACTGGGCTGAAGCTGTCAAAACGGCTGTTTACCTCAAGAATCTGTCACCTACAATAGCAGTAAGAGGTTCTACTCCTGAGGAGAAATGGAGTGATAAAAAGGTATCGATTTCCCACTTACGTACTTTTGGTTGTATTGCCTATGCTCATAAGTCAATTCGAACCAAGCTGGATTCAAAAGCAAGAAGGTACATTTCTGTAGGATACAAAAGGCTATAGGCTCATAGATCCAGATAATCCCACAGATTGCATAAAGGCCCAAAATGTGACGTTTTTAGAAAATAAATTCCTTAAAAATTTTGTGTCACATGATGATAAACAAAATGAGACATTCTCACCAATCATTGATGATGAGAATAGGAATGATGATAGGGGAAGCCCGGGCAAGACGCATAGTGTGGGTAAGACGGATATTCGATTTTATTTAAAACCAACAATTGGTGGCACTACTAGACTAGCGCAGATCGGTAAAGCAGGAGCTCAGCGACGCCATGACTGTTCAACCAAAACAATGGATGCGGTCATTTGTTGTGAAAATTAAAACAAAAGTTTCTTGCGGTTTCCTTACGTTTTTTGGCAAGGTATGTGTATTGATTTATTGTATTTAGTATTAAGTGTTAATGAATAGACTTTGTTTAATCGGTTGCGTGTTTTTTAAAGTTTAATTTTTGTTTATAACTTTTCATTCGTTGGTAGAAGTTTAGCGGAAGGATGAGAAGACTTTTGAATATTAGTGCTTTGGGCAAGACGGATATGGGCAAAACGGCTATCCATTTAGCCCGGTTAGTTCGATAGTATTTTTTATTGAAATTAAACACATTTAATTAAGTCAATTAGCATATACAGTAGTATTTAAGTAATTAGTGTATTGATTGGTATTACATTAAAAACATGATTATTTTGTTTTAGATGGTGTTTAAATAAACGCAAAAGTAATCGAGGAGCATGGTCAGAAAAATCACTTCAGAAAGCTGTAAAAGATGTTAAAGAAGCTATTAAATCTACCGCTACTAAATTTGGAATTCCTTTAAAAATTCCATTAAAAAGTTAAAAAAGCTAATGATAAATTACTGTACCTATCCTTTTTGCCCTGGAAGTGTATCCGTTTTACCCGGGGGGGTCGGGCAAAACGAATAATGGGCACTTTTTCGTGATCTTAAAAATTTATTAAGTAGTTGTTTAACTTTCAAAGTTTTTCCTAGCATTTTCCAAAGATGATTAACTTAAGTACAAATTAATAATAAAAACACTGTTGTTGATTAGAAATTTGTGTGTTTTTTTTAGCCTTTCCCTTAACATATTCGTCTTGCCCGGGCTTCCCCTAATCCTTCTATGCTAACAGAATCATAAAATACCTTTCGTTTTAAAATTGATGTAACTCTAGTGGAATCCTTTGAAATCTTTGATCATGTGAGAACTGTGCTAAGCTGGTGTTCGTCTGAGCATGAGCACAAAATATAAACTTGAAAATGTTATATCAAGAAATCCCGATCTAGATCAAATTAGGGACATATGTGACGTGATATCAGCAGGAAAGGAACGGATGATGATAGATCATACCATATGTACTTACTGAGCGAGTAAAATCGATCGTATCAACACAAAGGTATTTTAATAATATGTATTTTCTTTACAGAGAACAACAGTTCAACTTTGGATAAATCGTTTTGATAAGGAAGGCAACACAAGGAATAAGCCACGAGTATCGCGAACCCCCATAATATCGGGTGATGCTTTGGATAGAGTGGTAGCCACATACGAAGAACATCCTTTTACGCCAACAAGAACGTTTGCAGAAGAATTTAACTGTACGGCACAAACTTTGCGTAATGCTTTACGAAGAAAAGGTCTTCAAAATAGAAAAACGGCAGTCAAAATTTATTTAAATGACGCTCAAAAAGCGGCTCGCGTCCGTTTCGCTCGAGATATCAGGGACTACGATTTTTCACACGCCATATTTTCCGACGAAAAAACTTTAGGTCAAGCCAACATGGTCGTCGGCACTTATGGCGTTTGAATAATACAAGATACGAACCGCAGAATATTCTCCACAATACCGAGTCTGGAAGGATTGTGGTCAACATGTGGGCCTGGATGAGCAAAAGTGGACCCGGGGAGTTGGTATACTTGCCCGAGAGGGCTACCGGTGCTCACTACTTAGAGTTGTTGCGGGATACAATGTTGCCTACAGTGAGAGTGGTGTATCCACAGAACGAACTTCCGGAGTTCATGTTCGTAGACGATAACTGTCCGATACACCGCTGTCGCTTGGTTCAGCATTGGCTCCAACAACAACCTGAGATAAGAACAGTCCGGTGGCCTTCACGTTCTCCAGACTTGAATCCTATCGAGAATTTATGGGCCATAATGGTTCAGAGATGGGATTCAAGGGCTGAGAGAACAAAAGCAGCCCTAGTCGCACATGTTGAACAGATGTGGGACTCATTGCGCGGTTCGGATCTTTGCGAGAACCTCGTAAACTCTATGCGGAGCCGATGCGATGCCGTTATTAGTGCAGATGGTGCTTGACCAAATTTTGACCACTTGAATGAAATATGAAACATATAGAAATTCAATCTTTACCTAGTGGTTAGTTATGTAGATTCGATTTATGATAGTTTACTGTAAATGAGATAACTTTTGTTTAACCTAATATTTTTATAGTAAATACCTACATATAAGAATGTAACGGTAGGTATTAATCCAGCCTTAAACATCTGTAATTGGATTAAATAACTATGTTTTGGGTGTGTGATTTTATAAAAACACTTAATAAGTAATAATATAAATTTAATAAAAATAATTTTATTACTGACCTATTTTTATTTTGTTTTTTCATATTTGCTGGTAAAACTTCCATCAACATGAGGGTGTATAATTCCAAATACAGTCATATTTCTAAATATATTTCTAAGTATACAGATATGGAGAATGCGCCTGTCTGCAAAAGGTTCGCTATCTGTGTGTCTACCATGAATTTTTACAAACTATACTCGCTAGCAACTGTAGTTAGCAAAATGTATTAGCTTTCATACATTTTACTAACTACAGTCGCTAGCTAGAGTATAGTTTGTAAAAACTCATGGTAGACACACTGTACGCACCCTACTAAAGCGAGGCGGATAAGTCCTAAATTGTTGAGTACTACTGTTAATTACATTGTAACAAGAGTAAAGGCAAAATAAAAATTGAGTCCCTTCATAACTACCTACGCCTAAAAGTTCCGACTAGAGGATTCAATGGGACGGATCCCGGAATCCCGGACGTTTTCCAGTCCCGAGAATTTCAGGATAACATTTGGGCAAATCCAGATTTCCAGGATCGAAAAATGAATTAAAATGTTATTAATTTAATGTGCTTTATCTTGCAAGTACCAGCTAAGTTTATTTTATTTGGACATTTGTTTAAAGGTTATTTATTTTACTTTTTTCTCTTTTCTTTAAACACTTTAAATCCCGGGACTACAAATAATGACCGGGATTGAATCCTCTAGTTCCGACCCACGTTTCTTAACAAAAATTGCAAGTCACACAAACAAACACTCAAAGGCGGCTAAGCGGTTTAAGCTTAGAAACAAAAGAAGGCGCAGAAAGGGCTAAATGTTACTATAAACAATAAGCTCTAATAAATTAGGTCCTTACATATGAAATTGGCGTTTTTCGTACTGGCCACTTTAATCACAAATTTCTCCTCTTTGGTAAGGAATTCCAAATTCAAATTTGTACAGCTATAGACTCATGTATTTGTGCTTCGATGATCGTCATTCATTTGTTTTTTTTTCTTCTGTTTTTTTCTGTTTGCGTCACTCATTTTACAAAATGGAAAACTTAAAATATCGCATTATTTACGAGTACGAGTTCCGCCGTGGCACTAGTGCTGCGGAAACAACTCGAAGGGTGAATGATAATGAAGGTATTTTAAACCGAATCATTACCTGTGATGAAAAATGGGTTCTTTACGATAATCGGAAGCGCTCAGCGCAATGGTTGGATCCTGGCCAGCCAGCCAAATCCTGCCCCAAGCGAAAATTAACCCCAAAAAAGTTACTTGTAAGCGTTTGGTGGACTAGTGCCGGTATTGTTCATTACAGTTTTCTCAAATCTGGCCAGACTATTACGGCTGATGTCTATTGTCAGCAATTGCAAACCATGATGGAAAAGCTAGCGGCTAAACAACCTAGGCTGGTCAATCGCTCCACGCCACTGCTGCTTCACGACAACGCTAGACCACACACTGCGCAACAGACGGCTACTAAATTAGAAGAGCTTCAATTGGAAAGTCTAAGACATCCTCCGTACTCCCCGGACCTTGCTCCAACAGATTACCATTTTTTTCGAAATTTGGATAACTTCTTGCAAGGGAAAAAATTCAACTCCGATGGGGCAGTCCAAATCGCCTTCAAAGATTTTATTGATTCCCGTCCGACTGGTTTTTTTAGTAAAGGGATCAATGAACTACCTATAAGATGGCAAAAGTGCATAGAAAATAATGGTTCATACTTTGATTAATTAAATATATTATATTAAAAAATATTCGACTTTTTGTTCCTCCCATACAAAACGCCAATTTCATATGTAAGGACCTAATATTTGATTTGAACTTTTGGCTAGTGTCAAATACTTTCATTCATCAAGAGACACAGGACTGAGGAGCAGATTTAGTAAACAAGACAGCACTTTGTTCGTTTCAATGAAAAAAGGGCGGCTGGCATAGAATATACCCGACCATTTATAATCTAAGGGTTAGGTTTGAGTACTCCTTTTTCCGCATTTGGAATCATTTTGGTCCTTTATTCAATTCAATTCAATACGTTTATTTGAGACAACATTGTAAAAGTGTCCATATTAAAATAAAGTGTCTTTATGCGTGGTTCTAAATTCTCTGAGCGTGGTTTGGATGCAAAACACACTAAGTTGATAATGGGATGGTAAGTCACTAATTAAATACCTAATAATATTAATTCAATTTGTAAAAATGTCCCATAACATTTAATTTTATTTATGGCGAAGCGGTCCCGGCTTCAGAATTAAATACCTACCTTCCATTCAGCCCATGGATAAAATAATTAAATTCGTGGGCATTTTTAGCACAGCATCATATGTATAGCCCCAAAATAAGTACTGCAACAACCACCAAGACCTCTTGAACAAATATCAAGACAATGAGGAAAGACATTAAAAGTAATTTTTCTGCTAGTCTAAACAAACACAGTTTTCGCTATCAGGCTGTCAAACTTTTTAATAAATTACCAGTTTTCTTTAAGACGATATACCTACTGTCCAGTTAAGTTTGGAAAGCTACTAAAACAACTCTTATTGGAAAAGTGTTACTATACTATTGACGAATTCCATAATGACAAAAATCAAACACATCTGGGACACTAAAGAAGAAGTAGAAAGGAACCTTGCGATAACAAAATTCATGTGTTTTTATTTTATGTTTGTTCGTTTTATGTTTGTTCTTACAATTGTCGTCTCTAATTTGATTTTAAATGTAGGTATTTATGACAGTGTATTATTAATTAAGATATGACTTTTCCTCAATTTAATATAATTATTTAAATGTAAGTAAGTATCATAAATTCCGACACAAATTAAAATTTGTTTGTGAATAAATAAATGAAATGATGATACAGATCGTACTACAAACATTTGTTCCGGACGGGAATCGAACCAGCAACCTTCTGCGCCACAGGCGAGGCAGGTCTTAAATGTAAGTATCATAAATTCCAACACAAATTAAAGAACAATGGCAGAATTTGGTCTGGACTTTTTTTTGCGTCCATGGATCTGATGTAAATGAATCAAATTTAATAAATTTTCTACGATTTTTCAATTATTCACTCCTTCTCGTAAAGGCCGGAGTTATTTTATGATATTTAAAAGCTTATCAAATGATATTCGAATCAGGTACATTCGAAATGTTACCATTTTATTAGTGGTGCGGGTACAATTATTGAATGCAATGTATCATTTGTCTTTGATAGTGTCATGTTGTCAGCGGTTGTCTGTCAAGATGCCACAGGTTTTATTCTCTTTGACAGAATCCTTCCGAGACTTCAGCGTTTTTCATCTCTGCTGTGTTTTGTGTTTATATTTTGGTTTTCTATTTATTTTTACTCGAATTATGGAAGCCACAGTCGACGTATGTAACACCCGACCTGGACTGTTTATGGACTGATTGATACTGCCCTGTGTCTGGCTAGTGCGTGCCCTTAGGACTTCGATATTGTTGTTTTGGGTGTTCTGGGCATTTTCTATGTAAAATAAAAAAATATCTATTAATGTAGGTATACCTATATAATATTGTTTTAAGTAGGTATATAAGTTATCTAGTAGGAACTCATAACATAACACAACCTCTGCTTAGCTTCGGGCTAGATGATGCTGTGTGGATTGTCCAACATTATTTATTAAAACCCTCAGTTTTTTTGTGTTTACGGGGCAAGTAGGTAGGTACATTTTTTTAATACACGCCCAGCTTTCGTAAACATACAAGAAGCTTAGAATTTGTTTTGCTCATTTTGTTTATCATTTCTCATTTCGAATATTTAAGGTGGCCTAATTGATAAGACCAAAACCCAAGACCAAACCACATTATCCATTTCTTTATGATTTGATTTCAATCTGCGATGTTTTATAGACAAATTGTTTGACGTTCATTCATAACATAACCAAAAAATTCAAACACTGAAATCTTTTTTTTCCGGCTTTCCCCAAAGAAAATAGTCTCATTTATAGATTCTGGAGCTAACGCCAAATCTTTTAACATTTTTTTCATAACGGTACGCTTCAATTTGATATATTCCCATCCGCCCCATTATCCTCCCCATCAATGGGGCAGTTGGGAAGCAAATGATTGTTAATTAAGTTAATGTTTTAGTTTTTTTTTTATGTGGCACTTGTACCTTTAAGGCCTTAGTTTTTATAAAAATAATTATTGTAAAAATGTGATTATCTCACTGTGATATAAAATATTTAAAACAACTGTATTTAAGATTAGAAAACTAATTTCGTATGATTTTTTGATTTCTCACTGTTTTTCCTAAGATTATTATTTGATTTTTAAATTAGCGTAGTTTACGAAAAGAAATATTTACAATAAACCAGAACTTGATTAGCTCAAATAAGTTGGCCTTTTTATTTCCTATTGTTCCTACTAACAGTTAATTATGTAAATAGGAACAAGAGTATCTGAATATGAATAGTGAGATTTATTCTTTATATTATTAAAAAGTCAATGGGGCAAAAAATCCCATCCACCCCATTGATTTGAATGATGGGGCAGATGGGATTTTTTTCTTCCCAACTGCCCCATTGATGGGGAGGATAATGGGGCGGATGGGAATATATCTTCAATTTGACCCCAGACAATTCTTAGTATGGAGACCTGCCATTGTTCTTTGTTTGTGAATAAATAAATGAAATGATGATACAGATCGTACTACAAACATTTGTTCCGGACGGGAATCGAACCAGCAACCTTCTACGCCACAGGCGAGGCAGATCTTCGCCTGCCGCGCCACTTCGGTCATGAATGATTCATCATGACTCATAAATCTTTATTTGCATGAATGTATAAGTACAGAGGCAAATCTTTAAAGCTATCAGATAATTTATTATAAATAGTAATGGCATGATAGTATGTAGAAGGGTCGTCAGTGATGATTTATTTAATTTACTAGTTTCTGCCCCCGACTTCGCACATTTTGTTTCTATATAAATGTTTAAAGGTTATTTCTATCCTATGGGAACTGATTTATGGGATAAATATTGCCAATGTTTTATTCCAGGTCTATCGATCTAGATCTAGATCTCTATGGAATTTTTTTGCTAAATTTCAGCTCGATCCGTTCAGTAGTTTTGGCATGAACAAGTAACAAACACACAAACTTTCGCATTTATAATATAAGTGTAAGGTGATTATTAATTATATTCTTTTTCAGCATAAACAGCTGCATGGGGCGCCCGCCGCGCTTTCGCCCTCTCCCGTCACTAGAAGTTCCTCGTCAGAACCAATACAATTAATTATTTTATTTAGAATTTTATAAAAAACATAACGCACCTCCGGTGCAACAGAGGCACAATTGCAAAAATGGCCAAAATGACTTTAGTATGCAGAAAGTTGCGTTTTGTAAACATCTTTCTGGGGTGAAAACGTCATTTCTTTAGTTCCCATATTTTTTGAATGAGGGCACTAGTGTCGTTGTCGATATGGTGCATTTTGGTGTACTTCTGGAGAAACAATGTTCCATTGGTCAGTTGTGTGCGACTCATGCACGAGCATGAGCAGTCTGGAGCTTCAACGTCATAAAGGTAAATTTTATTTAGAATTTTATAAAAAAACATAACGCACCTCCGGTGCAACAGAGGCACAATTTGCAAAAATGGCCAAAATGACTTTAGTATGCAGAAAGTTGCGTTTTGTAAACATCTTTCTGGGGTGAAAACGTCATTTGTTTAGTTCCCATATTTTTGAATGAGGGCACTAGTGTCGTTGTCGATATGGTGCATTTTGGTGTACTTCTGGAGAAACAATGTTCCATTGGTCAGTTGTGTGCGACTCATGCACGAGCATGAGCAGTCTGGAGCTTCAACGTCATAAAGGTAATTGTGACATTTTTTCCGTTCAAGTTTTGGAGCATCAATGGCTTTTGTGTAGTTGTGACATTGTATCTCCAATTTTGAATCATATTCTTTAATTTTATTTAATACTTAACATTTTAGTTTGTAATTGTGTCTTTGATTCTCCAATTATTAGATAAAATATAGATTCTCCTTGTACCTCAATTAAGCTACCACACGTACAAACAAGATACAATTTCTCCCAATAGGTAGGTAAAATTATGCGTAGGTACTTATTTGTAGTCGAAACAAAATAAATAGTTCTTTGTTTAGTTAATTTGAGAATTTTCTTAAATTAAAATTATAATCTTATAAACTTGAATACAGGTACTAATGAAAATGGAAACTCGAGGGAAGAAACTCGTTCTGTTGGCTTGTTCAAAAAAGTTATCGAGCCAAAATATACCCAAAGATGTTACAACAGTGACGGCTGCTCCATTGATGACTTCGACAGTGACGGCACCATCACAAATTCCAGCACCGGCAGCACTCATAGAAAGTGCAACAGCAATGCTAGCTACGCCAGTACTGACTCCATCAGTGGCAACATTCAGTGACACAGAACTGTTAGTTGCGCTGGTGCCGCCTCCCAGCACCGGCAGAATTCGGTCAAGGCATGAAAGGTTTAAAAATTTTCCTGTACCGTATTTTACTGCATTCTTTATTAATTTTAGGCTTTATTTTAGATCTTGCT